>CM076573.1:777712958-778221591 GCA_034641835.2 Pinus albicaulis | reverse complement strand
TATACTTACCATGCATGGATCACCTCTGATATACCCGAAAGTACTGGAGAATGATCTTATACACTTCCGTACATGGAACGGGATATCACCTCCGGGATACAACGCTGAAAAATAACGACAACTCTTACATTTTTCGACACCGGAACACATCTCTAGCCTAGACCTCTAATTTTTTTTGTTAAGTTCCAAATGCTCCTTAGGTTAATTGAGGTAAATTTTAAGTTGATCTTGATTTACATTTCAATTTCAAGGCTTAAAATCGATGTCACTTGAACACCTATGATGCAAATAATATAAGAAAAATACTCTTTTCATTTCGATGAAATCTATCTAGTAGAGGGAAGAGATTAAAACAATGATGCAACACCCAATAATGCAACAAACAAAGATTTCCTAACTATATCTTTTCACTTTCACTATTCCAATTCAGTGTAAAGCAAGTCAAATTATGCAATGTAATCTATGTATGATTCCCTTGAAAACTATGAAATTGCAATCTATGCACAATTTCCTTTTCTTTTCGATGAATGAGAATGCCCTCAATGCACCTTTTAGCTTTCATTCACTAAACAATGTAATTTATGTTCAATGATTAATCTCAAAATGATTTTTAATGCAATGTGATCTAATGCACTTTATGCAAAGTAAACTTTGAGATGAAAACTAAACGAATGCAAAATTGATTTATTTTATGGTCTTAAAAGAAATAATACGCTCAATCAATCAACAAATTGGTATTCCTTCCAAACATATAAGCAACAAACAATAATTTTAATTGACTCAAAGAATCAAAGACTCAAAAAAAATCACTTTGACCACTTCAAGTATGGGATGGACTTTTGCACACCATAAAGAAACTAACACCAAACAAACAAAATTTGATGCACACAGAGTAGGAGGATAAATTCAAAGATCAGGACACAAAAGGCCTTTAGGCAGAAACCTTAAAAATTATCAAATTCAAATACCAACGCAAACAGACAATTAGAACCAGAGGTTCAAGCGCGATTGTTTCTCGCAAAAGCAGTGCTAAAAACGTGATGGTTTTTTGTAAAAAGTGCGTTGAACGACAAAGGCTTAGGAAAAACAAGTAAAGTTTGAGCAAAAGCCTAGACCTGATACCCTAAAAGACAAACTTCTCAGAGTACAGACTCAAAATCAATAAAAATGGAGGATCGTTGAAAGGTTGACCAAACTAAGAAAAATGTAATATCTCAAACCTTAAAAATTTAGTTAGATCTAGCGCATTTTAGTGTTCTCAATAAAAATATTTTAGCAAAAAACATGAACATAGACGGGATGTGGAAATGAAACCTTATTTATATTAATAACTGAAGAAAAATCGTACATGCCCATACAAAGTATCGGAGCCCTTGCAATGGCATGCACAATTTCTCATCAAAAGAGAACAATAAAGACTGAAGCACAATCGTGGACCTTGGATGCCTAGCTCCTACCCCCATTTATATGCTTGATGGATTTTATAGAAGCCTTATTTTATTATTTTCCCATGAAAACTAAGGAGAATATTGTGGGCAGAGACCATGGGTATTTTATGCCCCTTTTACCATATCTAAAAAAACAAAATATTACAAAGCCTCCCACCCAAAGATTTCTTGAAGCAATCAACTGCTATCCACAACAGAAGCATTTGTACATTGATACCAAGACCCATACAATCCAATGTGGTATTTCATTCCTCCATGTCGAATGGTCATGAATGGACCCTTCGATACCTGGATCCCAAAAAATCCTTTGACCAATCCTTCCCTCGATAGATTTACCTGGATCCCAGGCAATCATTTGGTCAATCCTGCCCCCAATGGATTCTCCTGGATCCCAATGTCACCTAGATCTTGGGATCTGTGGGTTATGGTACCATCTGAGCCCTCCATCACTGCTCGTGCCAAAGGGCCCAAGCTGCAATATGCCTTTGGCTTTGAGTATCCTCTCAGGAATCAACCCATCAATAGAATACCAACTCATAATCTCTTGCCAATCCATATTTGGGGAAGGGTGAATATCTGTAAATATACTATGTTGATGTTTCTCGATGCTCAATTCATGCAGCTCCACTTGGTCACCCAACATGATTCATTTGGATAATTCTTCCCTGCTCTTCCCAATGTATAAAGGTGGGTTGGTAGTGTTGCAAGCCCCATCTATGTACTCCTGTAGAGGGCTACTCTGAAAATCCCAACTGTACTCCTCTTGCTGCCTTGTGAGGGACTTGAGTCGTTCCTCAACATTAGACAACTTGGTCGTTGATTCGACATATAACCCTATGAGCTCTTCATTTTTTCTATTCACATGTAAGACAATGTCTTGGATTGTCCAAACTATCTGCTTCAACAACATAATATATGCATTAGAGGAAATTTTAGTCTAAAAGTGGCCTCCTAAGGAAAAATCAAGAAATTAATAAAAAATTCCATGTAGACATTTTTTTAATTTTAATTTAATTTCATCTATTTTCTACAATATTTATTAGCACAAAATTCAATAAAAAATTTTAATATATTATTTATAATTTTTTACTTTATTGAAATCCCTAAATATATGGCACTTTTATTAAAATAATTGTCTATATATATTTTATATTTATCCTTTCCCGAAAGTATTCTACTGGCAGTTCTAGTGCCCTGCTGAATGTCTTTGTATATGTCTACACTAGATGTCCCACGACCCCAGCTTCAACTTTAACCTTTGATTGACCCTCTAGAAATGGCTCATCTTGCATACTATATTTTTCATGCTGGCCTGCATGAACATGCTCATCATGTTGATTTATTACTACTAACTCCCCATTTGATTCTCCTTGAATGTCTTCTTCCTGGCCTTATCCATATGTGGGGACAAGTTGTCCACCCTTTCTGGTTGTCAAACATGGATGTACTAGTGGACTGTAATCTACATTTGATTGCCCATACTTTTTATGGATGTTCTCCTGGATAACTATGGACTCAAATACCACACCATCGAGAGGAATCAACTTGTTCTGCAAGTTTCTCTGAAAAACATGGTGTTGTTGCTCACCATTTGTACTTGACTGCTCGGATCCTTCATAGGTTCTCTCCTGAAAACCCATGAACCCAACTATGGATGAATTCCCATGATTTGAATAAGTCTTTAATTGTTCTACCCTTGTTTCCTCCTTATCACTTGGACATGAATGGTTAAGGACCCAAGGTCCCTTGCAGATAAAGCATAGTACTCTCCCGAACCTTAAAAATTTAGTTAGATCTAACACATTTTAGTGTTCTCAATAAAAATATTTTAACAAAAAAATGAACATATACGAGATCTGAAAATGCAACCTTATTTATATCAATAATTGAAGAAAAATAGTACATGCCCATACATTTTTCGGAGCCCCTGCAATGGCATGCACGACTACTCATCAAAAGAGAACAATAAAGACTGAAGCACAATCGTGGACCCTAGATGGATCCACCAGATAAATAACACCCACAGGGTTTTCGTCCCTAGGATCAAACTGGAAATGGCCATGCCAAGATCTCAAGAAAAACACAATAAGATATATAAACTCGAATTCCCCCAATGCCTAGCTCCTACCCCCATTTATACGCTTGATGGATTTTATAGAAGCCTCATTTTATTATTTTTCCCTCGAAAACAAAGGGGAATACTGTGGGCAGATACCATGGGGAGTTTCTACCCGTTTGACCATATCAAAAAAATGGAATATTACACAAAAATACCAAATGCAAAAGGAGGGTTGAAAGGGTTATAAGTTCCCCAGTGGATTCTCCATGTTTTTGTACAGATAATCCCTTCTGCGGACATAAGCGATCTCTCTAGGACTAAAGGAAGGATTTAGCACCAAACTAGACAAATATGTGTAAACTTTCCTAGCTTATATTAGAAAGTACAAAGTAAGATAGATGGCCTACCTCACTTTGATGCTAATGCACGTTGGTGTCACTTCCCGATCTTATCGCTTCCAAGTCCAATCCTCTTTACACCATTTCGGATGAATACCTGCAAGGAAGATCAAACAGAGACAAAAGAAGCATATAATTCATTCTAACATAAACTATATGATAGATTAGAGATTATCGCACTAAATGAGTAATGATTTATGCATTTATGGGAAGAAAACACATAATGTATTATTAATATAAAGTAAGGGAAGCATACAACCACTTAAGCTTTGATGTTGGAAACCTCCTTTGAATGAGTTTCCAAGTCCTAGCTAAGACCTTAAAGCTCTCCTTTCTCCTTCAGACAATGGCAGCATTTAGGCACAACGATGGCAACCAACATTGATCAACCCTTTGAGGAAAGTAGGGAATTCATTTATATTGAAGGAGAGGGAGTTAGGGATCCACAAAAGGGGGAATAAGGTCCGCATATTAAGGGAAATATCCCTAATAGTAGGATCAAAGGCTTGAAATGGGATAACTCGACCCGATCCTTATTCACCTATAACCAGCTCTCTGTTCTCGATGTTTCTAGTAAGAGAAGCTTCGACTCCATTTTTGGAGAAACTGTTTGAAGAGGGGCTTTTTTCACTTAAATTCCCGTGCTAGCAGCGCTAGACACATATAATGGTGAAGATGACAAGCATAAGGCATAAGTCATGAGGACCTTGTTGGGCCTGCAAATATGGTTTTTGGAAAGCCTTTCCATAATTTCTTGAAGGCATTTCTTCTTTTGTTCTTCAAGGATGTTTTGATCATGTTTTCATGGTGAACACATTGACAAATTTTGTCACTTTGCAACATTTGATGAAAATTTCGAAAGCTCAGGGCATGAGACAAGGAGTGCGACAAAAATATTGTATTAGAGGGGCTACAAAACCAAATCACCCCACCTCGCCCCTAGAGGTATGTCGGTAATCATGTCGAACTCTTCTCCCAGCCTGGAGGACAATATGTCGATCTCTATGGATGCAGCTTGTTGATCTTGCCTCTCCTCATTGTCCCTCTTTCTAAGTGGACATTGGGTAGCATAGTGACCAAGTTCACCACATCTGAATCATTTGATCTTTGAAACACCATTTTTTTCTTCTGCGCTACTCCTGCTTCCCCTTTGATGTGCGGATTGCATTCTCCTCTTCCTTTACCTCTGCCTTCATCCCACTGTTGTTGTTGCCTTCTACGATGCTCTTCACCAAGTCTCGCCTCAACTCTTCTTGCTACAAATCTTCCCACATCCTATCCCACTTTGGAAATTTTTCTCTGCCCAAAATACTTTGGAAAAACACTTGCCATTATTCTGATATTGCATTAAGAACTATCCACACCATTTATGTAGCTTGAGGCGCTGACCCTACAACTGGTAACTGATCTCGAACATCCTGAAGCCTGTGGAGAAAGTGGTCTATGTGTTCTCCCTTCTGCATACGTGTGCTCCTCAAATTTTCTTCCAGATACATCTTCCTCTGCTCGGAATATCTTTCGTACAACGTAGCAAGGGAGTCCCAAATCTCTTTGGTCGTTCCCAGGGCCACTATATGAGATACAACATGATCTTGAAATCCATCAAGCATCATCCTCTTCGCCTTAGCCATCTCTTTCTTGTACGTCTTGTTTTGATCCATATCTGTGGGGACAACCACCACATTATCAATGTAGGTTTTGAGATCATATTCATTCATAAGGAAGGAAATCCTTGCCTTCCATATCACATAGTTAGACGCTCCGTCCAACCGATCCTGATCTCTCAACCAGTTGATGCCATCTCACCAAACAAAGTCAAATTATGCCTCTATCCCTCTGCGCATCTACCCACTAGATCTATGCACTCCCTGCTGGAGTGAGCAAAAATACTCTCAGCTACTGCTACTTTGCGTGGAAAATTAGAATTTCCCGGCTAGAATTATCTGAGGGCAAAATTCCCTCAGTGTGCTCTTCTTTCCTCCTGTCACTATTCTGCCAACTACTACTGCAAAATGATTGCGTCCTAGCTGAAGATCTTCTCTGCGTGGAAATTGTTGGTGCTACTCCCTCTGCCTCTGGCAATTCTGGATCTAGAAATTTTGTGCTCTGTCGACTCACTTACAGACACAAATTTCCTCAAAAGTATGCCCTGCTGGCCTCTGGATTGTGTAGCTTCCTGGGGTTTTGAGCAGTTGCCTATGTAGTGCCTCGAATCACCCTCTTTCCTTCTGCAACTGAGCTCTTCCTATTGCTCATGCGCTCTAATACCATGTGAAAATATCACTAATAAAATCCTACTGCATCAACTGATTATATTTCTCCTATTTGTTAATCACTGAACAAATTATTTACGGTGTTACACAGTAAATATCAAAATCAAATACACTACAGCCTACACAACATAAAATATTGCAGAAAATACCATGCAGGAAAGATAGAAACACGCACACAAGTACACCGTTATTTTTGGACAATCGTCCCTCGAAAAACCCAACTTGGGGAAATCGGTGCAACACCTAAGGGTTTTAATACTATGTAGTAGAAATCTAAGTACAAATCGTTGGGTGTCCAAACTATCTATCTGATACAAAGAAATACTGACGAATGAGATAGTGAGAAAATCTCACACTGTCATGGCAATCAAGCACTGATCTGAACTGGAGAGGAGTTTCCCTGCACAGTAACTGCGTCAGTCTACGCAGTCACTGTGTCACGCTCCCGGAATTGAATCACCTCCTCCTCCTTAGTTTTTGCTCACTGAAACTCGACTCCCCGACCCTCTTGACTCACACCCAGGCTTCTAACACTGGATCTCGACTATCTCTCAGCAAAATAGTGGACTCCCTCTGAAGCTCCGTGTTTCCTTTGCATGGAACTGTAGAGCCTCTCTGTGACTGTCGATGTCTTCTCTTCCTTGCACTCCCCGAATCTGGAAAAGTTCCTCCGATCTACTATCTCTGCCCCTCACTACAACGATCACATTGGATCTATCTCTAGCACGTTGCCTCTCTGAGAATTCAATCTCCCAACAAAATCGATCTATGCAAATCTCAAGTGTGTTGTCCAAGTGCCCATCAAGCTCTTTCCTGTATACTCTCGTTGACATATCAATGGCCAAGATTAGATCTTAATCAATGGCTCGAATTAACATGGACTCAATCCACGCCTTTATGTAGAAGATTCGCACCCGATTTAATTAATACCCTTTAATTAACCATATTTCTTAAGTTTAGACTTAGGAATACATTAAAAATGATTAAATTTTCCCAAACAATTTATGGGTCTTGGAGAATGCATGTATCTTAGCCTCTCTACAAAATATCAAGGCAAGAGCACATCTGATGCTACAAAAATCAATAGTTGTATTGTCATAGTGTTATGGGAAAGGCATGCAAGTAGGAGGGAGATTCCCTTGTTGAAATTTGGCGAGGTTGGATTGTTAACAGGGATACCTTTCAGTATAAATCACTGCCCCTCATTATTGTTTGGACCACTTGGTTGGCCCGTAATCGACCCATTTTCAAGGACACTTCTTCCTTCCTGATTCGGACAACGATGAATTGTCTGGCTATTTTGGAACATTATCCACAGATTCCGCTAAGGGGTAAGCTTCAAGAGGTTTTGGTTGAAACTCTGGATTTCAATCAGCGTTGGGGTTATTTTGATAGGGCCTCACAGGAGGAGGGAGGTTCGTTCTTCATCTACCTGAACAATTTTTCTTTCATATCAGTATATGCATTGGGCGAGGATCAAATAATTGGGCAAAACTCTTGGCATGTAAATCCTTGATTGCTTTTGCTCTGGAAAAATGGTGTGACCGACTCCAAATTTTTTAGGACTCACTACTGATGATCGATTGGGTTAATGCTACTATCTGATATTTTTCGTTTAAAATTTGCTTTTGTTTCTATGATTATTAATCATGTTACAGGGAACAAAATAGGGTTGTTGATAGGCTTTCCAAGAAACAGGGTTGTTGATGGGCTTTTTATGGATCGAGGCATTGGCAAGTGACTGAATTTGGTGGACTGGCTCCATATCAGTTTTTCCATTGCTCATGGAGGACTTTGGTTGATTTTTTCAGCCAAGTATTTTGATGTACATATTTTACTTTCTGATATTTATTTTATGTTTAGCTTTGTTTTATTCTACAGTAGGTTCTATATATATATTGGTGCTCAACGCACAATACTATGCTATTTTTTGTTGTTGTCTTTGTACAACCATATTGTATGGGCCGGTTGTGTTTTGTGGACATGTATATGTTTTTTTTTTTTTTTTACCTCACCTGTGGACATGGTTGAACATTTTTTTGAATGAATGAAAATACCAATTTTTTTCGAGGAAATTTTTTTTATTGTATGTAAATCAAAACTAATCACTGCATTAAAAAAGGAAACAGAGTTTCAGTCAACCCAAATTTTTTTAAATAAAACTAAATCATCTAAAAATATTTTAAACTTTAACTAATATTCCATAAAATAACAACTAACAAGATGATATAGCTACAAATACAAATAACATCTACATCTTATCTCCACAAACAAATACAAAAGGCCCTTACACTATAAAGTCAAGTCCAACACTACACCCTTCATTATTATCCCATAACCAATCATTTATACTGCCCAAAATTACTTTGTTTACGGCACTTGATTGGAAAATTACTTTCCTTACCTATCTCTATCAAATTCTCAAGGGGTAATCAGACATTCCTACACCTTCCTACAGTATATTTAAGTTTCAACCCTCCCTTGATCATTCATGAATTGGCATTTGATTGGATAATTATTTTGTTGGGCTCCATCTCCGTTAGGTTTTCAAGTTAGGTTTTGTTTTTAAGAACACTTTGGGAATGTTTCTTTCAGATAATTTGTGAATTGATAATTTAGCACTGTTTTAAGATAATTTGTGAATTGATAATTTAGGAGCATTGTTTTAGGCAAAGATTTAGAATGGAGTCACGACTACTACCATTTCAATTTTCCTGGCTCTGTATTTTTCCAATCACGAATCCGAGATAGCATTATAATTCAAAAGGACACTTTGGACGTTTTGGAAAATAAAATAAAATATTCAGATACATATCTTTAAAAAGAAAAGAAAAAAGAAAAATACACTGACTAATTACCATTATGTTATCAAAACTTTCAACTTTATAAATTTTTATCACAGAAACTAATATGCTTTAGAAAAAAATCC
Source organism: Pinus albicaulis (assembly GCA_034641835.2). Lineage (NCBI taxonomy): Eukaryota > Viridiplantae > Streptophyta > Pinopsida > Pinales > Pinaceae > Pinus > Pinus albicaulis. Next base: position 778,212,484 of record CM076573.1, on the reverse strand, counting down.
AAATAAAAAAAAAATTAACCAACTAATTACCAATCTATCATCTTTTTTAACCACTCTGTTATCCTTTAACAAATAAAATTCAAATGGAAAAAAAATTTAAACTGGCTAATTACCATTCTGTTATCAAAACTTTCAACTTTAACCACTCTGTTATCCTTTAACAGAACCTAATTTGACAACGATTTCAAAATACGGCGTGTGTTCCTTTCTTAATACCAAACAAATTTGAAAGTCAAAGCGATGAGAGTACACACTCCTTTGGACAGTCATTTTGGAATTCAGTGGACGCTACATTGCAATGTCCAGAAATTGTTGAATTAAAAAGTTGTGTTCAACATTAACTTTACATTTTAATAATATGTATTTTATGACAGATATGAATGCTGAGCATTTCAATAAACAATATGTATTTTATGGTAGATATATAAACGCTGAACATGCTGCACAAATACCACTGGATTTAAAGTATTTCAAATTCAATATTGTGCACTAAAAATATCATGCATTTTTCAATTTTAAAAAAATACGAATAATAGAAGTTGTTTATTTATGGAGTAAATGGTTTGGAAATTTGAATTTTTGAAAAATTTTGATAGTAAAAGAGTTTAGAAATAGATTCAATACCATTACAAACTCTAAAAACACTATAAATCACCAGAAAATCTATTATTTTGAAGATCAATTTACTCTATTTTTAAACCACGCTCATATATATATATATATATATTTTAAATAATATATATACAGACATTTCTATATATATTTATTTTTACAGTAGTGTATATTCCATAGATTTTTTTAACTCCGAGTTTCAACAGAGCTCTCATTTGCAAGAACTTATGGAGAGGGATGACCGGCAGGGTCATTTGGCCACAGATCATCCGCGGCAAATATATGGGATATAAGGATACAAAGGATTGGATTAAAAGCGGAGCTAAATTTCCCACTTCATCCTCTTGTATCTGGAGAGGAATGATGAAGAATCGCCATTGGTTATTTGCGGGTACCTGTTGGGAGGTGGGAGATAGACAGAAGACAGAGGTTGAACTGGATACCATCAGGGGAATTCAGGGCTCACATTCACTTCTTTCTGTTCCCCTTCTACACCATCTGCATGGAAGAGGTATGTTTTATTTATCTAACATTGTTTCATACAGGTTTACTTTTCCACGCATACAATCTTGGCACCGGGCAGAGGATTCTGACCTCTCTGATTCTTTGGCTACGGAATGGGACCAATACATTACACAGGTCAAAGAGGCCGGGATATACTTCACTTAAGAACCGGACAGGCTCAAATAGGTCGGGAAAACTCAGAAGGGCCAAATTCCGGTTAAAAAACCATACAACAATAATTCCGGTTTAAAAACTATACAACCATATTAGCAATCCCCAAATCACTGCTGAGATTCTACCCTGGTTTCAAAGGATTTGGGAATGAGATTCTACCATGGTTTCGGATGGTTAGCTCTACCTGACAAAATTCTCACTTGGGAGAATCCCTTAGGGATTACAGTGGATCAGGCATCTGCTCGCTTAGGATGCACCATTAAGAAGATGTCACACATCTATTAAAATGTACCATTGCTACAGAGATTTGGCAATCTGTCATGCAAATATTTCAGATCGGAGGGTTCTCGACACAACATAATTTGGAGACATGTTTTAAAATTTGGCTCGCTTTTCATCAAGAATATTGTATCTTGCCATTTTATATCATTTGGAGTATTTGGAGATGCAGGAATAGCTTTACATCATTTAGGGTATTTGGAGATGCAGGAATAGCTTGATTTTTGAACAGAAGAAGCTGGACATAAGGCGCATTGTCCTGGGGATTGCAGCATTCTACTCCAAGAAAGGACCTATTAAACATAAAATCTGTACTAAGCAGATCCATAAACTGGATGTATGGAATAAGTTCCCTGTTCGCTTTTTTTATAGAGATTGCCGCAACAGCAAATGTGGATGGGGGCCACTGGGGCCATTGTCACGGTGCCCAGATGCTATCAACAAAGGCGCCCAAATGCTATGAACACTTCTGATGGGCAGGAGGTAGAGGCACAATTAATCGGGCAGAAATTATTGCACTCTGACGACTTCTCTTCACAGCACATCGGATAAACATCAAAGATCTTCAAGTATATGGAAATTCAAAGTGCTGCATTGATTGGATAAAGGGAATCAAGTGCTTCCTGCCTCCCATGCTGTCATACTGGATGATTTGCATTAGCCTGTTAGAATGCACTTTTCAGCATATTTCATACGCACACATAGAAAGAAAGAAAGAAAGAATTTTTAATGTCCGCGAGGCTAAAAATAGCCTATGGGACAGATTGCTTCTCTATCTGACTCTTGTATTCGGCGCTTTTCCTGTGAAGTTTTACAATGAGCACTCCCAGCTTATCGACAAACTCTTCGCTGAATAGATTATCCCAAGAATTAGCTGCCAGAATACCTGCATAGTTTTCCCTGGTGTCCTTGAAGGCCTCACATTCTAGAATGAAATGTTTCTCTATTTCCACTTTTCCGGAGGAGCAAAATATACATACTCTTTCTTCCCAAATTTCTTTTGGCCTTTTCCAGTGCCCTGTTTCACAACGGAGTTGATGAGAATTAGTCCTTAATTGAGCAATAAGAATTTTAGATCTCCAAGAAATATTAGCCCCTATGTACGCCTTTTGTTGATGGTTATGCGTGGGGTTAAACTCTTCTATGTAGTACTTCTTCTTTCTTTCTAGCTCTTTCTTCCAAGTATGTTTGTGGAATTTATCCATAACAAAAGCTTTTATCTCTTTACTGTTTGTAGGGCACATGCTCAAGCAAATACCCCATTTACTAAACCATTTGTTATTTTGCCGCATCCAAGTCTTCTGTCTTTTGCACAATCTGTCACTAAACACAACCTTAGGCCATCTATCCTCTTCCATTTGCTCAATTTTTTTCAGATACCTTATGACTCGCACCATAGCAATTGCTTCAATAGGAGCAGCCCCTGTTTCACTTAACAAAATAGCATAAGGAACTGCACTTTTAATTTTGAATTTGTTTGTAATCAAACGTTTCTGAATTTTCTCAATTTGCTTCCACTGCAACTTGGTTGTGTTGCTGGCCCATAGTTCACAACCATAGAGAATCACCGGAATCACTAAAAGCCCAAAAAGAGTTAGGGTGGTTTTCCAGTCCCACAGCTCTGCCTCTCTACACCTGTTTTGAAGAGCATAAAGGTAACAGAACCAAATCGCTGACATGCTCTCCAAAAAAGGCAACACAAGAACTTTTGGTGTCATGCATTTTACAACTTATCAGCAAGAACAAAGGACGGAATCTGGCAGAATCTCTATTCCATAATCTCAATTCCTGAATAGTTATTTTTGTTATTTTTATCAATGCTGGTTTCGACTAATTGCATACGTAAATGATGAAAAACATTTTGGAACAGCTAACTGCTGGTTTAAGATATTTGCATGTGTTACCGCTGTTAAATATATCTTAGAATTAGTTTAAATTAATTTATTATCATGGTAACAATGCATTGTGGGCCAAGTTAGAAATACACTAAATAAAGCATTTTGAGTCGGAAGAATGGCGTCTAGGGTTTTTTCCTTCTCCTCACAGACAACCGCTCTCTCCTATGGTGCTTCCGCGCCGGCTAAGACTGTGGATCAGAATCCTCTTCCCCTTGCGGCTTTCGATCCTGCATCAGTTCCTCGAGCCACGCAATGCCCTCTCCCTGTTGCTTTGATACCTACGATTCAGATCAACGACAGGAAATATGACTGGCGTGTTGATGGCCCTGGCCAAGAGCTTGAAACCCTTCACAACCGCAGCCTGGTCTTCTCTCTCGCGCTAGAGACTCTGGGCACGTTTGCGGTGGCGACCCCTCTGGAAGCACAATATTCAGGCAACCATGCAGGGGTTTATCTGCCGCATATATTCCGGTGTCCCTTCTACAGTTCAGCTCCCATGCCCTCAGCAACGGATCTGGGCGAGAGCGGAAGCCTCCTTTCAAAGGAGAATTTGCCTCCTCGATCGCTACCAGGTTGTCAGGCTCTCGAAGACACAAAAGAATCTAGCATTGGGTCGGACCAGAGGGAGCTCAAATCCATAGATGTTTTTAACTCCGAGTTTCAACAGAGTTCTCATTTGCAAGAACTTATGGAGAGGGAAAATATATGGGATATAAGGATACAAAGGATTGGATTAAAAGCGGAGCTAAATTTGCCACTTCATCCTCTTGTATCTGGAGAGGAATGATGAAGAATCGCCAATGGTTATTTGCGGGTACCTGTTGGGAGGTTGGAGATGGGCAGAAGACAGAGGTTGAACTGGATACCATCAGGGGAATTCAGGGCTCACATTCACTTCTTTCTGTTCCCCTTCTACACCATCTGCATGGAAGAGGTATGTTTTATTTATCTAACATTGTTTCCACGCATACAATCTTGGCACCGGGCAGAGGATATTGACCTCTCTGATTCTTTGGCTACAGAATGGGACCAATACATTACACAGGTCAAAGAGGCCGGGATATACTTCACTTAAGAACCGGACAGGCTCAAATAGGTCGGGAAAACTCAGAAGGGCCAAATTCCGGTTAAAAAACCATACAACAATAATTCCGGTTAAAAAACTATACAACCATATTAGCAATCCCCAAATCACTGCTGAGATTCTACCATGGTTTCAAAGGATTTGGGAATGAGATTCTACCATGGTTTCGGATGGTTAGCTCTACCTGACAAAATTCTCACTTGGGAGAATCCCTTAGGGATTACAGTGGATCAGGCATCTGCTCGCTTAGGATGCACCATTAAGAAGATGTCACACATCTATTAAAATGTACCATTGCTACAGAGATTTGGCAATCTGTCATGCAAATATTTCAGATCGGAGGGTTCTCGACACAACATAACGAGACATGTTTAAAATATGGCTAAGTTTTTTCATCAGGGGTTATCACTATTGTATCTTGCCATTTTATATCATTTGGAGTATTTGGAGATGCAGGAATAGCTTTACATCATTTAGGGTATTTGGAGATGCAGGAATAGCTTGATTTTTGAAAAGAAGAAGCTGGACATAAGGCGCATTGTCCTGGGGATTGCAGCATTCTACTCCAAGAAAGGACCTATTAAACATAAAATCTGTACTAAGCAGATCCATAAACTGGATGTATGGAATAAGTTCCCTGTTCGCTTTTTTGATAGAGATTGCAGCAACAGCAAATGTGGATGCGGGGCCATTGGGGCCATTGTCAAGGTGCCCAGATGCTATCAACAACGGCGCCCAAATGCTATGAACACTTCCGATGGGCAGGAAGTAGAGGCACAATTAATCGGGCAGAAATTATTGCACTCTGACGACTTCTCTTCACAGCACATCGGATAAACATCAAAGATCTCCAAGTATAAAGAAATTCAAAGTGCTGCATTGATTGGATCAAAGGAATCAAGTGCTTCCTGCCTCCCATGCTGTCATACTGGATGATTCTCATTAGCCTATTAGAACGCACTTTTCAGCATATTCATACGCACACATATATAGGTAACAGAACCAAATAGCTGACATGCTCTCCGAAAAAGGCAACACACAAACTTTTGGGGTCATGCATTTTACAACTTATCAGCAAGAACAAAGGAAGGAATCTGGCAGAATCTCTATTCCATAATCTCAATTCCTGAATAGTTATTTTTGTTGTTTTTGTCAATGCTGGTTTCGATTAATTGCGTACGTAAATGATGAAAAACATTTTGGAACAGATAACTGCTGGTTTAAGATATTTGCATGTGTTACCGCTGTTAAATATATCTTAGAATTAGTTTAAATTAATTTATTATCATTGTACAGGGTGAGTGGGTAAGAACTTGTGTTTTCTCCTAAGAGTTCATATGTTCAAAACCAGAAAGGTAGAGTATGTAAGCTTTCTTAGACTTACCTGTCAAATTTTTGCTGGAAGGTGGGTCCCTTGTCCCACAAACAAGAGAGTCTCATTGACTTATATACCTTAGAATTAGTTTAAATTAATTTATTATCATTGCACAGGTTGAATGGGCTAATGGTAAAGAGCATGGGTTTTCTCCTAAGAGTTCAGAGGTTCAAAACCAGAGGGGTAGAGTATGTAAAGAGCATGTGTTTTCTCTTAAGAGTTCACAGGTTCAAAACCAGAGTAGAGTATGTATGACTTCGTAGACTTAGCAGTCAAATCACTGCAAGGCCCCCTGTCCCACAAATAAAGAGGTGAAATACCAACATGTGATTTTTCTTTTCTACCTCCACTTCTGTGTGTGGATTTCTATTTGGTATCCAGCTTATTACATATTGCTAGCTTTTCCAAACACAGATGAATTAAGGAATAATCCATCACTGTGAAATACCAACCGATTTTTCCCTCTCTCCTGCCTGCTCTTCTCTGTCTAAATTTCCATTTGATAGCCAGCTTGTTACCTATTGCTAGCTTTCCGGATACTTTACAATCCAAGAACAGATGAATTAAGGAATAATCCATGTTATTTAACAAATTGATGGACCCGCCTCTTGCATCGGATTATCAAATGAAGCAGGAGATGGTGATATACTCAATTTAATTCTTTCAGCACCCCTGCCCTCCAAAAATAAGAATAACTTAACCCATAATCATTCTCTACATTACCAGCCCCAAGTAGAAACGAACCTACACGGTCAAACCACCTGCAGATGTAACCTCACAATCTCATACAAAGTTTCTTTTAACACAAAACACTGCCCACTATAGTAAATTTGATGATTGAAATATTGCAGCATTAAAAATCAAGAGCCACTGAATATGCATCTGCAGAGGATTCCTTGCTGCATAAGGCTGCAAACCCCACTATTAAGGAATTTCACCCTAAATTTTACCTAGTGTATTTTTCCAAAAACCATTTAGCTGCTTTTAAAATGCAGTGATTATTGATTGCACAAAGATACATTCAAACAACACGGACAGAATAAATCCAATCACAAAACCTAATTTATTCAACCAATACGCTTGGCTCAACCAAACATAAAACCACCATAATAGCATTGATGTAATCTTAGCCACTTGGTATCTAAACCGTTAAAGTTTCTGAAACTTCAAACACAAAAGGCCAAATGAAATCAAGTCCTTCAGAAAAAATCAATATCTCAACCATCCAAATCGAAATTAACCCTAAAGTAACCAGTAACCAGGGAAAGAAAAACCTGAAAACAACAAAGCCGCTCTACCACCATTGCCTCCAATCAACTATTAGGCAAGGAAAAACACAAGAATATATAATTTGAAAATATTTTTAAAAAAATGGTACAGAAGATTAAACTCAAAGAATATGCTAAGTTTTCCATAGCTTATGTGGTGTCAAAAGACACCATTGAATTTAAATAAAACGAAAAATCAAATTCAAGCGCTGGTGAACTTGGTAACAGCCTTGGTACCCTCCGAGACGGCGTGCTTGGCGAGCTCCCCTGGAAGCGCCAGCCTTACAGCGGTCTGAATCTCGCGAGAGGTAATCGTGGGCTTCTTGTTGTAGCGGGCAAGTTTCGATGACTCGCTCGCTAACTTTTCAAAGATATCGTTGATGAAACTGTTCATTATCCCCATGGCCTTGCTAGAAATGCCCACATCTGAGTGAACCTGCTTCAAAACCTTAATAAAAAAAATTTTAATTGATTTTTTTTTTAATTTTTTTTAATTTATTTCAAAATATATATATTTTTTAATTATTTAAAATAAAATTCGTTTTGTTTTAATTTTTTTTTAATTTTATTATTTTTTGTTTTAAATTTATTATTATTATTATTATTTTTAATAATTTTTATTAAATTTTGCCCATTTTTTTTATTTAATTGATTTTTTTTATTTTTTTTTAATTTCATAATTTTTTACTGTTATTAACTTTGACGTTTAGTTTTTTAATATAATTTTATAAAATTCAATAAATTTTATATATATATTTTTTAATTTATTTCGATTTAATATTTTTTTTAAATGTTTTACTTTCTTTTCTTTCTTTTTTTCTTTTTTTGTTAATTACATAAAAAAAATTATATTTTTTTATTTCAATTAAAATTGTGTATTTAAAATTAGATTTTGTTTTTAATGAAACTTAATTTAAAAAAATATATATATATATATATATAATATTTTTTTTCCTTTTTTTTCAATTTTCCATTTTTAATTGATTTTCAAAGTTTTTAAAGTTTTTCGTTTAACAATATATATATATTTTTTCTTTTATATTTAAAATTTATTTTTTCTTTCAAAATTTAATTGTTTATTCAGTTATTTATTAAAATTTAATATTTTTGTTTTTAAATTTAATTTGTTATTTTAATATTATCCTCTCTTTTTTTAATTTAATAAAATTTGATGTATATACCTATTTTAATTTAAGTTCATATATATATTTTATTTTTTATAATTTAAATTAAATTTATTTTTATAGTTTATTTGTTTTTTTAATATATATTGTTTTAAATTTGATATTTTCATTGTATTTTATTTTTATTTTTTATTTTTAATTAATTTTTCTTTTTCTTTTTTCCTTTTAATTTGAATAGTGTTTTTTTTTTTTTTTTTTAATTTTGAATTTTTAAATTTATTAAAATCTAATATATTTCCTTAAATTTAATTATTTGTTTAAATTTTTTTTTTTTCTTTTTTAAAATTTAATAAGCATTTTCTTTTTCATTTTTAAATTTAATTTCTATATTTTATTTTTTATAATTTCCTCCTTCTTCTTTTTTTTTATTTTTTATTTTTTATTTTTTTTAATATTTTTATTTTGTTTTTATTTTTATTTTCTTAATTTTTTTTTGGTTTATTTTTTAAATTTTTTTTCCTTAAATTTTAGGTTTTTTTTAATGATTGAATTAAAATTTTTACTTTGTTTTTATTTTTATTTTTTTATCCTCGTATATTTTTAAATTTTAAGCTTTTAAATGTTTTTATTTTTTTTCTTAAATTTTAGGTTTTTTTTTAATGTTTGAATTTTAAAAATTAAAAAATATTACCTCTATTTTTTAAAATGCCAAAAGTATGACACAATTTTTTTTTTTTTTGTTATTCCAGCATCAACTGGTTTTGTTTTGAGGGTGTTTTTTCAATCCTTTTTTCAAGAAACAATTTTGTTTTTACCATAATTTTATAAAATGTTGAAATTTAACCTTAAAAAAAACGAAGTGCATTCTGGAAGACACACTTTTTTTTTGTGTTTTTTCAATCCTTTTTTCAACAAACAATTTTGTTTTTAGCATAATTTTAGAAAATGTTGAAATTTGACCTTAAAAAAAAAACAAGTGCGTTCTGGAAGACACTTTTTTTTTGTGGGTGTTTTTTCATGTTTTTTGAGCGTTTTTGGGCTAGAGTTCTCGTTTTGAGGTCAGGTTACCTATTTCATCGGTAACAGTGTTTTACGTGTATGTGTCGCAAGAGCGACATTTTGGCCGTCGGAAATTGGGGAAATGTGCTAGTGTTAAAGGATCATGTGTATGGATCCACGACATGCACGCAACCATCTAACTAGAAAGGATCATGTGTATGGATCCACGACATGCACACAACCATCTAACTAGAAAGGATCATGTGTATGGATCCATATGTATAAAAGGGATCATATGTACAATCATGAATACTAAATAACTCCACGCAACCTGCATTTATCAAATGAAACCCAAGGTCTTCATCTATGTCCTGACCCATCCAAAGTATGAATCTAACCATGTGAATAAATATATTGAAGTCGAACATGGTAAAAAATACCTGATTATCGGTTGATTATGTAAATCGTTAACAGGCACGAGAGGAAACACTAATGATGACGATGGCCCTCAAGGTACAACAACACAATATACAAGTGTGAATAATGGAGTTGAACTCAAACACTTGCAGAATCATCCAATTGAAGACCAAGGATGTGAACATGTCATCGAATGCGAAGAACTTTCCATTAAAGCAGGCAAGCTCCAAGGTACTTAAAGGGAGTTTCTGTATCATCTCCCTAGATAACGAGCTAGAGTCAATAGGAAATGATCCGTCGAAGGAGAGCCATAATGTTTCCCACGTCATCGACACGAAACAAAGGATTTTTGTAAAGCTGGTGAGAGTGATTCGGGATTGTAACAGAGAAAGGTCAAATGAGGTATAAGAGGTTTGAATTCGCAGGCGAGACATCTCTTGAACATATTGGTGACACGACTTTAGATTTTGGCAGCATTGGACTCAAAATAGGATCAGAGGTCATGTTGACGATATATAATCAAATGAGAGGCAAATGGGTTTCCCAAAACCCAACAAGACAAGTGGAAAAGTGAGGATGTCCCAAACCCGACACGAGATACAGATAATTTTCATGTTCAAGAGCGACATGCTGTCTTTCAGACAAAATACAAGATATGTGTTTCCTTCTAGTTTCCCCAGTTATTTCTAGAAAGTACCTCTTTATTTTAACGAGTCTAGTCATGGTGAAAAGTATACTTACCATGCATGGATCGCCTTTGATATACCCTAAAGTACTGGAGAATGGTCTTATACACTTCCGTATGTGGAATGGGATATCACCCCCGGGATACAACGCTGAAAAATAACGACAACTCCTACATTTTTCAACGCCGGAACACATCTCTAGCCTAGACCTCTAATTTTTTTTTGTTAAGTTCCAAATGCTCCTTAGGTTAATTGAGGTAAATTTTAAGTTGATCTTGATTTCCATTTCAATTTCAAGGCTTAAAATTGATGTCACTTGAACACCTATGATGCAAATAATATGAGAAAAAGACTCTTTTCATTTCGATGAAATCTATCTAGTAGAAGGAAGAGATTAAAACAATGATGCAACACCCAATAATGCAACAAACAAAGCTTTCCTAACTATATCTTTTCACTTTCACTATTCCAATTCAGTTCAAAGCATGTCAAATTATGCAATGTAATCTATGCATGATTCCCTTGAAAACTATGAAATTGCAATCTATGCACAATTTCCTTTTCTTTTTGATGAATGAGAATGCCCTCAATGCACCTTTTAGCTTTTATTCACTAAACAATGTAATTTATGTTCAATGATTAATCTCAAAATGATTTTTAATGCAATGTGATCTAATGCACTTTACGAAAAGTAAAATTTGAGATGAAAACTAAACGAATGCAAAATTGATTTATTTTATGGTCTTAAAAGAAATAATACACTCAATCAATCAACAAATCAGTGTTCCTTCCAAACATATAAGCAGCAAACAATAATTTTAATTGACTCAAAGAATCAAAGACTCAACAAAAAATCACTTTGACCACTTCAAGTATGGGATGGAATTTTGCACACCACAAAGAAACTAACACCAAACAGACAAAATTTGATGCACACAGAGTAGGAGGATAACTTCAAAGATCGGGACACAAAATGCCTTTAGGCAGAAACCTTAAAAATTATCAAATTCAAAGACTAGCGCAAACAGACAGTTAGAACCAGAGGTTAAAGCGCGATTGTTTCTCGCAAAAGCAACGCTAAAAACATGACAGTTTTTGGTAAAAAGTGCGTTGAACGACAAAGGCTTAGGAAAAACAAGTAAGGTTTGAGCAAAAGCCTAGACCTGATACCCTAAAAGACAGACTACTCAGAGTATAGACTCAAAATCAATAAAAATGGAGAATCGTTGAAAGGTTGACCAAACTAAGAAAAATGTAATATCTCAAACCTTAAAAATTTAGTCAGATCTAGCACATTTTAGTGTTCTCAATAAAAATATTTTAGCAAAAACATAAACATAGACGGGATGTGGAAATGAAACCTTATTTATATTAATAACTGAAGAAAAATCGTACATGCCTATACAAAGTATCGGAGCCCTTGCAATAGCATGCACAATTGCTCATCAAAAGAGAACAATAAATACTGAAGCACAATCGTGGACCTTGGATGCCTAGCTCCTACCCCCATTTATATGCTTGATGGATTTTATAGAAGCCTTATTTTATTATTTTCCCATGAAAACTAAGGAGAATATTGTGGGAAGATACCATGGGTATTTTATGCCCCTTTTACCATATCCAAAAAAACAAAATATTACAAATCCTCCCGCCCAAATATTTCTTACCCTCAAGCAATCCACTGCTATCCACAACAGAAGCATTTGTACATTGATACTAAGACCCATACAATCTAGTGTGTTATTTAATTCCTCCATGTTGAATGGTCATGAATGGATCCTTCGATACCTGGATCCCAAACAATCCTCTGACCAATCCTTCCCTCGATATATTTACCTGGATCCCAAGCAATCGTTTGGCCAATCCTGCCACCAATGGATTCTCCTAGATCCCAATGTCACCTAGATCTTGGGATCTGTGGGTTATGGTACCATCTGAGCCCTCCATCACGGCTCGTGCCAAAGGGCCCAAGCTGCAATATGCCCTTGGCTTTGAGTATCCTCTTAGGAATCAACCCATCAATAGAATACCAACTCATAATCTCTTTCCAATCCATACTTGGGGAAGGATGAATATTTGTAAATATACTATGTTGATTTTTCTCGATGCTCAATTCATGCGGCTCCACTTGGTCACCCAACATGATTCATTTGGAGAATTCTTCCCTGCTCTTCCCAATGTATAAAGGTGGGTTGGTAGTGTTGCAAGCCCCATCTATGTACTCCTGTAGAGGGCTACTCTGGAAATCCCAACTGTACTCCTCTTGAGGCCTTGTGAGGGACTTGAATCGTTCCTCAACATTAGACAACTTGGTTGTTGATTCGACATATAACCCTATGAGCTTTTCATTTTTTCTATTCACATGTAAGACAATGTCTCGGATTGTCCAAACTCTCTGCTTCAACTACATAAGATATGCATTAGAGGAAATTTTAGTCTAAAAGTGGCCTCCTAAGGAAAAATCAAGAAATTAATAAAAAATTCCATGTAGACATTTTTTAATTTTAATTTAATTGGATCTATTTTCTACAATATTTATTAGCACAAAATTCAATAAAAATTTTTAATATATTATTTATAATTTTTTACTTTTATCGAAATCCCTAAATATATGTTACTTTTATTAAAATAATTGTCTATATATATTTTATATTTATCCTTTCTCGAAAGTATTCTACTGGCAGTTCTAGTGCCCTGCTGAATGTCTTTGTATATGTCTGCACTAGATGCCCCACGACCCCAGCTTCAACTTTAACCTTTGATTGACCCTCTAGAAATGGCTCATCTTGCATACTATATTTTTCATGCTGGCCCGCATGATCATTCTCATCATGTTGATTTATTACTACTAACTCCTCATTTGATTCTCCTTGAATGTCTTCTTCCTGGCCTTATCCATATGTGGGGACAAGTTGTCCACCCTTTCTGGTTGTCAAACATGGATGTACTGGTGGATTGTTATCTACATTTGATTGCCCATACTTTTTATGGATTTTCTCCTGGATAACTATGGACTCAAATACCACATCATCGGAAGGAATCGGCTTGTTCTGCAAGTTTCTCTGAAAAACATGGTGTTGTTGCTCACCATTTGTACTTGACTACTCAGATCCTTCATAGGTTCTCTCATTAAAACCCATGAACCCAACTATGGATGAATTCCCATGATCTGAATAAGTCTTTAATTGTTCTACCCTTGTTTCCTCCTTATCACTTGGACATGAATGGTTAAGGACCCAAGGTCCCTTGCAGATAAAGCATAGTACTCTCTCGAACCTTAAAAATTTAGTTAGATATAACACATTTTAGTGTTTTCAATAAAAATATTTTAACAAAAACATGAACATATACGGGATCTGAAAATGCAACCTTATTTATATCAATAACTGAAGAAAAATAATACATGCCCATACATTTTTCGGAGCCCCTGCAATGGCATGCACGAATACTCGTCAAAAGAGAACAATAAAGACTAAAGCACAATTGTGGACCCTAAATGGATTCACCAGATAAATAACACCCACAAGCTTTTCGTCCCTAGGATCAAACTGGAAATGGCCACGCCAAGTTCTCAAGAAAAACACAATAAGATATATAAACTCGAATTCCCCCAATCCCTAGCTCCTACCCCCATTTATGCACTTGATGGATTTTATAGAAGCCTCATTTTATTATTTTCCCTCGAAAATGAAGGAGAATATTGTGGGCAGATACCATTGGTGAATACCATGGGTAGTTTCTTCCCGTTTGACCATATAAAAAAAAATGGAATATTACACGAAAATACCAAATGCAAAAGGAGGGTTGAAAGGGCTATAGGTTCCCCAGTGGAGTCTCCATTTTTTTGTACAGATAATCCCTTCTTCGTACATAAGCGATCTCTCTAGTACTAAAGGAAGGATTTAGCACCAAACTAGACAAATATGTGTAAACTTTCCTAGCTTATAATAGAAAGTACAAAGTAAGATAGATGGCCTACCTCACTTTGATGCTAATGCACGTTGGTGTCATTTCCCAATCTTATCGCTTTCAAGTCCAATCCTCTTTACACCATTTCGGATAAATACCTGCAAGGAAGATCAAACAGAGACGAAAGAAGCATATAATTCATTCTAACATAAACTATATGATAGATTAGAGATTATCACACTAAATGAGTAATGATTTATACATTTATGGGAAGAAAATACATAATGTATTATTAATATAAAGTAAGGGAAGCATACAACCACTTAAGATTTGATGTTGGAAACCTCCTTTGAATGAGTTTCCAAGTCCTAGCTAAGACCTTCAAGCTCTCCTTTCTCCTTCAGACAATGGCAGCATTTAGGCACAATGATGGCAACCAACATTGATCAACCCTTTGAGGAAAGTAGGGAATTCATTTATATTGAAGGAGAGGGAGTTAGGGATCCACAAAAGGGAGAATAAGGTCTGCATATTAAGGGAAATATCCCTAATAGTAGGATCAAAGGCTTGAAATGGGATATCTCAACCGGATCCTTATTCACGTATAACCAACTCTCTGTTCTCGATGCTTCTAGTAAGAGAAGCTTCGACTCCATTTTTGGAGAAACTGTCTGAAGAGGGGCAACGCACTTTTTCGCTTAAATTCCCGCGCTAGCAGCGCTAGACACATATAATGGTGAAGATGACAAGCGCAAGGAATAAGTCATGAGGACCTTGTTGGGCCTGCAAATATGGTTTTTGGAAAGCCTTTCCATAATTGCTTAAAGGCATTTCTTATTTTGTTCTTCAAGGATGTTTTTATCATGTTTTCATGGTGAACACATTAACAACTTTTGTCACTTTGCGACATTTGATGAAAATTTCGAAAGCTCGGGGCATGAGACAAGGAGTGCGACAAAATATTGTATTAGAGGGGCTACAAAACCAAATCACCCCACCTCACCCCTAGAGGTATGTCGGTAATCATGTCAAACTCTTCCCCCAGCCTGGAGGATGATATGTCGATCTCTATGGATGCAGCGTGTTGATAATGCCTCTCCTCATTGTCCCTCTTTCTAAGCGGACATTGGGTAGCATAGTGACCAAGTTCACCACATCTGAATCATTTGATCTTTGAAACGTCATTTTTTCTTTTGCGTTGCTCTTGCTTCCCCTTTGATGTGAGGATGGCATTCTCCTCTTCCTTCACCTCTGCCTTCATCCCACTGTTGTTGTTGCCTTCTATGATGCTCTTCACCAAGTCTCGCCTCAGCTCTTCTTGCTACAGATCTTCCCACATCCTATCCCACTTTGGAAATGTTTCTCTGCCCAAAATACTTTGGACAAACACTTGCCATTCTTCTGATATTTCATTTAGAACTATCCACACCATTTATGTAGCTTGAGGTGTTGACCCTACCACTGCCAACTGATCTCGAACATCCTAAAGCCTGTGGAGAAAGTGGTTTATGTGTTCTCCCTTCTGCATATGTGTGCTCCTCAAATTTTCTTCCAGATACATCTTCCTCTGCTCGGAATATCTTTCGTACAACGTAGCAAGGGAGTCCCAAATCTCTTTGGTTGTTCCTAGGGCCACTATATGAGATACAACATGATCTTGAAATCCATCAAGCATCATCCTCTTCGCCTTAGCCATCTCTTTCTTGTACGTCTTGTTCTGATCCATATCTGTGGGGACAACCACCACATTGTCAATGTAGGTTTTGAGATCGTATTCATCCAGAAGGAAGTAAATCCTTGCCTTCCATATCACATAGTTAGACACTCTGTCCAACCGATCCTGATCTCTCAACCAGTTGATGCCATCTTGCCAAACAAAGTCAAATTATGCCTCTATCCCTCTGTGCATCTACCAACTAGATCTACGCACTCCCTGCTGGAGTGAGCAAAAATACTCTCGGCTACTGCTACTTTGCGTGGAAAATTAGAATTTCCCGGCTGGAATTATCTGAGGACAAAATTCCCTCAGTGTGCTCTTCTTTCCTCCTGTCGCTATTCTGCCAACTACTACTGCAAAATGATTGCATCCTAGCTGAAGATCTTCTCTGCGTGGAAATTGTTGGTGCTACTCCCTCTGCCTCTAGCAATTCTGGATCTAGAAATTTTGTGGTCTGTCGACTCACTTAGAGAGACAAATTTCCTCAAAAGTATGCCCTGCTGGCATCTAGATTGTGTAGCTTCCTGGGGTTTTGAGCAGCTGCCTACATAGTGCCTCGAATCACCCTCTTTCCTTCTGCAACTGAGTTCTTCCTATTGCTCATGCGCTCTGATACCGTGTGAAAATATCACTAATAAAATCCCACTGCACCAACTGATTATATTTCTCCTATTTGTTAATCACTAAACAAATTATTTACGGTGTTACACAGTAAATATCGAAATCAAATACACTACAACCTACACAACATAAAATATTGTGGAAAATACCATGCAGGAAAGATAGAAACACGCACACAAGTACACCGTTATTTTTGGAAAATCGTCCTTGGAAAAACCCAACTTGGGAAAATCAGTGCAACAACTAAGGGTTTTAATACTATGCAGTAGAAATCTGAGTACAAATCGTTGGATGTCCAAACTAGCTATCTGATACAAAGAAATACTGACGAATGAGTTAGTGAGAAAATCTCACATTGTCACGGCAATCAAGCACTAATCTGAACTAGAGAGGAGTTTCCCTGCACAGTAACTGCGTCAGCCTATGAGGTCACTGTGTCACGCCCCTGGAATTGCGTCACCTCCTCCTCCTGATTTTTTGCTCTCTGAAACTCGACTTCCCGACCCTCTTGACTCACACCCAGGGTTTTGACACTGGATCTCGACTGTCTCTCAGAAAAATAGTGGACTCCCTCTGAAGCTCTGTGTTTCCTCTGCGTGGAACTGTAGAGCCTCTCTGTGACTCTTGATGTCTTCTCTTCCTTGCACTCCCCGAATCTGGAAAAGTTCCTCCGATCTACTATCTCTGCCCCTCACTGCAACGATCACACTAGATCTATCTCTAGCACGTTGCCTCTCTGAGAATTCAATCTCCCAACAAAATCGATCTATGCAAATCTCAAGTGTGTTGTCCAAGTGCCCATCGAGCTCTTTCCTATATACTCTCGTTGACATATCAATGGCCAAGATTAGATCTTAATCAATGGCTCAAATTAACTTGGACTCGATCCACGCCTTTATGTAGAAGATTCACACCCGATTTAATTAATACCCTTTAATTAATCATTTTTCCTAAGTTTAGACTTAGGAATACATTAAAAATGATTAAATTTTCCCAAACAATTTATGGGTCTTGGAGAATGCATGTGTCTTAGCCTCTCTACAAAATATCGAGGCTAGAGCACATCTGATGCTACAAAAATCAATAGTTGTATTGTCATAGTGTTATGGGGGAGGCATGCAAGTAGGAGGGAGATTCTTTTGTTGAAATTTGGCGAGGTTGGATTGATAAGACGGATACCTTTCAATATAAATCATTGCCCCTCATCATTGCTTGGACCACTTGGTTTGCCTGTAATCAACCCATTTTCAAGGATACTTCTTCCTCCCTGATTCGGACAACGATGAATTGTCTGGCTATTTTGGAACATTATCCACAGATTCCGCTAAGGGGTAAGCTTCGAGAGGTTTTGGTTGGAACTCTGGATTTCAATCAGCCTTGGGGTTATTTTGACAGGGCCTCACAGGAGGAGGGAGGTTCGTTCTTCATCTACCTGAACAAGTTTTCTTTCATATCAATATATGCATTAGGCGAGGATCAAATAATTGGGCAAAACTCTTGGCATGTAAATCCTTGATTGCTTTTGCTCTGGAAAAATGTCGTGACCGACTCCAAATTTTTTAGGACTCACTACTGATGATCGATTGGGTTAATGCTACTCAAGGATCGATTGGGATAATGCTACTATCTAATATTTTTCGTTTAAAATTTGCTTTTGTTTCTATGATTATTAATCATGTTTACAAGGAACAGAAAAGGGTTTTTTATAGGCTTTCCAAGAAATAGGGTTGTTGACAGACTTTTTATGGATCGAGGCGTTGGCAAGTGACCGAATTTGGTGGACTGGCTCCATATCAGTTTTTCTATTGCCCTTGGAGGACTTTGGTTTCTTTTTTTAGCCAAGCATTTTGATGTACATATCTTTTTTTTCTAGACTTTATGATATTTATTTTATGTTTAGCTTTGTTTTATTCTTCAGTAGGTTCTATATATATTGGTGCTCAACGCACAATACTATGCTATTTTTTGTTGTTGTCTTTGTACAACCATATTGTATGGGCCGTTGTGTTTTGCGGACATGTATATGTTTTTATTTTTATTTTACCTCACCTCTGGACATGGTTGTTTTTCCATGGAATGCACATTAAAGTACATATGCAAAATGTATTTTTGAACATTTTTTGAATAAATGAAAATAATTTTTTTTCGAGAGAAAAAAATAAAAAATAAAAATAAATAAATATTGTATGTAAATCAAAACTAATGACCGAATTTAAAAAAAAAAAAAAAAAAAAAAAAAAAAAAAAAAAAATCACTCAACCCAAAAATTTTTAAATAAAACTAGGCCATTTAAAAATATTTTAAACTTTAACTAATATTCCATAAAATAACAAATAACAAAAGGATATTACAAACACAAATAACATCTACACCTTATCTCTAAAAACAAATACAAAAAATTCTTACACTATAAAGTCAAGTCCAACACCTACACCCTTCATTATTATCCCATAACCAATCATTTATACTGCCCAAAATTACTTTGTTTTTACTTTCCTCACCTATCTCTACCAAATTCTCAAGGGGTAATCAGACGTTCCAACACCTTCCTACAGTATATTTAAGTTTCAACCCTTCCTTGATGATTCATGAATTGGCATTTGATTGGATAATTATTTTGTTGGGCTCCATCTCCGTTAAGTTTTGTTTTTAAGAACACTTTGGAAATATTTGATAATTTAGGAGCATTGTTTTAGGCAAAGATTGGAATGGAGTCACAACTCTTACCATTTGAATTTTTCTGGCTCTGCATTTTTCCAATCACGAATCCGAGAGACTTTGGACGTTTTGGAAATTAAATATTCAGTACATATCTTTAAAAAAAATAAGTGGAAAACAAAATTAAACTGACTAATTATCATTCGGTTATCAAAACTTTCAACTTTATAAATTTTTATCACAGAAGCTAATATGCTTTGGAAAAAAAATCTAAATAAAAAAAATTAAACCAACTAATTACCAGTCTATCATTTTTTTAACCACTCTGTTATCCTTTAACAAATAAAATTCAATATGGGAAAAAAAATAAACTGGCTAATTACCATTCTGTTATCCTTTAACAGAACCTAATTTGACAACGATTTCAAAATACGGCGTGTGTTCCTTTCTTAATACCAAACAAATTTGAAAGTCAAAGCGATGAGAGTACACACTCTTTGGACAGTCATTTTGGAATTCAGTGGACGCTACATTGCAATGTCCAGAAATTGTTGAATTAAAAAGTTGTGTTCAACATTAACTTTACATTTTAATAATATGTATTTTATGACGGATATGAATGCTGAATATGCTGTGCATTTCAATAATCAATATGTATTATATGGTAGATATATAAAAGCTGAATATGCTGCACAAATACCACTGGATTTAAAGTATTTCAAATTCAATATTGTGCACTAAAAATATCATGCATTTTTCAATTTAAAAAAAATACAAATAATAGAAGTTGTTTATTTATGGAGTAAATGGTTTGGAAATTTGAATTTTTTATTTTTTGAAAAATTTTGATAGTAAAAGTGTTTAGAAATAGATTCAATACCATTACAAACTCTAAAAACACTATAAATCACCAGAAAATCTATTATTTTGAAGATCAATTTACTCTATTTTTAAACCACGCTCATAAACATTTATATGTATATATATTTTACATTAGTGTATATTCCATAGATTTTTTTAACTCCGAGTTTCAACAGAGCTCTCATTTGCAAGAACTTATGGAGAGGGATAACTGACAGGGGCATTTGGCCACAGATCATCCGCGGCAAATATATGGGATATAAGGATACAAAGGATTGGATTAAAAGCGGAGCTAAATTTCCCACTTCATCCTCTTATATCTGAAGAGGAATGATGAAGAATCGCCATTGGTTATTTGCGGGTACCTGTTGGGAGGTGGGAGATGGGCAGAAGACAGAGGTTGAACTGGATACCATCAGGGGAATTCAGGGCTCACATTCACTTCTTTCTGTTCCCCTTCTACGCCATCTGCATGGAAGAGGTATGTTTTATTTATCTAACATTGTTTCATACAGGTTTACTTTTCCACGCATACAATCTTGGCACCGGGCAGAGGATAATGACCTCTCTGATTCTTTGGCTACAGAATGGGACCAATACATTACACAGGTCAAAGAGGCCGGGATATACTTCACTTAAGAACCGGACAGGCTCAAATAGGTCGGGAAAACTCAGAAGGGCCAAATTCCGGTTAAAAAACCATACAACAATAATTCCGGTTAAAAAACTATACAACCATATTAGCAATCCCCAAATCACTGCTGAGATTCTACCCTGGTTTCAAAGGATTTGGGAATGAGATTCTACCATGGTTTCGGATGGTTAGCTCTACCTGACAAAATTCTCACTTGGGAGAATCCCTTAGGGATTACAGTGGATCAGGCATCTGCTCGCTTAGGATGCACCATTAAGAAGATGTCACACATCTATTAAAATGTACCATTGCTACAGAGATTTGGCAATCTGTCATGCAAATATTTCAGATCGGAGGGTTCTCGACACAACATAATTTGGAGACATGCTTTAAAATTTGGCTCGCTTTTCATCAAGAATATTGTATCTTGCCATTTTATATTATTTGGAGTATTTGGAGATGCAGGAATAGCTTTACATCATTCAGGGTATTTGGAGATGCAGGAATAGCTTGACTTTTGAAAAGAAGAAGCTGGACATAAGGCGCATTGTCCTGGGGATTGCAGCATTCTACTCCAAGAAAGGACCTATTAAACATAAAATCTATACTAAGCAGATCCATAAACTGGATGTATGGAATAAGTTCCCTGTTCGCTTTTTTGATAGAGATTGCAGCAACGGCAAATGTGGATGCGGGGCCATTGGGGCCATTGTCACGGTGCCGGGATGCTATCAACAACGGCGCCCAAATGCTATGAACACTTCTGATGGGCAGGAGGTAGAGGCACAATTAATCGGGCAGAAATTATTGCACTCTGACGACTTCTCTTCACAGCACATCGGATAAACATCAAAGATCTCCAAGTATAAAGAAATTCAAAGTGCTGCATTGATTGGATCAAGGGAATCAAGTGCTTCCTGCCTCCCATGCTGTCATACTGGATGATTCTCATTAGCCTATTAGAACGCACTTTTCAGCATATTTCATACGCACACATGCTCTCCAAAAAAGGCAACACAGGAACTTTTGGGGTCATGCATTTTACAACTTATCAGCAAGAACAAAGGAAGGAATCTGGCAGAATCTCTATTCCATAATCTCAATTCCTGAATAGTTATTTTTGTTGTTTTTGTCAATGCTGGTTTCGATTAATTGCGTACGTAAATGATGAAAAACATTTTGGAACAGATAACTGCTGGTTTAAGATATTTGCATGTGTTACCGCTGTTAAATATATCTTAGAATTAATTTAAATTAATTTATTATCATTGTACACAGGTTGAGTGGGTAAGAACATGTGTTTTCTCCTAAGAGTTGATATGTTCAAAACCAGAAAGGTAAGAGTATGTAGGCTTTCTTATACTTACCTGTCAATTTTTTGCTGGGAGGTGGGTCTCTTGTCCCACAAACAAGAGAGTCTCATTGACTTATATACCTTAGAATTAGTTTAAATTAATTTATTATCATTGCACAAGTTGACTGGGCTAATGGTAAAGAGCATGGGTTTTCTCCTAAGAGTTCAGAGGTTCAAAACCAGAGGGGCATAGTATGTAAAGAGCATGTGTTTTCTCCTAAGAGTTCACAGATTCAAAGAGTAGAGTATGTATGACTTCGTAGACTTAGCAGTCAAATCACTGCGAGGTCCCCTGTCCCACAAACAAAAGAATGAAATACCAACATGTGATTTTTCTTTTCTACCTCCACTTCTGTGTGTGGATTTCTATTTGGTATCAAGCTTGTTACATATTGCTAGCTTTTCCAAACACAGATGAATTAAGGAATAATCCATCACTGTGAAATACCAACAGATCTGTTTTTTTTTTTTTTTTTCCTCTCCTGCCTGCGCTTCTCTGTCTAAATTTCCGTTTGATAGCCAGCTTGTTACCTATTGCTAGCTTTCAGGATACTTTACAATCCAAGAACAGATGAATTAAGGAATAAACCATGTTATTGAACAAACTGATGGACCCGCCTCTTGCATCGGATTATCAAATGAAGCAGGAGATTGTGATATACTCAATTTAATTCTTTCAGCACCCCTGCCCTCCAAAAATAAGAATAACTTAACCCATAATCATTCTCTACATTCATTTAAAAAAACAATCATTCTCTACATTACCAGCCCCAAGTAGAAACGAACCTACACGGTCAAACCACATGCAGCTGTAACCTCACAATCTCATACAAAGTTTCTTTTAACACAAAACACTGCCTACTATAGTAAATTTCATGATTGAAATATTGCAGCATTAAAAATCAAGAACAGCTGAATATGCATCTGCAGAGGATTCCTTGCTGCATAAGGCTGCAAACCCCACTATTAAGGAATTTCACCCTAAATTTTACCTAGTGTATTTTTCCAAAAACCATTTAGCTGCTTTTAAAATGCAGTGATTATTGATTGCACAAAGTTACATTCAAACAACACGGACAGAATAAACCTAATTTATTCAACCAATACGCTTGGCCCAACCAAACATAAAACCACCATAATAGCATTGATGTAATCTTAGCCACTTGGTATCTAAACGGTTAAAGTTTCTGAAACTTCAAACACAAAAGGCCAAATGAAATCAACTCCTTCAGAAAAAATCAATATCTCAACCATCAATATCGAAATTAACCCTTAAATTAACCAGTAACCAAGGAAAGAAAAACCTGAAAACAACAAAGCCGCTCTACCACCATTGCCTCCAATCAACTATTAGGCAAGGAAAAACACAAGAATATATAATTTAAAAATATTTAAAAAAAAAAGGGTACAGAAGATTAAACTCAACGAATATGCTAAGTTTTCCATAGCTTATGTGGTGTCAAAAGACACCATTGAATTTAAATAAAACGAAAAATCAAATTCAAGCGCTGGTGAACTTGGTAACAGCCTTGGTACCCTCCGAGACGGCGTGCTTGGCGAGCTCCCCTGGAAGCGCCAGCCTTACAGCGGTCTGAATCTCGCGAGAGGTAATCGTGGGCTTCTTGTTATAGCGGGCAAGTTTCGATGCCTCGCTCGCTAACTTTTCAAAGATATCGTTGATGAAACTGTTCATTATCCCCATGGCCTTGCTAGAAATGCCGACATCTGGATGAACCTGCTTCAAAACCTTAAAGATATAGATTTTGTAGGTTTCAACGCTCTTCTTGTGCTTCTTCTTGCCCTTCTTATCTCCGCCTTCTTTTGGAAGCTTCTTCTCGGCCTTGGGAGCGGGCTTCTTCTCTGCAACAGGCTTCTTCTCAGCCGGTTTCTTCTCTGCCTTTGGAGCCATCGCTGTAATTCAAATCAGAGGAGAACAGAATTTATGAATTTTCCCTAACTATGGATAGAAATACCCGGACATGGAGTACGCTTATCTGACCTCATATATTTATAGAAAGAAAAGATGCTCTCCTATTGGTTAGTTGGGTGCCCCACGGATTGATAGCCTGGCTTTCATCTCGCAGCAGATGCCGAAGTGGACCAATTGTTCTCATAGTTGTGGACAAGGAGCGGTGTCTCATTAAAAACAATATATTTCGGAGATATTCGAATTGCAAGTAAAGAACGATTGGGAGCATATTATTTATTTATGAGTAGTTGTGCGATTTTTTGAAGGTATTTTAGGGTGCTGAATTCATATATACAATCAAAAAACCAATTTAAATTACAGAAATCAAGATTTTATCTCAATTTTTTTCACCGGATTCCGGCACCAAAAACTCTCTAAAATGTCACTTCAATTTTTTTCACCGGATTCCAGCGCCGGAAACTCCAAAAAGTCGCACTAAAAACAACTCCTTTATTTATTGATGATGAGGGCGAGATATATATATATTTTTTCAATAGGAAAAAAAAGTTATATATATATATTGGCGGTAGAATTTATTATAATTTAGTTATCAATATGTAAAAAGTATATGGGTAATTGGTGGGATTCGATGGTATATGTGTCATGGACTAGGAATTGAGGGCAATGATGGTGGACTGAAGATAAATGTTACTTGTTGCAGGTTTATGGACAACTACGTGTGTGTTGGCCCGCCCTTGGACTAGGTGTTGAAGGAGTCTATGTGCATTCCGAGGAAGGGTGGTTTTTTGGTGAACTCATTCTCCGTTTTCCATTCATTTCTCACTGTTTTCATTGGGTTACCGGATGTAAAGTCTCTAACTCTCGGTGGTTTTACCTACTCTCTCTTCATAACCTCGCACTATTTATTTATTCATTTTCTTATGTTGGGTTTCCTCGTATTGAGGGTCTTTGATCCCCTGGATTCGTACTGAGTTGGGTACTCTCTGTTGTTTCACGGGTTGCATGCTCGAGACTTCATCGGTCAGCTTGTTTGGGGTTACTTTATTCAGTTTTTTCTTATACTGTTTAGGATGGTTAGCCCAACTGACTTTGTGGATTTGGACCAGACTCCAGAAGATATTTTGTCGGTATGGGGTTTGGAAACGACGCAAGAGAAACTGGTGAAGGTCGTTTTTCCAGCTAGGTCTTTGCCTTGAAAATGCGGCGAAACGAAGTTGGCATGGCATTATGGCAGTGGTCTTGGGTTGCTAAAAGAGTCAAAACCTCTTTCCTCTAGGGTGGTTTTTGGTTTACCGGACGCTGAAGCTCCTAAAGGTTTGGAGGGTGCAGTTTTGGCCAACATTTCAGTTGGGACGTCGGCGAGTTTACAGGTAAGCCCAAAAACCCCTTCTATCATTTCTGTTTCTGAGTTTTTAACGGGTCGTTTGGAAAATATAGTGAGAAGTAGTGGGCTCGGGAGGAAGGGCTACAATCTTGTTTGAACGATGGCCTAGGGGTGGAAAAGTCGGCTACGAGTCTGAGCCTGTATAAACCTCTCAGTTGTAGAATCCTTGTTTCGACTTGTGCCATTAATATTTTAGACTCCTTTTGTTTAGTGGTCGAGGTTGTTGGCTTTAGGGAGGAGCCCTTTATTGGGTTCTCAGAATGAAATTATACGGTGGTATTGCCTCTCCAGGGAGATTTTGGGAATGTTTCGCTTGGGTTTTTTGTGTTACCGTTGACCAAGGTTTGGCTCGGGTTGGATTTCCTGAGGAGGGCTCTTTGGGGTCGAAAGAGGGTAGTCATCCTCCCACCCTCGGTATTGGTAGGCAGGTCTTGGACTCTAGTGCCCTGCAAGACATCCCTTTGGTATCAAATGACCCTTTGGAGGGTCCCCTGGGCTCAATATGTCACGAGGGTGAAGGGAATTTTTCAACAACCATTTTTGCTAATGTTCAGTCCGCTGGCCTGAAGAGGAAGAAGGGGAAGGTGATAAGGAAGAAAGTGGAAAAACCAAATTTAATCCTTGGGGTTGAAATTCGAATGGATGAAGCTATGGATGCTTTCGAGCGCATCATAGTGGGGTGGGTAAAGGGAAGAGATTTTATTGCTAATTATATCAAAGAATGGATAAGTAAAGAATGGTGTTCAAGTCTGGTTGTTCAAACGGTGGTTATCATTTTGACAAGGGGTTGGTTTATGGTTCATTTCTCAAATGCTGAAGTTTTTGATTGGGTTCTTGAGCGTAATTGGTGTTTTGGGAAAGCCCCAATTTTCTTTAAAATATGGACTCCCCTTTTCGATGCCCAAAGAGAAAGATTGGGAGAAATCCCTGTGTGGATGTGTCTCCCGTCACTTGCCCCTCAACTTTGGTCGATGGACGTTTTCAAGGCAATTGGGAATATCTTGGGTACTAACCTAGAAGCTGACATGTCTTTCCAAGTATCTATGGAAAGGAAGGTGGCACACATACTGGTTAAACTGGACCCGAGGGAGGGTTTGGCGGATATGATGTAGATACAGGAGGATGGATACTCTATCACTCAATTGCTGGATTATAAAGAATGTCCCTATCAATGTCACTGTTGCCATAAACATGGCCATTTGGCTAGGGACA
Source organism: Pinus albicaulis (assembly GCA_034641835.2). Classification (NCBI taxonomy): domain Eukaryota; kingdom Viridiplantae; phylum Streptophyta; class Pinopsida; order Pinales; family Pinaceae; genus Pinus; species Pinus albicaulis. The sequence continues at coordinate 778,185,784 of CM076573.1, read as the reverse complement.
ATCCTTTGGGGTTTAGGCGAAGGAGGAAAAATAGGGTGGAGTCGATTCAAGAAACACAGGAGTGGCATGAGGATGTAGTTATGGCACAAGCATATTCTCCTGGGGATCATCAAAGAGAGGATTCGGTTTTGGTTGTGGTTAATGAGGAATAACGGGCAGAACGAGAAGAGGTTGACATACTTGCTACTAAGCACGAGCAAGACGAGATAGTTGAGGTGGAGGCATCTCATCTTGTAGGTATTGTCTCTTTCCCTCCTCCCTCTCTTTCGTTTCTAAGTATGCCCCTTGTGGATCATGTTTTTGGGCCTGGTCCTTCCAGGCCTCCTATTGATGTTATTTCTCCTTAATGAAATATCTCTCTAGCCCTTGACAATATCATCACTTCAATACCGATTTCAAATCTTTCTGGCCCCTCATTGGTGGGCTCAGGTCTACCCTTTGCCTTTGGTTTTTTCCCTGATAAGCCTCATTATAACCTTCGTCCTAGGGAGAAAAGAGATAATCTAGATGATCCTGTGGGGGGTCTCGGCCTTTTATTTGACTTTGCGAGTCCTCTTAAGACTCGGGGTAGGAGATCAAACCTTTAAAAGGCCCTGTTAAAATCCAAGCTTGATATTGTTGATGGAGGAAAACTTTCCCTAAAAGGGTCGCTTAGAGCAATGATGATCCCATTGGCGGTTTCCAAATGATTTGCATGTCCTACAATTGCAGAGGGATTTCCAATCCCTGGAAGAAACTGGCATTAAAATAATTACTTAAGAGTAGTTATTGTGATGTTATCATGCTTCAAGAGACCCTTGGTCCTAGGGACTGTAATTACTATTTTGAGAAACATGTTTCCTAGATAGTCCTTTGTGGCATTGGATGCAAATGGGCTTTCAGGGGGTTTGGCGTTGGGTATTAAGGATTGCAGTTTAAAACTCTTAAATTCCTAGGGCTCTGATTTGATACTTGGAGCGAAGGTTTACTCATCTGAACTCTGTTCAAACTTAACCTTTTTAAATATTTATGGACCATGTCATGGACGTATTCCTTTCTGGAATAATATTTTCTCAAAATATTAATTAAAATTCTCAAAGCTCGTGGTGGGAGGGGATCTCAATGTCTCCTTCAGGTTATCTGAATCATGGGGTCCAAATGCTTAGGTTGACCCTTTGGAAAAAAAATTTCTTAACAAGATTCGGTTGGGGAGATTTATTGATGTCAACCTTTTGAAGGAAAAGCCTACCTAGAGAAATAGGAGGGTTGGAGAGGCAAGGGTGGCAAAATTATTAGACTGCTTTCTTATCAAAGAAGAACTGGTGGCTCATATCCCTTTTTTCCGCCAATGGGTTGGCTCTGGGGGTGATTCAGATCACTTCCCTATTTTTCTAGAACTAAAAGGGGCCAGTAGGAAGCCTTGCTCTCCCTTTAAATTCAACTCTTCATGGCTTAAAGATTTGTCCTATAACAAGTTGGTCTGTGAGATTTGGAATTCTCATAATGGATATTTGGGTTTATCACTTGCCCAGAATTTATGGAGAAGCTAAAAAAATGAAACAATCAACGATTTCATGGGCTAAGGAAAAATATTTAAGGGATGAAGCGGCTTTAAAATCCATTGAGATTTATTTGGATGCTTTCAAAATCCTGGAAGGGGATTGGTATGAGACGAATGAAAAAAGGAGAAGGATAAAAGCTATGGAGGGTGAAAGGTATATGATTCTGAAATACAATGAAGAAGGTGGGGATTAAAGAGTAGAGCTATTTGGTTTGAGGCAGGGGACGAGAATTCCAAATTTTTTCATCACTATGCCAAGGGCAGGAAAAACTCAAACACCATCTAGGAACTAAAAAATGATGAAGGGGTCTCGGCATCCTCTTTTAATGATTTAGCAGCATTGGGAGTCAGCCATTTCAAAACCCTTTTTAAAGCTCCCCCTGAGGCCATATTGTTGAAGTCATTCAGGTGGCTCAAGTCTTCCCTCGATTTGTTGAAGAGGATGATAATGATAACCTAATGGAACATGTTACAAAGGGTGAAGTGGAGGGAGTTATTCACTCTACGAAAAATGAGAAGAGTTTGGGGCCAGATGGTTGGACGGTGGAATTCTTTCAACATTTTTTTGACCTAATGGGGGATGACCTAGCTGGACTAGTAGAGGAGTCCAGAAACGGGGGTTTTGTGCACGACCCTCTTAATACAACTTTCTTGGCTTTAATTCCAAATTCTAATGATCCACGAATTTTTTATGATTACAGGCCCATCTCATTGTGCAATTGTACTTACAAAACTATTTCAAAAACTATTGCAAGATGCTTAAAACCAATTCTTTCAAAAAATATCTCGCAAGAAAAGTTTGGGTTCCTTAAGAGCTGGCAAATTCATGAAGCCATTGGGGTGGCCCAAGAATCTTTGCACGGTATCAAAAAGGAATGATAGTTAAGATTGATCTCTCAAAGGCACATGATAAGATAATCTAGATGTATTTGCGCCTTTTAATGACTCACCTGGGGTTCAATTTTGGTTTTATTAATTGGGTAATGGGTTGTATCACTAATGTGAGTTTTGTTGTACTCATCAATGGGGCGACCTCCCCATTTTTCTTTAGTCCAATGGGTCTTTGTCAGGGATGCCCTTTATCTGCTCTCTTGTTCCTCTTCATTGCTAAAGGTTTGAGTAAATTGATTCACTATGCCATTACAAGGGGTGAATATAAATGCATTGAAATTGCAATAAATCTCTTCAATAGTGACCTTTCTTTTGTGGATGACATCTTATTATTTTGTGATGGGACCAGGGGTGAACTTTCTAAGCTACAATCTATTATGGTTCTTTTCCTTAAGGCAACTGGGATGAGCATAAATTCTCACAAGTCCACCATTACTCACAATGGCCTATCAAGGGCGGAGATAAATAGAGCTTTATCCTCTTTTCCCTTTGAAGTAAATTCTTTGACAGATAGCCTTAAATACCTTGGTTTCCTCTTGAAGCTTAACTCCTACAAGAAATCAAACTGGAAATGGTTAGTTTCTAAAATTGAAAAGTGTGTCAAACATTGGAGCTTTAAACAGTTGTCTCATGCAAGGCGCTTGGTTCTTATAAAATCAGTTTTACAGGCCATCCCTGTTTACTGGATTGCCCTCACTTGGGTCCCGAAAGGCATTCTCTCACTTATTAGGAAAGTTTGTGATTGGTTTCTCTGGACAGTCTCTAAGGAAGAGGATGTCCTCCCATGGGTGGCATTGGGGAAAATTGCTCGTCCAAAAGAAAAAGTTGGGTTGGGCATTAAGGATATCTCGTGTTTCTCTCTCTCTTTGACAGCAAAGTCTGGTTGGAGCTGTATGACCAAGGAAAATTTATGGACATTGGTGATTAAAAGAAAATATACAGATCCCTTGGACGTTTGGTTGAGAACATCTGGAAGCCTATGATTGAACCATTGGACATTGTGGCTGATGGTCTTGCCTGGTTAGTTGGGAATGGTACCTGTGTTAGAGTGGGAGTGGACTCGTGGGTTGGTTTCAATGAGGCTTTCACTCTTCCTTGGAAGTTGAGAGATTCCCTTGCAGTCAAGGGAATTTTTTCTCTCAATCAAATCACAAATGAGGGAGTCACGTCTTTCTAGAATCAGGGTTGGCAGTCTGCAGAGGATTTAGGTTTAGAACCCCAATAGGAGGGTGTTTGGAGGGACTTCATTATGGTTCTACAGAGATCTAATGTTCACATAAAGGAAAGTGATGATGTTTTTCTATGGGTCTACTCTCCCAGTGGTTTATACTCTCTGAAGTTTGGTTACACACTACAAATAGATAGAAGGGTGGGTGGTCCAAGGCACTGGCGGTTCAAGCCTTTGTGGCATCTTAATTGTCCTACAAAAACCAGACTCTTCTTTTAGTGTATACTATGGAACAAAGTTTCAACCTGGGACAACCTTCAAAAAAGGAATAAGCATGGTCCAGGTTGGTGCACCCTCTATAAATCTTACGAAGAAATTTCTTTTCATCTCTTTTTAATTTGTCCTTTTGCATTAAGAACTTGGGATATTTTTCTGAAGGTTGTTGGTATAATTTTGCTTTGGTCTAGGGTTTCTGCGGACGATGCTTGGAAAAAATGGTGGACACATTCATCTGATACCCACCATAGGAATATCCCTTCGATTATTTGATGGGGGTTCTGGTTGGCTCGGAACAAATGCATCTTCGTGGATTAGCCTTATGATCCCTATCTTATGGCTATTCAATGTGATTCTATCTATGAACTGATTCCTCAAATTACACATACTTTATCTTTTTGAATCATTCATACCAGGGATTTTGTGGGCATACTTTGATGGGGCTTCAAATGCCCACGATCGCTACGGGGAAAGGATCATTATTTGCTTAAATGATCACAAAATTCTAAAAGCATCTGTGGGTATTAGAACTGGTTCAAACAAATATACTGGATTACAAACTCTGAATACTCTCTTATGTTGGTTAGGGTAGTTGGGGATTGGTTCAGCGTAGATTTTCGGTGACTCCATGAATGTGATAAATTGGGAAAACAATGTGCAACGTTGCAATAATCTTACATTGATTCCTATTTTAGATGAAATTTCATATATTAAATCAACCTTTGTTGATTTATTTGTTGTTCACATTTACAGGGAAAGGAATATGGAAGCAGATTACTTCTCTAAAAAAGTTCTAAAATAGGCTCTGGACTCCTGGCATATAATTGATTCGGAAAACGGACGGGTCACCGAGTCGCATCGGCCTCCATACTTCTAAATCTAATTTTGGGTCTTTTGTATATGGTTTTAAAATTTGATTTTTGTCATTTTGTGAATTGAAGTTTTCTTTCGATGTCTATTGTTGTATATATGCTCTGAGATAGTTAAACTATGGTACATTTCTATTTGTGTTTTAATGGGTACTTTCCTCCGACTGGTCGGAGAGACCTGGTTTTTATTACAATTTCTGAATAATTATGGTTATCATTATTGAGCAAGTATTTATACTTTTTTCTCAATATGTTATTGTTTTCACTTTCTGCGTATGGTGGATTCACATTTTGGATATGAATGCTTAGATGCATCTACTATGTAACTTTTTATTTACTTAATAAAGAGTTCGAATTTTCCTATTGAAAAAAAGATTTAAAATATATATATATATATATATATATTTGTTAGGAAATTTGATTTTTTTATTAGTGGAGTTTGGGCAATCCCACCAATAATTACAAAGATGACACTCTAATTTGGGATTTAAAAAATATAAAAAAGGCACGTTTTTTTTAGATCCTTCACATTAGACTTTTCACTCAATTATCTTTCCAATCAGATTAGAATGCATCTGAAAGCAATGAAAAAGATTAAAATATGGTATATCCCTAAGTACAAATATGGCATGTCCTTAGTTAGAACAATACTAAAGCAGATTAGTTGGAAAATAGAGAAATGAGGTTTGAAGTAGGAAACCTCTATTTTAATGATTGGGTAATTCATCACGCCATCCTATGATGATGACACGTGGCAGTGGAATTTAAAGCAAGTAGGAGATTTACTTACTATAAACATGTGTTGAGGGATACAATAGGCATCAAGGCATGTGAGTTCTCATCTCATTCGTGCAGTGAACCTTGTAGGTGAAAAGGAGGGCGTAGTACTCAATTGTGTAGAGTTCATTAGAGAAATTTCCAATAATGATGTGTCTAAGCGTTGTATGGAACCCCTCCCATGTAGAAACTGGCTTCAAATATGGAATCCTTGAGCGACACTCTTTGTTTTTTTCATGGGTGGATGGTGATGGTCCTAGATTGCGATGTGTGGAATAGAGAGAGGATATTGTTTTGGATGGTCGGCCTAGATTCCATGGTGAGTTAGGTGATGTGTTTCGACCTCTCCATTAGATGAGGATAGGGGACTTCATCGGGAGGTATGATAAATTTGATGGAATGGTAATCAACGATTCTATTTTTGGTCTAACCCTTTAAATTGTGTTATTATATCATTGTCATTGTTATTTCCATTCTACTGTAAACAGGGGTGTCTGTTGCAACCCCACATGGAGAACTATTTGTCTCACAAGTTTTCACGAGGAATTAAAAGGAGTGGAGGTAATTTCCTTAATTTTGGCGCTTGGGAGTTAGGGGTGGAACTTATCACCTCCTAGAGGGGAATTTTGACTCTATTGTTCTATTTTGGTACTTTGTTTGTGGATTTAGTTGATTGGATAGGGAAATATATCTAGATGCACCTACCCGTTAGAAACATAGGATGAAGACCTTTTGCTTTCAATATATTTAGAGAACACTCTCCCTCTTCTTAAGAGGAAGTTATCCAGGATCTTTAAGATTAAATGATGCAAATGCAATGGAAGCACAATTAACTACTGGTTGAAGTCACCACCATTATGGACATCCTAGTTGATTAGAAATTGAAGCTTCAACAAGTGAAAGTTGAGATTAACAACTTGACATTGAAAATTGAAGCACTACAACGTGTTATTGTTGGATAATTATTCCTTTGTTACTATAATTAATTTTGTTAATGATGATGAGTTTTTCCTTCCAGATATAAATGTTTTATCTCCTACCATCTATCAACTTACCTCTAAAGAGGAAGGAAAGCCTTATTTTTAATGTATTGATTGTATGAAAGCTTTGATATCCTAATCTCAAGGGTGATCAAAAAATGAAGCTTCAACAAGTAAAAGGTGAGATTAACAACTTGACATTGCAAATTGAAACACTAAACCATGTTATTGTTAGATAAACATTCTTCTATTTCTATAATTAACTTGTTAATGATGAGGGGTTTTTCCTTCCAAATCTAAATGTTTCAGCTCCTACCATGGAGAAACCTACCTCTCAAGAGGAAGGAAACCATTATTTTTAATGTATTGATTGTATGGAACCTTTGATATCCTAATCTCCAGGGTCTTCTGCCAAGTATATACTACCCATATCTATAGAGTAACATTTTTCTCTTAAAACTATGAAAGTATTCCTGGCACTACAAATAGTTGCACTTTAACCAAATTTTGTACCTCTAATGTCACATTGCACTCTCAAATGAGACCAATACAAAATTTTAGTTAGCTACAACTCAAGTCATCTTGACTAAGGCACAAGTCAAATTTAGCCTTTCTTGCTACATTTCTAACACTCCCTCTTAGCAAGAAAGGGATTTTTCACCACCCCTATCCTACACCCGTGAAATTCGAATTTGCCTCTTAAAAATGTCTTTGTCAAGATATCTGCATCCTGCTCCTTGGTTTGAATGTATTGTAGCATCATAATTCTCCTCTACACACAATCCCGCAAGTGATGGTACCTTATATCAATGTGCTTCGACCTGTCATGAAATATTGGATTCTCGAAAAGTTTGATACAACCCTGATTATCACAATAAATCATTGTCAGATCCATATCCTGACTGAAAATACCCACATGTATTTTCCTCATCCATATGGTCTCACATGTTGCTTGACTTGCAACCATGTATTCAACCTCTGTTGAGCTGAGTGTCATAGACCTTTGTTTCCTGCTATACCAGGAAATAGTTGCAAACCCAACACTAAAGATAGCACTTGAAGTACTTCTCTTGTATGATAGACTCGCTACCCAATCTTCATCAGGGAAGCCTTGAAGTTTCACTCCCTTTGTCCTCTTGTCCCATAACCCATACTCAGTTGTGCCTCTGAGGTACCTCAACACATGTTGTGTTAACTTCTAATATAGCTTGGTAGGCTTCTCCATGGCTTGACTCAACTAACTAAATACATAACATATGTCGGTCCTTGTGTTCACCAGATATATTAAGGATCCCACAAGTTTTCTATAGATGGTAGCATCTACTTCTTCTCCCAAAGCAGCACTCTCTTTCCTCCAGTTTGTAGCTAGAGGTGTGTTCGTAAGCTTGCAGCTCTCTAAAAATTTGTGCTCTGTCAACTCACTTAGAGACACAAATTTCCTCAAAAGTATGCCGTGTTGGCCTCTAGATTGTGTAGCTTCCTGGGGTTTTGAGCCGCTGCCTACGTAGTGCCTCGAATCACCCTCTTTCCTTTTGCAACTGAGCTCTTCCTATTGTTCATGTGCTCTGATACCATGTGAAAATATCACTAATAAAATCCTACTGCATCAACTGATTATATTTCTCCTATTTGTTAATCACTGAATAAATTATTTACGGTGTTACACAGTAAATATCGAAATCAAATACACTACAGCCTACACAACATAAAATACTGCGAAAAATACCATTCAGGAAAGATAGAAACACACACACAATACTGCGAAAATACTGCGAAAAATACCATTCAGGAAAGATAGAAACACAAATACCGCGCTTAGAAAAGAAAAAAGAAAAATACACTGACTAATTACCATTATGTTATCAAAACTTTCAACTTTATAAATTTTTATCACAGAAACTAATATGCTTTAGAAAAAAATCCAAATAAAAAAAAAATTAACCAACTAATTACCAATCTATCATCTTTTTTAACCACTCTGTTATCCTTTAACAAATAAAATTCAAATGGAAAAAAAATTTAAACTGGCTAATTACCATTCTGTTATCAAAACTTTCAACTTTAACCACTCTGTTATCCTTTAACAGAACCTAATTTGACAACGATTTCAAAATACGGCGTGTGTTCCTTTCTTAATACCAAACAAATTTGAAAGTCAAAGCGATGAGAGTACACACTCCTTTGGACAGTCATTTTGGAATTCAGTGGACGCTACATTGCAATGTCCAGAAATTGTTGAATTAAAAAGTTGTGTTCAACATTAACTTTACATTTTAATAATATGTATTTTATGACAGATATGAATGCTGAGCATTTCAATAAACAATATGTATTTTATGGTAGATATATAAACGCTGAACATGCTGCACAAATACCACTGGATTTAAAGTATTTCAAATTCAATATTGTGCACTAAAAATATCATGCATTTTTCAATTTTAAAAAAATACGAATAATAGAAGTTGTTTATTTATGGAGTAAATGGTTTGGAAATTTGAATTTTTGAAAAATTTTGATAGTAAAAGAGTTTAGAAATAGATTCAATACCATTACAAACTCTAAAAACACTATAAATCACCAGAAAATCTATTATTTTGAAGATCAATTTACTCTATTTTTAAACCACGCTCATATATATATATATATATATATTTTAAATAATATATATACAGACATTTCTATATATATTTATTTTTACAGTAGTGTATATTCCATAGATTTTTTTAACTCCGAGTTTCAACAGAGCTCTCATTTGCAAGAACTTATGGAGAGGGATGACCGGCAGGGTCATTTGGCCACAGATCATCCGCGGCAAATATATGGGATATAAGGATACAAAGGATTGGATTAAAAGCGGAGCTAAATTTCCCACTTCATCCTCTTGTATCTGGAGAGGAATGATGAAGAATCGCCATTGGTTATTTGCGGGTACCTGTTGGGAGGTGGGAGATAGACAGAAGACAGAGGTTGAACTGGATACCATCAGGGGAATTCAGGGCTCACATTCACTTCTTTCTGTTCCCCTTCTACACCATCTGCATGGAAGAGGTATGTTTTATTTATCTAACATTGTTTCATACAGGTTTACTTTTCCACGCATACAATCTTGGCACCGGGCAGAGGATTCTGACCTCTCTGATTCTTTGGCTACGGAATGGGACCAATACATTACACAGGTCAAAGAGGCCGGGATATACTTCACTTAAGAACCGGACAGGCTCAAATAGGTCGGGAAAACTCAGAAGGGCCAAATTCCGGTTAAAAAACCATACAACAATAATTCCGGTTTAAAAACTATACAACCATATTAGCAATCCCCAAATCACTGCTGAGATTCTACCCTGGTTTCAAAGGATTTGGGAATGAGATTCTACCATGGTTTCGGATGGTTAGCTCTACCTGACAAAATTCTCACTTGGGAGAATCCCTTAGGGATTACAGTGGATCAGGCATCTGCTCGCTTAGGATGCACCATTAAGAAGATGTCACACATCTATTAAAATGTACCATTGCTACAGAGATTTGGCAATCTGTCATGCAAATATTTCAGATCGGAGGGTTCTCGACACAACATAATTTGGAGACATGTTTTAAAATTTGGCTCGCTTTTCATCAAGAATATTGTATCTTGCCATTTTATATCATTTGGAGTATTTGGAGATGCAGGAATAGCTTTACATCATTTAGGGTATTTGGAGATGCAGGAATAGCTTGATTTTTGAACAGAAGAAGCTGGACATAAGGCGCATTGTCCTGGGGATTGCAGCATTCTACTCCAAGAAAGGACCTATTAAACATAAAATCTGTACTAAGCAGATCCATAAACTGGATGTATGGAATAAGTTCCCTGTTCGCTTTTTTTATAGAGATTGCCGCAACAGCAAATGTGGATGGGGGCCACTGGGGCCATTGTCACGGTGCCCAGATGCTATCAACAAAGGCGCCCAAATGCTATGAACACTTCTGATGGGCAGGAGGTAGAGGCACAATTAATCGGGCAGAAATTATTGCACTCTGACGACTTCTCTTCACAGCACATCGGATAAACATCAAAGATCTTCAAGTATATGGAAATTCAAAGTGCTGCATTGATTGGATAAAGGGAATCAAGTGCTTCCTGCCTCCCATGCTGTCATACTGGATGATTTGCATTAGCCTGTTAGAATGCACTTTTCAGCATATTTCATACGCACACATAGAAAGAAAGAAAGAAAGAATTTTTAATGTCCGCGAGGCTAAAAATAGCCTATGGGACAGATTGCTTCTCTATCTGACTCTTGTATTCGGCGCTTTTCCTGTGAAGTTTTACAATGAGCACTCCCAGCTTATCGACAAACTCTTCGCTGAATAGATTATCCCAAGAATTAGCTGCCAGAATACCTGCATAGTTTTCCCTGGTGTCCTTGAAGGCCTCACATTCTAGAATGAAATGTTTCTCTATTTCCACTTTTCCGGAGGAGCAAAATATACATACTCTTTCTTCCCAAATTTCTTTTGGCCTTTTCCAGTGCCCTGTTTCACAACGGAGTTGATGAGAATTAGTCCTTAATTGAGCAATAAGAATTTTAGATCTCCAAGAAATATTAGCCCCTATGTACGCCTTTTGTTGATGGTTATGCGTGGGGTTAAACTCTTCTATGTAGTACTTCTTCTTTCTTTCTAGCTCTTTCTTCCAAGTATGTTTGTGGAATTTATCCATAACAAAAGCTTTTATCTCTTTACTGTTTGTAGGGCACATGCTCAAGCAAATACCCCATTTACTAAACCATTTGTTATTTTGCCGCATCCAAGTCTTCTGTCTTTTGCACAATCTGTCACTAAACACAACCTTAGGCCATCTATCCTCTTCCATTTGCTCAATTTTTTTCAGATACCTTATGACTCGCACCATAGCAATTGCTTCAATAGGAGCAACCCCTGTTTCACTTAACAGGATAGCATAAGGAACTGCACTTTTAATTTTGAATTTGTTTGTAATCAAACGTTTCTGAATTTTCTCAATTTGCTTCCACTGCAACTTGGTTGTGTTGCTGGCCCATAGTTCACAACCATAGAGAATCACCGGAATCACTAAAAGCCCAAAAAGAGTTAGGGTGGTTTTCCAGTCCCACAGCTCTGCCTCTCTACACCTGTTTTGAAGAGCATAAAGGTAACAGAACCAAATCGCTGACATGCTCTCCAAAAAAGGCAACACAAGAACTTTTGGTGTCATGCATTTTACAACTTATCAGCAAGAACAAAGGACGGAATCTGGCAGAATCTCTATTCCATAATCTCAATTCCTGAATAGTTATTTTTGTTATTTTTATCAATGCTGGTTTCGACTAATTGCATACGTAAATGATGAAAAACATTTTGGAACAGCTAACTGCTGGTTTAAGATATTTGCATGTGTTACCGCTGTTAAATATATCTTAGAATTAGTTTAAATTAATTTATTATCATGGTAACAATGCATTGTGGGCCAAGTTAGAAATACACTAAATAAAGCATTTTGAGTCGGAAGAATGGCGTCTAGGGTTTTTTCCTTCTCCTCACAGACAACCGCTCTCTCCTATGGTGCTTCCGCGCCGGCTAAGACTGTGGATCAGAATCCTCTTCCCCTTGCGGCTTTCGATCCTGCATCAGTTCCTCGAGCCACGCAATGCCCTCTCCCTGTTGCTTTGATACCTACGATTCAGATCAACGACAGGAAATATGACTGGCGTGTTGATGGCCCTGGCCAAGAGCTTGAAACCCTTCACAACCGCAGCCTGGTCTTCTCTCTCGCGCTAGAGACTCTGGGCACGTTTGCGGTGGCGACCCCTCTGGAAGCACAATATTCAGGCAACCATGCAGGGGTTTATCTGCCGCATATATTCCGGTGTCCCTTCTACAGTTCAGCTCCCATGCCCTCAGCAACGGATCTGGGCGAGAGCGGAAGCCTCCTTTCAAAGGAGAATTTGCCTCCTCGATCGCTACCAGGTTGTCAGGCTCTCGAAGACACAAAAGAATCTAGCATTGGGTCGGACCAGAGGGAGCTCAAAATTTTCTCTGCATCCTTTCAGATTCAAATCTCACAACTTTCAGGCAAAACCATTCTGCAATGGGTTTGCTCCTCAGACTTGGTGCAGAATCTCAAGGCAGATCTGGAACGCCGAATCGGGATACCCTCTGCCCTCTAGAGACTTCTTTTTCGAGGTAAACAACTCGAAGATCTTCTTCCTCTCTCTGCTTACAACATAAACAGAAATGATTCTTTGGTTTTTTCCCTTCGTTTGCGAGGAGGCGCTGCTGGGCAGTCATCTTCTGCTCCTCCCTCCTCCTTCAAAGATGCAGTTCGCTCTGAGGTGCCCAAACCCTCTGAGGCCCCTAAACCCAGGCCTTTTCTGGTTGACAAGCTAGAGGAGGTTCCTTCTGTTGAGATTTCCCATCCTGGCCTAGCTAATGATCTTCAAAATTTTGCCGAAAGGGCCATCATATGCAGGTTCAATGGGCTCTGGTCGCGATCTAAGGAACTCTATGACTGGATCCACGCTAACTGGACTCACCAGTGCAAGGTCAGCTTTTGTTCAAAAGGATATTTCATAGTTTTGTTTGACAAGGTTAAGCATTGCCATCAGGCCTTAGATGAAGGCCTCTGGTTTATGGGAACTACTGGGCTTTTCTTAACTCCATGGTTCCCAGATTTTGACTCAGCAACTGCAGTTATCACCAGGACGCCTGTATGGATCCGGCTACCAAACTTACCAGCCCATCTTTGGCATATTGCAGTCTACAAGGGCATAAGCAACACCTTGGGCCGCTTCTTAATGGGGGATTACTAGCGGGAAAATCACGGGCTTTACACATATGCCAGAATATGTGTGGAACTTGAATTGAGCAAGGGACTACCAGATCAAATCAATCTCAAGATCAACGACTTTGTCTGGACTCAAAGCCTGGATTACGAGAATACAGCTTTTCGTTGCCGCCAATGTCACCAAACATGGCATCTGCAAAATTCCTGCCCATCTCTCCCTGCAAAAACAAAAAAAGATAACATCTCTAAGACCAAACCCAAGAGATGGACTCCCTGCTCTCCGCCGCCGGCAGTAAGCTCGGACTCCTCAAGCTCGGAAGATGAAGAGAGCGATGTTGAACCTGATCATCCGCCTCCGTCGACAGGCCTGTCTTTTGTTGCTCCTGCGCGTCATCTTGTAACAGAAATCACCCAGAAACGGGCTCATGAGACCTCCTCTTCAGAATCAGATAAGGAGATTCCCCAGTTGGAGGACTCCAGTCTTCAAGTTGTTTTAACTCATAATCCCCAAGATGGCTGGGTAAAAGTCAATAAAAAGAAAGGGAAAAAACTTCGTGTGGAGACCACTGCCCATGTTGGGTAGAAGTCAGTCCTTCTCGCATTTTAGTCATTTGCTGTAGCTCCTTGCTTGGATCAATCCATCTCCGGGACCGAGGTTGATAGTTTTATCATTTCCGGTCGACCGATGTCTTGTCTCTCTTGTATGTACTATATTTTACTTAATAGAAATAGTTCAATTCATAATTAAAAAATTATTATCATGGTACAGGTTGAGTGGGTAAGAACATGTGTTTTCTCTTGAGAGTTCACATGTTCAAAATCAAAAGGGTAGAGTATGTAGGCCTTCTTAGACTTAGCTGTCAAATCTCTGCTGGAAGGTGAGTCCCTTGTCCCACAAACAAGAGTCTCATTGACTTATATACCTTAGAATTAGTTTAAATTAATTTATTATCATTGCACAAGTTGAGTGGGCTAATAGTAAAGAGCATGTGTTTTCTCTTAAGAGTTCAAAGGTTCAAAACCAGAGTAGGTTCAAAACCAAAGGGATAGAGTATGTAAAGAGCATGTGTTTTCTCTTAAAAATTATTCACAAATTCAAAACCAGAGTAGAGTATGTATGACTTCCTAAACTTAGTAGTCAAATCTGCGAGGTCCCCATCCCACAAACAAAAGAGTGAAATACCAACATGTGATTTTTCTTTTCTACCGTAGATTTCTATTTGGTATCCAGCTTGTTACATATTGCTAGTTTTTCCAAACACAGATGAATTAAGGGATAATCCATCACTGTGAAATACCAACAGATCTGGTTGTTTTTTTTCCCCCTGCCTGCGCTTCTCTGTCTAAATTTCCATTTGGTAGCCAGCTCGTTACCTATTGCTAGCTTTCAGGATACTTTACAATCCAAGAACAGATGAATTAAGGAATAATCCATGTTATTTAACAAACTGATGGACCCGCCTCTTGCATCGGATTATCAAATGAAGCAGGAGATGGTGATATACTCAATTTTAATTCTTTCAGCACCCCTGCCCTCCAAAAATAAGAATAACTTAACCCATAATCATTCTCTACATTCGTTAAAAAAGCAATCATTCTCTTCATTACCAGCCCCAAGTAGAAACGAACCTACACGGTCAAACCACATGCAGATGTAACCTCACAATCTCATACAAAGTTTCTTTTAACACAAAACACTGCCTACTATAGTAAATTTGATGATTGAAATATTGCAGCATTAAAAATCAAGAGCAACTAAATATGCATCTGCAGAGGATTCCTTGCTGCATAAGGCTGCAAACCCCACTATTAAGGAATTTCACCCTAAATTTTACCTAGTGTATTTTTCCAAAACCATTTAGCTGCTTTTAAAATGCAGTGATTATTGATTGCACAAAGTTACATTCAAACAACACGGACAGAATAAATCCAATCACAAAACCTAATTTATTCAACCAATACGCTTGGCCCAACCAAACATAAAACCACCATAATAGCATTGATGTAATCTTAGCCACTTGGTATCTAAACGGTTAAAGTTTCTGAAACTTCAAACACAAAAGGCCAAATGAAATCAAGTCCTTCAGAAAAAATCAATATTTCAACCATCAATATCGAAATTAACCCTAAAGTAACCAGCAACCAGGGAAAGAAAAACCTGAAAACAACAAAGCCGCTCTACCACCATTGCCTCCAATCAACTATTAGGCAAGGAAAAACACAAGAATATATAATTTTAAAATATTTTAAAAAAAATGGTACAGAAGATTAAACTCAAAGAATATGCTAAATTTTCCATTAGCTTATGTGGTGTCAAAAGACACCATTGAATTTAAATAAAACGAAAAATCAAATTCAAGCGCTGGTGAACTTGGTAACAGCCTTGGTACCCTCCCAGACGGCGTGCTTGGCGAGCTCCCCTGGAAGCGCCAGCCTTACAGCGGTCTGAATCTCGCGAGAGGTAATCGTGGGCTTCTTGTTGTAGCGGGCAAGTTTCGATGACTCGCTCGCTAACTTTTCAAAGATATCGTTGATGAAACTGTTCATTATCCCCATGGCCTTGCTAGAAATGCCGACATCTGGGTGAACCTGCTTCAAAACCTTAAAGATATAGATTTTGTAGGTTTCAACGCTCTTCTTGTGCTTCTTCTTGCCCTTCTTATCTCCTACTTCTTTTGGAAGCTTCTTCTCGGCCTTGGGAGCGGGCTTCTTCTCTGCAACAGGCTTCTTCTCAGCCGGTTTCTTCTCTGCCTATGGAGCCATCGCTGTAATTCAAATCAGAGGAGAACAGAATTTATGAATTCTCCCTAACTATGGATAGAAATACCCGGACATGGAGTACGCTTATCTGACCACATATATTTATAGAAAGAAAATATGCTCTCCCATGGGTTAGTTGGGTGCCCCACGGATTGATAGCCTGGCTTTCATCTCGCAGCAGATGCCGAAGTGGACCAATTGTTCTCGTAGTTGTGGACAAGGAGCGGTGTCTCATTAAAAACAATATATTTCGGAGATATTCGAATTGCAAGTAATGAACGATTGGGAGCATATTATTTATTTATGAGTAGTTGTTGATTTTTTGAAGGTATTTTGGGGTGCTGAATTCATATATACAATCAAAAAACAAATTTAAATAACAGAAATCAAGATTTTACCTCAATTCTTTTCACCAGATTTCGGCACCAAAAACTCTCTAAAAAGTCACTTCAATATTTTTCACTGGATTCCAGCGCCGGAAACTCCAAAAAGTCACACTAAAAACAACTCCTTTATTTATTGATGATGAGGGCGATATATATATATATATATATATATATATATATATATATATATTCAATAGGAAAAAAAATTTATATATATATATATATATATATATATATATATATATATATATAGATTGGCGGTAGAATTTATTATAATTTAGTTATCAATATGTAAAAAGTATATGGGTCATTGGTGGGATTCGATGGTATATGTATCATGGACTAGGAATTGAGGGCGATGATGGTGGACTGAAGATAAATGTTACTTGTTGTAGGTTTATGGGCAGCTACGTGTGTGTTGGCCCGCCCTTGGACTAGGTGTTGAAGGAGTCTATGTGCATTCCGAGGAAGGGTGGTTTTTTGGTGAACTCATTCTCCGTTTTCCATTCATTTCTCACTGTTTTCATTGGGTTACCGGATGTAAAGTCTCTAACTCTCGGTGTTTTTACCTACTCTCTCTTCATAACCTCGCACTATTTGTTTATTCATTTGCTTATGTCAGGTTTCCTCGTATTCAGGGTCTTTGATCACCTGGATTCGTACTGAGTTGGGTACTCTCTGTTGTTTCACGGGTTGCATGCTCGAGACTTCATCGGTCAGCTTGTTTGGGGTTACTTTATTCAATTTTTTCTTACACTGTTTAGGATGGTTAGCCCAATTGACTTTGTGGATTTGGACCCAACTCCAGAAGATATTTTGTCAGTATGGGGTTTGGAACCGATGCAAGAGAAACTGGGGAAGGTGGTTTTCCCAGCTAGGTCTCCGCCTGGAAAATGCGGCGAAATGAAGTTGGCATGGCATTATGGCAGTGGTTTTGGGTTGTTGAAAGAGTCAAAACCTCTTTCCTCTAGGGTGGTTTTCGGTTTACCAAACTCTGAAGCTCCTAAAGGTTTGGAGGGTGCAGTTTTGGCCGACATTTCTGTTGGGACGTCGGCGATTTTACAGGTAAGCTCAAAAACCCCTTCTATCGTTTCTGTTTCTGAGTTTTTAACGGGCCGTTTGGAAAACATAGTGAGAAGTAGTGGGCTCAAGAGGGAGGAAGGGCTACAATCTTGTTTGAACAATGGCCTAAGGGTGGAAAAGTCGGCTACGGGTCTGAGCCTGTATAAACCTCTCAACTGTAGAATC
Organism: Pinus albicaulis; assembly: GCA_034641835.2. Lineage (NCBI taxonomy): Eukaryota > Viridiplantae > Streptophyta > Pinopsida > Pinales > Pinaceae > Pinus > Pinus albicaulis. The sequence continues at coordinate 778,168,108 of CM076573.1, read as the reverse complement.
TCTGTTTCGACTTATGCCATTAATATTTCAAACTCCTTTTGTTTAGCGGCTGAGGTTGTTGGCTTTGGAGAGAAACCCTTTATCGGGTTCTCGGAATTAAATTCTACGGTGGTATTGCCTCTCCAGGGAGATTTTGGGAACGTTTCGCTTGGGTTTTTGTGTTACCGTTGACCAAGGTTTGAATCGGGTTGGATTTCCTGAGGAGGGCTCTTTGGGGTTGAAAGAGGGTAGTCATCCTCCCACCCTCGGTATTGGTAGGCAGGTCCTGGACTCTAGTGCCCTGCAAGACATCCCTTTGGTATCAAATGACCCTTTGGAGGGTCTCCCAGGCTCAAGATGTCACGAGGGTGACGGGAATTTTTCAACAACCATTCTTGCTAATGGTCAGTCCGTTGGCCTGAAGAGGAAGAAGGGGAAGGTGATAAGGAAGAAAGTGGAAAAACCAAATTTAATCCTTGGGGTCGACATTCGAATGGATGAAGCTATGGATGCTTTCGAGCGCATCATAGTGGGGTGGGTAAAGGGAAGAGATTTTACTGCTAATTATATCAAAGAATGGATAAGTAAAGAATGGTGTTCAGGTCTGGTTGTTCAAACGGTGGTTATCATTTTGACAAGGGGTTGGTTTATGGTTCGTGTAGAAATTATATACACTACGCTTGCATATGTCCAATATTCTCCTAATCACACACTATTTTAACTTCATGCACAATACAGAATCTATTGCACTATAATTCTTGCAGAAATTTAATCAACAATTGCAAAACACATGAAGCAATAAAAACACACATAACACAGTTGTTTAATGGGAAAGCCTAAAGCTAAAAACCCCAACTATATATTATGTAACATGGATATCATATGACAATCTCATACAAACAGACAAAGCTTATCACAAGCTCTCAGTACAGTATAATCGTCATACACTAATCAGGCCCAATCTTGCAAATCCATGCACCGATCTTTGCCACATGCTAGCCTGCCTCCACTCCGCAATCCAAGTTGATTACAAAAACCAATTCGATGTGATCCCACTCTCATTGACTGCTTATTATCATTGGCAACTCCAATGTATATGTAGATGCAATTCATGCATCACTAATAGTCACAACAGATAGTCTATCTTGCCCTTCCACCTATCTCTCCACTGGTCTCCACTGAAACTGCCATGCACTGTAGTTAACTGATATATTCTTCAGTTGGTTAATGAGTTAATATTTAGTGAATTAATTATTAATTAATTCACACCACTCTCACTAGTGTATCAATCAGTTAGACTAGATACAACTAGCTCAATTGTGTCTAACTGAGTTAAACTGAACACAACTCCACCAACTACTTCTACAACTTCACCAAACTCTGTCACATGAGTTCTAACTGAAGTCCTCCATGTAATAGCTCCAGTAAACCCTCAGGAATAGCGTAATTCCTTCTGTCAGCTCTTGTGCCACATCTGTGCACTTAACTGAAGTGCTCTAACAGAATAAGATAATGTTTAGAGTCCAAATATTATTAAGAGCTAATAATATTCGACATATCTATTTTTAGACTCGCAGTCTAAAAATAGATTCCGCCCAATATGTCTAAAAATAGAAGTCCATCTATTTTTCCAACTTGACCAACCATCCAAAAATAGCATCTCGCAACTTATAGAATATGCTCACCATGTCTAAAAATAGACTTTGCGCCAAAAATCACCTGTGTGGGCCCCACCTAGTTTAGGTGATTATTTTCCGACTAGGATCAGGAATGATGTTTCAGGATGCCTCCTTCACTGTTTCTTGTTGCAATATTCAACAGTTCGTTTCTCAAATGCTGAAGTCTTTGATTGGGTTCTTGAGCGTAATTGGTGTTTTGGGAAAGCCCCAATTTTCTTTAAAATATGGACTCCCCTTTTCGATGCCCAAAGAGAAAGATTGGGAGAAATCCTTGTGTGGGTGTGTCTCCCGTCACTTGCCCCTCAGCTTTGGTCGATGGATGTTTTCAAGGCAATTGGGAATATCTTGGGTACTAACCTAGAAGTTGACATGTCGTTCCAAGTATCTATGGAAAGGAAGGTGGCACACATACTTGTTAAACTGGACCCGAGGGAGGGTTTGGCGGATATGATGTAGATACAGGTGGATGGATACTCTATCACTCAGTTTTTGGATTATGAACAGTGTCCCTATCAATGTCACTGTTGCCATAAACATGGTCATTTGGCTAGGGACAATCCTTTGGGGTTTAGGCGGAGGAGGAAAAATAGGGTGGAGTCGATTCAAGAAACGCAGGAGTGGCATGAGGATGTAGTTATGGCACAAGCATATTCTCCTGGGGATCATCAGGCAGAGGATTCGGTTTTGGTTGTGGTTAATGAGGAACAACGGGCAGAACGAGAAGAGGCTGACATACCTGCTACTAAGCACGAGCAAGACGAGATAGTTGAGGTGGAGGCAACTCATCTTGTGGGTACTATCTCTTTCCCTCCTCCCTCTCTTTCGTTTCTGAGTATGCCCCTTGTGGATCATGTTTTTGGGCCTGGTCCTTCCAGGCCTCCTATTGATGTTATTTCTCCTTAATGCAATATCTCTCTAGCCCTTGACAATATCATCACTTCAATACCGATTTCAAATCTTTCTGGCCCCTCATTGGTGGGCTCAGGTCTACCATTTGGCTCTGGTTTTTGCCCTGATAAGCCTCATTATAACATTTGTCCTAGGGAGAAAAGAGATAATCCAGATGATCCTGTGGGGGGTCTCGACCTTTTATTTGACTTTGCGAGTCCTCCTAAGACTCGGGGTAGGAGATCAAACCTTTCAAAGGCCCAGTTAAAATCCAAGCTTGATATTGTTGATGGAGGAAAAATTTCCCTAAAAGGGTCACTTACAGCAACGATGATCCCATTGGTGGTTTCCAAATGATTTGCATGCCCTACAATTGCAGAGGGATTTCCAATCCCTGGAAGAAACTGGCATTAAAACAATTACTTAAGAGTAGTTATTGTGATGTTATCATGCTTCAAGAGACCCTTGGTCCTAGGGATTGTAATTACTATTTTGAGAAACATGTTGCATGGATGGTCCTTTGTGGAATTGGATGCAAATGGGCTTTCAGGGGGTTTGGCGTTGGGTATTAAGGATTGCAGTTTAAAACTCTTAAATTCCTAGGGCTCTAATTTGATACTTGGAGCGGAGGTTTACTCATCTGAACTCTGTTCAAACTTAACTTTTTAAATATTTATGGACCATGTCATGGACGTATTCCTTTCTGGAATAATATTTTCTCAAAATATTTATTAAAATTCTCAAAGCTCATGGTGGGAGGGGATCTCAATGTCTCCTTAGGGTTATCTAAATCATGGGGTCCAAATGCTTAGGTTGACCCTTTGGAAAAAAAAATTCTTAACAAGATTCAGTTGGGGAGATTTATTGATGTTGACCTTTTGAAGGAAAAGCCTACCTGGAGAAATAGGAGGGTTGGAGAGGCAAGGGTGGCAAAATGATTATACTGCTTTCTGATCAAAGAAGAACTGGTGGTTCATATCCCTTTTTTCCGCCAATGGGTTGGCTCTAGGGGTGATTCAGATCACTTCCCTAATTTTCTAGAACTAAAAGGGGCTAGTAGGAAGCCTTTCTCTCCCTTTAAATTCAACTCTTCATGGCTTAAAGATTTTTCCTATAACAAGTTGGTCCATGAGATTTGGAATTCTCATAATGGATATTTGGGTTTATCTCTTGCCCATAATTTTATGGAGAAGCTAAAAAAAATGAAACAATCAACGATCTCATGGGCTAAGGAAAAATATTTAAGGGATGAAGCGGCTTTAAAATCCATTGAGATTTATTTGGAGGCTTTAGAAACCCTGGAAGGGGATTGGTATGAGATGAATGAAAAAAGGAGAAGGATAAAAGCTATGGAGGGTGAAAGGTATAGGATTCTGAAATACAATGAAGAAAGTGGAGATTAAAGAGTAGAGCTATTTGGCTTGAGGCGGGGGACGAGAAATCCAAATTTTTTCATCACTATGCCAAGGGCAAGAAAAACTCAAACACCAACTAGGAACTGAAAAACGATGAAGGGGTCTCGGCATCCTATTTTAATGATTTAGCAGCATTGGGAGTCAGCCATTTCAAAACCCTTTTTAAATCTCCCCCTGAGGCCATATTTTTGAAGTCATTTAGGTGGCTCAAGTCTTCCCACGATTTGCTGAAGAGGATGATAATGATATCCTAATGGAACCTGTTACAAAGGGTGAAGTAGAGGGAGTTATTAACTCTATGAAAAAGGAGAAGAGTTTGGGGCCAGATGGTTGGACGGTGGAATTCTTTCAACATTTTTTTGACCTAATGGTGATGACTTGGCTGGACTAGTGGAGGAGTCCAGAAACAGGGGTTTTGTGCACAACTCTCTTAATACAAATTTCTTGGCTTTAATTCCAAAGTCTAATGATCCACAAATTTTTTATGATTACAAGCCCATCTCATTGTGCAATTGTACTTACAAAACTATTTCAAAAACTATTGCAAGATGCTTAAAACCAATTCTTTCAAAAAATATATCGCAAGAAAAGTTTGGGTTCCTTAAGGGTTGGCAAATTCATGAAGCCATTGGGGTGGCCCAAGAATCTCTGCATGGTATCAAAAAGGAATGATAGTTAAGATTGATCTCTCAAAGGCACATGATAAGATAATCTAGATGTATTTGCACCTTTTAATGACTCACCTGGGGTTCAATATTGGTTTTATTAATTGGGTAATTGGTTGTATCACTAATGTGAGTTTTGTTGTACTCATCAATGGGGCGGACTCCCCATTTTTCTTTAGTCAGAGGGGTATTCATCAGGGATGCCCTTTATTTGCTCTCTTGTTCCTCTTCATTGTTGAATATTTGAGTAAACCGCTTCACTATGCCATTAGAAGAGGTGAATATAAATGCATAAAAATTGCAATAAATCTCTTTAGTACTGACCTAGTTTTTGTGGATGACATCTTATTATTCTATGATGGGACCAGGGGTGAACTTGCTAAGCTACAGTCTATTATGGTTCTTTTCCTTAAGGCAACTGGGATGAGCATAAATTCTCACAAGTCCGCCATTACTCACAATGGCCTATTAGGGGTGAAAATAAATAGGGCTTTATCCTCTTTTCCCTTTGAAGTAAATTCTTTGATGGATAGCCTTAAATACCTTGGTTTCCTCTTGAAGCTTAACTCCTACAAGAAATCATACTGGAAATGGTTAGTTTCTAAAATTGAAAAGTGTGTCAAACATTGGAGCTTTAAATGGTTGTCTCATGCAAGGCGCTTGGTTCTTTTAAAATTAGTTTTACAGGCCATCCCTGTTTACTGGATTGCCCTCACTTGGGTCCCGAAAGGCATTCTCTCACTTATTAGGAAAGTTTATGATTGGTTTCTCTAGACAGTCTCTAAGGAAGAGGATGTCCTCCCATGGGTGGCATTGGAGAAAATTGCTCGTCCAAAAGAAAATTTTGGGTTGGGCATTAAGGATCTCTTGTGTTTCTCTCTCTCCTTGGCAGCAAATTCTGGTTGGAGCCGTATGACCAAGGAAAATTTATGGACATTGGTGATTAAAAGAAAATATATAGATCCCTTGGACTTGGTTGTTTGGTTGAGAACACCAGAAAATTCCTCAAGAAACTCTTCGGTCATCTGGAAGCCTATGATTGAATCATTGGACATTGTGGCTGATGGTCTTGCCTAGCTGGTTGGGAATGGTACCTGTGTTAGAGTGGGAGTGGACTCGTGGGTTGGTTGCAATGAGGATTTCACTCTTCCTCGAAAGCTGAGAGATTCCCTTGTAGTCAAGAAAATTTTTTCTCTCAATCAAATCACAAATGAGGGAGTCACTTCTTTCTGGAATCAGGGTTGGCAGTCTGCAGAGGATTTAGGTTTAGAACCCCAATAGGAGGGTGTTTGGAGGGACTTCATTATGGTTCTACAGAGATCTAATGTTCAAATAAAGGAAAGCGATGATGTTTTTCTATGGGTCTACTCTCCCAGTGGTTTATACTCTCTGAAGTTTGGTTACACACTACAAATGGATAGAAGGGTGGGTGGTCCAAGGCACTAGAAGTTCAAGCCTTTGTGGCATCTCAATTGTCCTACAAAAACCAGACTCTTTTTTTAGTGTATACTCTGGAACAAAGCTTCAACCTGGGACAACCTTCAAAAAAGGAATAAGCATGGTCCAGGTTGGTGCACCCTCTATAAATCTTATGAAGAAATTTCTTTTCATCTCTTTTTAATTTGTCCTTTTGCATTAAGAACTTGGGATATTTTTCTGAAGGTTGTTGGTATAAGTTTGCTTTGGTCTGGGGTTTCTATGGATGATGCTTGGAAAAAATGGTGGACACATTCATCTGATACCCACCATAGGAATATCCCCCCGATTATTTGATGGGGGTTCTGACTGGCTCAGAACAAATGCATCTTCATGGATCAGCCTTCTGATCCCTATCTTATGGCTATTCAATGTGCTTCTATCTATGAACTGATTCCTCAAATTACACATACTTTAGCTTTTCGAACCATTTAGACCAGGGATTTTTTGGGCATACTTTGATGGGGCTTCAGATGCCCACGATCACTGCGGGGCAAGGATCATTATTCACTTAAATGATCACAAAATTCTAAAAGCATCTGTGGATATTGGAACTGGTTCAAACAAATATACTGGATTAAAAACTCTGAATATTCTCTTATGTTGGTTAAGGTAGTTGGGGATTGGTTCAGCTATAATGTCCCATAATAATTATAAAATAATAAATAATATATAAATTATATTATATTATTTATATATTATTTATTATTTTATAATTATTATGAGACATTACATACTCCCCCTCTTCAAGGAACTTCGTCCCGAAGTTAAGTATTTAATTATATTATATTATTTATTATTTATTACTTCATGTGTGACCAACACCTTCTGCTGAACTAGTATAACCAGCATGCATCGAAAGTTCTTCACAGCACCCGGGAAATCTCAAGGAATCTATGTCCTTTTTCCCATTTTCGGAACCAGGCATAAGCCTCCCCGGTCTGTCCCTAGCCAAGGCTCGCGCCCGACTCAGACCTCATCTGCCCCAAGGCAGGCATCCGGTCCCAGTACTCAATGACTTCGGGCATCTCGCAAGGCTGGCCCACTCCCTCCACAACTCCTTAAGGTGCACAACCCCAGGCATCGAAGTATTACACCCACTTCTAGACTTCGGTGTTCCCATCCAATACCAGGCACTTGGCCTACAATATCAGGCCCTTGGCCTCCTCAAGATGGTCCCACAGCCCTTCAAGAGCTATCCATCAAGGGATATACAAGACAAAGGAACCACTGGCATACGTAGTGTTGATTGAGTTTGTCCCCAGCCCATATAGTGTTACTTATTCTCCCTCGTAGGTATGGGCTCCCACGAGATCATCAAATAAACTGGCCCTCTCGGCTCATTTGTGGATTTCCTGCCAGTCACCACATCTCAACATGTATCCAATACATTAGTTATAATAATAAAATCATAGTAAATAATCCACATGCCAGCTCTTGCATGTCATCGCGATAACATAACATCATTGTTAATCACCACATTCTGAATAGTAAAGAACTGCATGCTCATGCATGTCATAAAATCTACACGCAACTACAACATTCTTCACCTTATGAAATACCATCATAAGTTATAACATCAGTGTATTGGAATAAAATATATATCATGAAATTACATAAAACTAACCACATGTCAATATAACCTCAAATCATAACATTATAATCCTTATGCATATCATATTCATCATGAGCATATAACATCATTATCATAACAAATCACATGTTCATCATTATCATCATACCACCATATCATGAAACATCATCAATATGAAAATCATCTCAATACTTATCAAATATGGAACAATAATACATTATAAGCATTCCTATCATGATTCATTGGAAAATCAATTTCATATACTTGTATAAACATTGAATACCTACTATGAACTAAGATTATTCAACATCCATCTAGGATCTATGTTATCTCATCAGAACTATTAGTGTCATATTTTCATCAAGATACCAAGTACTTTTCAATAATCATTTCTTGTTCTTTCTATTAGGAAGTTGACCATTTACACCATAGGTATACTCATCTAAGTACATCATTAAATTTTAAATGAGCCTCATCATCTTGGGCCTTATTCTCTCATCGTGTATTCTTAATTTCTCAAGGAAATTTAGTGAAAATCACCATTAAGATAGTACGAGTTACACAATCATTGTTTAAATCATCAATATCAAAATTAAAATCCTCTGATTTTACATCAAACGCTTCTGACTTACTGATTCTATATTGATTCTAAAACTATTGTATGCAATTGTATCACTAGGTCAACATGGTTTAATTTTCTATCATTATTAATTCACTTGCACAAATGATGGTCATTCCTTGGTGATATTATCCCATCATCATTGATCTATTGATAATGTTTAGCCACCAATAGACATTGTCTCTTTGAAAATACTTCATGGTTTCTCAACCATTTTGCACAAGGTTATCCATTCACAAATACTTCAAGAGTGTTAAGTTATTTACTTGTAGTTTTTCCCGGAATCCAAACTTTTCCATCCTACTTTAGGATACTTATCTATTACTTCTTTTTGATTGCTTACACTGGTTTGTGAAACCTCTATTCACTCACTTTTAGTGTCCTTCTATCACTCTTTTCTATTTATCTAATCATTCCAAGTTGGTCATGGTTATAACAACACCATTCATCCCTTGTTGAGAAGCAACATCATTGAAACAAATTTAAACTCTGAATATTCTCTTATGTTGGTTAAGGTAGTTAGGGATTGGTTCAGCTCAGATTTTCGGTGACTCCATGAATGTGATAAATTGGGAAAACAATGTGCAACGTCGTAATAATCTTACATTGATTCCTATTTTAGATGAAATTTCATATATTAAATCAACCTTTGTTGATTTATTTTTGTTCACATTTACAGGGAAAGGAATATTGAAGTAGATTAATTCTCTAAAAAAGTTCTAAAATAGGCTCTAGACTCCTGGCATATAATTGATTCGGAAAACGGACGGGTCACCGAGTCGCATCGGCCTCCATACTTCTAAATCTGATTTTGGGTCTTTTGTATATGGTTTTAAAATTTGATTTTTGTCATTTTGTGAATTGAAGTTTTCTTTCGATATCTGTTGTTGTATATATACTCTTAGACAGTTAAACTATGGTACATTTATATTTGTGTTTTAATGGGTTCTTTCCTCTGACTGGTCGGAGAGACCTGGTTTTTATTACAATTTTTGAATAATTATGGTTATCATTATTGAGCAAGTATTTATACTTTTTTCTCAATATGTTATTGTTTTCACTTTCTGCGTATGGTGGATTCACATTTTGGATATGAATGCTTAGATGCATCTACTATGTAACTTTTTATTTACTTAATAAAGAGTTCGAATTTTCCTATTGAAAAAAAGATTTAAAATATATATATATATATATATATTTGTTAGGAAATTTGATTTTTTTATTAGTGGAGTTTGGGCAATCCCACCAATAATTACAAAGATGACACTCTAATTTGGGATTTAAAAAATATAAAAAAGGCACGTTTTTTTAGATCCTTCACATTAGACTTTTCACTCAATTATCTTTCCAATCAGATTAGAATGCATCTGAAAGCAATGAAAAAGATTAAAATATGGTATATCCCTAAGTACAAATATGGCATGTCCTTAGTTAGAACAATACTAAAGCAGATTAGTTGGAAAATAGAGAAATGAGGTTTGAAGTAGGAAACCTCTATTTTAATGATTGGGTAATTCATCACGCCATCCTATGATGATGACACGTGGCAGTGGAATTTAAAGCAAGTAGGAGATTTACTTACTATAAACATGTGTTGAGGGATACAATAGGCATCAAGGCATGTGAGTTCTCATCTCATTCGTGCAGTGAACCTTGTAGGTGAAAAGGAGGGCGTAGTACTCAATTGTGTAGAGTTCATTAGAGAAATTTCCAATAATGATGTGTCTAAGCATTGTATGGAACCCCTCCCATGTAGAAACTGGCTTCAAATATGGAATCCTTGAGCGACACTCTTTGTTTTTTTCATGGGTGGATGGTGATGGTCCTAGATTGCGATGTGTGGAATAGAGAGAGGATATTGTTTTGGATGGTCGGCCTAGATTCCATGGTGAGTTAGGTGATGTGTTTCGACCTCTCCATTAGATGAGGATAAGGGACTTCATCGGGAGGTATGATAAATTTGATGGAATGGTAATCAACGATTCTATTTTTGGTCTAACCCTTTAAATTGTGTTATTATATCATTGTCATTGTTATTTCCATTCTACTGTAAACAGGGGTGTCTGTTGCAACCCCGCATGGAGAACTATTTGTCTCACAAGTTTTCACGAGGAATTAAAAGGAGTGGAGGTAATTTCCTTAATTTTGGCGCTTGGGAGTTAGGGGTGGAACTTATCACCTCCTAGAGGGGAATTTTGACTCTATTGTTCTATTTTGGTACTTTGTTTGTGGATTTAGTTGATTGGATAGGGAAATATATCTAGATGCACCTACCCGTTAGAAACATAGGATGAAGACCTTTTGCTTTCAATATATTTAGAGAACACTCTCCCTCTTCTTAAGAGGAAGTTATCCAGGATCTTTAAGATTAAATGATGCAAATGCAATGGAAGCACAATTAACTACTGGTTGAAGTCACCACCATTATGGACATCCTAGTTGATTAGAAATTGAAGCTTCAACAAGTGAAAGTTGAGATTAACAACTTGACATTGAAAATTGAAGCACTACAACGTGTTATTGTTGGATAATTATTCCTTTGTTACTATAATTAATTTTGTTAATGATGATGAGTTTTTCCTTCCAGATATAAATGTTTTATCTCCTACCATCTATCAACTTACCTCTAAAGAGGAAGGAAAGCCTTATTTTTAATGTATTGATTGTATGAAAGCTTTGATATCCTAATCTCAAGGGTGATCAAAAAATGAAGCTTCAACAAGTAAAAGGTGAGATTAACAACTTGACATTGCAAATTGAAACACTAAACCATGTTATTGTTAGATAAACATTCTTCTATTTCTATAATTAACTTGTTAATGATGAGGGGTTTTTCCTTCCAAATCTAAATGTTTCAGCTCCTACCATGGAGAAACCTACCTCTCAAGAGGAAGGAAACCATTATTTTTAATGTATTGATTGTATGGAACCTTTGATATCCTAATCTCCAGGGTCTTCTGCCAAGTATATACTACCCATATCTATAGAGTAACATTTTTCTCTTAAAACTATGAAAGTATTCCTGGCACTACAAATAGTTGCACTTTAACCAAATTTTGTACCTCTAATGTCACATTGCACTCTCAAATGAGACCAATACAAAATTTTAGTTAGCTACAACTCAAGTCATCTTGACTAAGGCACAAGTCAAATTTAGCCTTTCTTGCTACATTTCTAACACTCCCTCTTAGCAAGAAAGGGATTTTTCACCACCCCTATCCTACACCCGTGAAATTCGAATTTGCCTCTTAAAAATGTCTTTGTCAAGATATCTGCATCCTGCTCCTTGGTTTGAATGTATTGTAGCATCATAATTCTCCTCTACACACAATCCCGCAAGTGATGGTACCTTATATCAATGTGCTTCGACCTGTCATGAAATATTGGATTCTCGAAAAGTTTGATACAACCCTGATTATCACAATAAATCATTGTCAGATCCATATCCTGACTGAAAATACCCACATGTATTTTCCTCATCCATATGGTCTCACATGTTGCTTGACTTGCAACCATGTATTCAGCCTCTGTTGAGCTGAGTGTCATAGACCTTTGTTTCCTGCTATACCAGGAAATAGTTGCAAACCCAACACTAAAGATAGCACTTGAAGTACTTCTCTTGTATGATAGACTCGCTACCCAATCTTCATCAGGGAAGCCTTGAAGTTTCACTCCCTTTGTCCTCTTGTCCCATAACCCATACTCAGTTGTGCCTCTGAGGTACCTCAACACATGTTGTGTTACCTTCTAATATAGCTTGGTAGGCTTCTCCATGGCTTGACTCAACTAACTAAATACATAACATATGTCGGTCCTTGTGTTCACCAGATATATTAAGGATCCCACAAGTTTTCTATAGATGGTAGCATCTACTTCTTCTCCCAAAGCAGCACTCTCTTTCCTCCAGTTTGTAGCTAGAGGTGTGTTCGTAAGCTTGCAGCTCTCTAAAAATTTGTGCTCTGTCAACTCACTTAGAGACACAAATTTCCTCAAAAGTATGCCCTGTTGGCCTCTAGATTGTGTAGCTTCCTGGGGTTTTGTGCCGCTGCCTACGTAGTGCCTCGAATCACCCTCTTTCCTTTTGCAACTGAGCTCTTCCTATTGTTCATGTGCTCTGATACCATGTGAAAATATCACTAATAAAATCCTACTGCATCAACTGATTATATTTCTCCTATTTGTTAATCACTGAATAAATTATTTACGGTGTTACACAGTAAATATCGAAATCAAATACACTACAGCCTACACAACATAAAATACTGCGAAAAATACCATTCAGGAAAGATAGAAACACACACACAATACTGCGAAAATACTGCGAAAAATACCATTCAGGAAAGATAGAAACACAAATACCGCGCTTAGAAAAGAAAAAAGAAAAATACACTGACTAATTACCATTATGTTATCAAAACTTTCAACTTTATAAATTTTTATCACAGAAACTAATATGCTTTAGAAAAAAATCCAAATAAAAAAAAAATTAACCAACTAATTACCAATCTATCATCTTTTTTAACCACTCTGTTATCCTTTAACAAATAAAATTCAAATGGAAAAAAAATTTAAACTGGCTAATTACCATTCTGTTATCAAAACTTTCAACTTTAACCACTCTGTTATCCTTTAACAGAACCTAATTTGACAACGATTTCAAAATACGGCGTGTGTTCCTTTCTTAATACCAAACAAATTTGAAAGTCAAAGCGATGAGAGTACACACTCCTTTGGACAGTCGATACTGGAATTCAGTGGACGCTACGTTGCAATGTCCGAAGAAGTTGTTGAATTAAAAAGTTGTATTTCAACATTAACTTTACATTTTAATAATATGTATTTTATGACAGATATGAATGCTGAGCATTTCAATAAACAATACTGTATTTTTATGGTAGATATATAAACGCTTGATCTTATGCTGCACAAATACCACTGGATTTAAGTATTTCAAATTCTGTGTGTGCACTAAAATATCCGTACATTTTTCAATTTTAAAAAAATACGAATAATAGAAGTTGTTTATTTATGGAGTAAATGGTTTGGAAATTTATTGAATTTTTGAAAAATTTTGATAGTAAAAGAGTTTAGAAATAGATTCAATGCATTACAAACTCTAAAAACACTATAAATCATAGAAAATCTATTATTTTGAAGATCAATTTACTCTATTTTTAAACCACGCTCATATATATATATATATATATATTTTAAATAATATATATACAGACATTTCTATATATATTTATTTTTACAGTAGTGTATATTCCATAGATTTTTTTAACTCCGAGTTTCAACAGAGCTCTCATTTGCAAGAACTTATGGAGAGGGATGACCGGCAGGGTCATTTGGCCACAGATCATCCGCGGCAAATATATGGGATATAAGGATACAAAGGATTGGATTAAAAGCGGAGCTAAATTTCCCACTTCATCCTCTTGTATCTGGAGAGGAATGATGAAGAATCGCCATTGGTTATTTGCGGGTACCTGTTGGGAGGTGGGAGATAGACAGAAGACAGAGGTTGAACTGGATACCATCAGGGGAATTCAGGGCTCACATTCACTTCTTTCTGTTCCCCTTCTACACCATCTGCATGGAAGAGGTATGTTTTATTTATCTAACATTGTTTCATACAGGTTTACTTTTCCACGCATACAATCTTGGCACCGGGCAGAGGATTCTGACCTCTCTGATTCTTTGGCTACGGAATGGGACCAATACATTACACAGGTCAAAGAGGCCGGGATATACTTCACTTAAGAACCGGACAGGCTCAAATAGGTCGGGAAAACTCAGAAGGGCCAAATTCCGGTTAAAAAACCATACAACAATAATTCCGGTTTAAAAACTATACAACCATATTAGCAATCCCCAAATCACTGCTGAGATTCTACCCTGGTTTCAAAGGATTTGGGAATGAGATTCTACCATGGTTTCGGATGGTTAGCTCTACCTGACAAAATTCTCACTTGGGAGAATCCCTTAGGGATTACAGTGGATCAGGCATCTGCTCGCTTAGGATGCACCATTAAGAAGATGTCACACATCTATTAAAATGTACCATTGCTACAGAGATTTGGCAATCTGTCATGCAAATATTTCAGATCGGAGGGTTCTCGACACAACATAATTTGGAGACATGTTTTAAAATTTGGCTCGCTTTTCATCAAGAATATTGTATCTTGCCATTTTATATCATTTGGAGTATTTGGAGATGCAGGAATAGCTTTACATCATTTAGGGTATTTGGAGATGCAGGAATAGCTTGATTTTTGAACAGAAGAAGCTGGACATAAGGCGCATTGTCCTGGGGATTGCAGCATTCTACTCCAAGAAAGGACCTATTAAACATAAAATCTGTACTAAGCAGATCCATAAACTGGATGTATGGAATAAGTTCCCTGTTCGCTTTTTTTATAGAGATTGCCGCAACAGCAAATGTGGATGGGGGCCACTGGGGCCATTGTCACGGTGCCCAGATGCTATCAACAAAGGCGCCCAAATGCTATGAACACTTCTGATGGGCAGGAGGTAGAGGCACAATTAATCGGGCAGAAATTATTGCACTCTGACGACTTCTCTTCACAGCACATCGGATAAACATCAAAGATCTTCAAGTATATGGAAATTCAAAGTGCTGCATTGATTGGATCAAGGGAATCAAGTGCTTCCTGCCTCCCATGCTGTCATACTGGATGATTTGCATTAGCCTGTTAGAACGCACTTTTCAGCATATTTCATACGCACACATATATAGGTAACAGAACCAAATCGCTGACATGCTCTCCAAAAAGAAGTTGTCTACCCATGTAACAGAATAGAATAGTGGCAGCTTTTTTTTTGGATTCTAGTTAAATAAAATTCAAAAAATGAAGTAGTTGTAGTGTTTGGAATCCATTTTTAAGAGTAAAAATGGATTCAGCACTATCAAAAACTCTAGAGCACCCAAATACTGAAGTTTAACAAATAAAATCTTTACCAAATTTTTTCGAAGTCTCTACCAAATTCTAAACCATTCTGTTACTTTTTTTAAACTACACCCTCTCAAAAATAAAAGCAACATAAGAACTTTGGGAGTCATGCATTTTACAACTTATCAGCAAGAACAAAGGACGGAATCTGGCAGAATCTCTATTCCATAATCTCAATTCCTGAATAGTTGTTTTTCTCAATGCTGGTTTCGATTAATTGCGTACGTAAATGATGAAAAACATTTTGGAACAGCTAACTGCTGGTTTAAGATATTTGCATGGGTTACCGCGCTTAGAATTAGTTTAAATTAATGTATTATCCTTGTATAGGTTGAGTGGGTAAGAACAAGTTTTTTTTTAAGAGTTATATGTTCAAAACTAGAAGGGTAGAGTATGTAAGCTTTCTTAGACTTAGCTGTCAAATCTCTGCTGGGAGGTGGGTCCCTTGTCCCACAAACAAAGGAGTCTCATTGACTTATATACCTTAGAATTAGTTTAAATTAATTTATTATCATTGCACAGGTTGAGTGGGCTGATGGTAAAGAGCATGTGTTTCCTAAGAGTTCAGAGGTTCAAAACCAGAGTAGGTTCAAAACCAGAGAAATAAGGTATGTAAAGAGCATGTGTTCTCCTAAGAGTTCACAGGTTCAAAACCAGAGTAGAGTATGTATAATTTCATAGACTTAGCCGTCAAATTGCTGCAAGGTCCTATATCCCACAAACAAAAATACCAACATGTGATTTTTCTTTTCTACCTCCACTGTAGATTTCTATTTGGTATCCAACTTGTTACATATTGCTAGCTTTTCCAAACACATGAATTAAGGAATAATCCATCACTGTGAAATACCAACAGATCTGGTTGATTTTTTTTTCCCTGCCTGCGCTTCTCTGTCTAAATTTCCATTTGGTAGCCAGCTTGTTACCTATTGCTAGCTTTCAGGATACTTTACAATCCAAGAACAGATGAATTAAGGAATAATCCATGTTATTTAACAAACTGATGGACCCGCCTCTTGCATCGGATTATCAAATGAAGCAGGAGATGGTGATATACTCAATTTTAATTCTTTCAGCACCCCTGCCCTCCAAAAATAAGAATAACTTAACCCATAATCATTCTCTACATTCATTAAAAAAACAATCATTCTCTACATTACCAGCCCCAAGTAGAAACGAACCTACACGGTCAGAAACCACATGCAGATGTAACCTCACAATCTCACACAAAGTTTCTTTTAACACAAAACACTGCCCACTATAGTAAATCTGACGATTGAAATATTGCAGCATTAAAAATCAAGAGCAACTGAATATGCATCTGCAGAGGATTCCTTGCTGCATAAGGCTGCAAGCCCCACTATTAAGGAATTTCACCCTAAATTTTACCTAGTGTATTTTTCCAAAAACCATTAAGCTGCTTTTAAAATGCAGTGATTATTGGTTGCACAAAGTTACATTCAAACAACACGGACAGAATAAATCCAATCACAAAACCTAATTTATTCAACCAATACGCTTGGCCCAACCAAACATAAAACCACCATAATAGCATTGATATAATCTTAGCCACTTGTTATCTAAACGGTTAAAGTTTCTGAAACTTCAAACACAAAAGGCCAAATGAAATCAAGTCCTTCAGAAAAAATCAATATTTCAACCATCAATATCGAAATTAACCCTAAAGTAACCAGTAACCAGGGAAAGAAAAACCTGAAAACAACAAAGCCGCTCTACCACCATTGCCTCCAATCAACTATTAGGCAAGGAAAAACACAAGAATATATAATTTAAAAATGTTTTAAAAAAATGGTACAGAATATTAAACTCAAAGAATATGCTAAATTTTCCATTAGCTTATGTGGTGTCAAAAGACACCATTGAATTTAAATAAAACGAAAAATCAAATTCAAGCGCTGGTGAACTTGGTAACAGCCTTGGTACCCTCCGAGACGGCGTGCTTGGCGAGCTCCCCTGGAAGCGCCAGCCTTACAGCGGTCTGAATCTCGCGAGAGGTAATCGTGGGCTTCTTGTTGTAGCGGGCAAGTTTCGATGACTCGCTCGCTAACTTTTCAAAGATATCGTTGATGAAACTGTTCATTATCCCCATTGCCTTGCTAGAAATGCCGACATCTGGGTGAACCTGCTTCAAAACCTTAAAGATATAGATTTTGTAGGTCTCAACGCTCTTCTTGTGCTTCTTCTTGCCCTTCTTGTCTCCGCCTTCTTTTGGAAGCTTCTTCTCGGCCTTGGGAGCGGGCTTCTTCTCTGCAACAGGCTTCTTCTCAGCCGGTTTCTTCTCTGCCTTTGGAGCCATCGTTCTAATTCAAATCAGGCGAGAACAGAATTTCTGAATTTTCCCTTTCAAATCAGGGGAGAACAGAATTTATGAATTTTTCTAACTATGGATGGAAATACCCGGACATGGAGTACGCTTATCTGACCTCATATATTTATAGAAAGAAAATATGCTCTCCTATTGGTTAGTTGGGTGCCCCACGGATTGATAGCCTGGCTTTGATCTCCGCAGCAGATGCCGAAGTGGACCAATTGCTCTCATAGTTGTGGACAAGAAGCGGTGTCTCATTAAAAACAATATATTTCGGAGATATTCGAATGGCAAGTAATGAACCATTCGGAGCATATTATTTATTTTGGGAGCATATTATTTGGATTTTTTAGGTCTAATTTCTCTAAAATTTGGCAGAATTTATTGAAAACATAAGTTTGATGGGTAACTTTGCACAATTGAAGTGCCCTCGGGGTTTTTTAGGGTGCTGAATCCATATATACAGTTAAAAAACCAGTTTAAATAATAGAAATCAAGATTTTACTTCAATTTCATGGAAACTCCAAAAAATGGCATTAAAGACAACTCCTTTATTTATTGATGGTGAGGGCATTATATATATATTTCAATAGGAAAAAAAAGTTATATATATAGATTGGTGGTAGAATTTATTATAATTTAGTTCTCAATATGTAAAAAGTATATGGGTAATTGGTGGGATTCGATGGTATATGTATCATGGACTAGGAATTGAGAGCGATGATGGTGGACTGAAGATAAATGTTACTTGTTGCAGGTTTATGGGCAGCTACGTGTATGTTGGCCCACCCTTGGACTAGGTGTTGAAGGAGTCTATGTGCATTCCGAGGAAGGGTGGTTTTTTGGTGAACTCCTTCTCCGTTTTCCACTCATTTCTCACTGTTTTCGTTGGGTTACAGGATGTAAAGTCTCTTACTCTCGGTGTTTTTACCCACTCTCTCTTCGTAACCTTGCACTATTTGTTTATTCATTTTCTTATGTCAGGTTTCCTCGTATTGAGGGTCTTTCATCACCTGGATTCGTACTGAGTTGGTACTCTCTGTTGTTTCACGGGTTGCATGCTCGAGACTTCATCGATCAGCTTGTTTGGGGTTACTTATTCATTTTTTTCTTACACTGTTTAGGATGGTTAGCCCAACTGACTTTGTGGATTTGGACCCAACTCCAAAAGATATTTTGTCGGTATGGGGTTTGGAACCGACGCAAGAGAAACTGGTGAAGGTGGTTTTCCCAGCTAGGTCTTCGCCTAGAAAATGCAGCGAAACGAAGTTGGCATGGCATTATGGTAGTGGTTTTGGGTTTCTGAAAGAGTCAAAACCTCTTTCCTCTAGGGTGGTTTTCGGTTTATCGGACTCTGAAGCTCCTAAAGGTTTGGAGGGTGCAATTTTGGCCGACATTTCTGTTGGGACGTCGGCGAGTTTACAGGTAAGCTCAAAAACCCCTTCTATCGTTTCTGTTTCTGAGTTTTTAATGGGCCATTTGGAAAATATAGTGAGAAGTAGTGGGCTCAAGAGGGAGGAAGGGCCACAATCTTGTTTGAACGATGGCCTAAGGGTGGAAAAGTCGGCTACGAGTCTGAGCCTGTATAAACCTCTCAACTGTAGAATCTTTGTTTCGACTTATGCCATTAATATTTCAAACTCCTTTTGTTTAGCGGCTGAGGTTGTTGGCTTTGGGGAAAAGCCCTTTATCGGGTTCTCGGAATTAAATTCTACGGTGGTATTGCCTCTCCAGGGAGATTTTGGGAACGTTTCGCTTGGGTTTTTTGTGTTACCGTTGACCAAGGTTTGGCTCGGGTTGGATTTCCTGAGGAGGGCTCTTTGGGGTTGAAAGAGGGTAGCCATCCTCCCACCCTCGGTATTGGTAGGCAGGTCCTGAACTCTAGTGCCCTGGAAGACATCCCTTTGGTATCAAATGACCCTTTGGAGGGTCTCCTGGGCTCAAGATGTCACGAGGGTGAAGGGAATTTTTCAACAACCATTCTTGCTAATGGTCAGTCCGTTGGCCTGAAGAGGAAGAAAGAGAAGGTGATAAGGAAGAAAGTGGAAAAACCAAATTTAATCCTTGGGGTCGACATTCGAATGGATGAAGTTATGGATGCTTTCGAGCGCATCATAGTGGGGTGGGTAAAGGGAAGAGATTTTACTGCTAATTATATCAAAGAATGGATAAGTAAAGAATGGTGTTCAGGTCTGGTTGTTCAAATGGTGGTTATCATTTTGACAAGGGGTTGGTTTATGGTTCGTTTCTCAAATGCTGAAGTCTTTGATTGGGTTCTTGAGCGTAATTGGTGTTTTGGGAAAGCCCCAATTTTCTTTAAAATATGGACTCCCCTTTTCGATGCCCAAAGAGAAAGATTGGGAGAAATCCCTGTGTGGGTGTGTCTCCCGTCACTTGCACCTCAGCTTTGGTCGATGGACGTTTTCAAGGCAATTGGGAATATCTTGGGTACTAACCTAGAAGCTGACATGTCCTTCCAAGTATCTATGGAAAGGAAGGTGGCACACATACTGGTTAAACTGGACCCGAGGGAGGGTTTGGCGGATATGATGTAGATGCAGGTGGATGGATACTCTATCACTCAGTTGTTGGATTATGAACAGTGTCCCTATCAATGTCATTGTTGCCATAAACATGGCCATTTGGCTAGGGACAATCCTTTGGGGTTTAGGCGGAGGAGGAAAAATAGGGTGGAGTCGATTCAAGAAACGCAGGAGTGGCATGAGGATGTAGTTGTGGCACAAGCATATTCTCCTGGGGATCATCAGGCAGAGGATTCGATTTTGGTTGTGGTTAATGAGGAACAATGGGCAGAACGATAAGAGGCTGACATACCTACTACTAAGCATGAGCAGGACGAGATAGTTGAGGTGGAGGCATCTCATCTTGTAGGTGTTGTCTCTTTCCCTCCTCCCTCTCTTTCGTTTCTGAGTATGCCCCTTGTGGATCATGTTTTTGGGCCTGGTCCTTCTAGGCCTCCTATTGATGTTATTTCTCCTTAATGCAATATCTCTCTAGCCCTTGACAATATCATCACTTCAATACTGATTTCAAATCTTTCTGGCCCCTCATTGGTGGGCTCAGGTCTACCCTTTGGCTTTGGTTTTTTCCCTGATAAGCCTCATTATAACATTCTTCCTAGGAAGAAAAGAGATAATCCAGATGATCCTATGGGGGGTCTCGACCTTTTATTTGACTTTGCGAGTCCTCCTAAGACTCAGGGTAGGAGATCAAACCTTTCAAAGGCCCAGTTAAAATCAAAGCTTGATATTGTTGATGGAGGAAAACTTTCCCTAAAAGGGTCACTTAGAGCAACGATGATCCCATTGGCGGTTTCCAAATGATTTGCATGCCCTACAATTGCAGAGGGATTTCCAATCCCCGGAAGAAACTGGCATTAAAACAATTACTTAAGAGTAGTTATTGTGATGTTATCATGCTTCAAGAGACCCTTGGTCCTAGGGACTGTAATTACTATTTTGGGAAACATGTTGCATGGATGGTCCTTTGTGGCATTGGATGCAAATGGGCTTTCAGGGGGTTTGGCGTTGGGTATTAAGGATTGCAGTTTAAAACTCTTAAATTCCTAGGGCTCTAATTTGATACTTGGAGCAGAGATTTACTCATCTGAACTCTGTTCAAACTTAACCTTTTTAAATATTTATGGACCATGTCATGGACGTATTCCTTTCTGGAATAATATTTTCTCAAAATATTTATTAAAATTCTCAAAGCTCATGGTGGGAGGGGATCTCAATGTCTCCTTAGGGTTATCTGAATCATGGGGTCCAAATGCTTAGGTTGCCCCTTTGGAAAAAAAAATTTCTTAACAAGATTCAGTTGGGGAGATTTATTGATGTTGACCTTTTGAAGGAAAAACCTACCTGGAGAAATAGGAGGGTTGGAGAGGCAAGGGTGGCAAAATGATTATACTGCTTTCTGATCAAAGAATAACTGGTGGCTCATATCCCTTTTTTCCGCCAATGGGTTGGCTCTGGGGGTGATTCAGATCACTTCCCTATTTTTCTAGAACTAAAAGGGGCCAGTAGGAAGCCTTGCTCTCCCTTTAAATTCAACTCTTGATGGCTTAAAGATTTTTCCTATAACAAGTTGGTCCGTGAGATTTGGAATTCTCATAATGGATATTTGGGTTTATCTCTTGCCCAAAATTTTATGGAGAAGCTAAAAAAAATGAAACAATCAACTATCTCATGGGCTAAGGAAAAATCTTTAAGGGATGAAGCGGCTTTAAAATCCATTGAGATTTATTTGGAGGCTTTAGAAAGCCTGGAAGGGGATTGGTATGAGATGAATGAAAAAAGGAGAAGGATAAAAGCTATGGAGGGTCAAAGGTATAGGATTCTGAAATACAATGAAGAAAGTGGAGATTAAAGAGTAGAGCTATTTGGCTCGAGGCAGGGGACGAGAATTCCAAATTTTTTCATCACTATGCCAAGGGCAGGAAAAACTCAAACACCATCTAGGAACTGAAAAACGATGAAGGGGTCTCGGCATCCTCTTTTAATGATTTAGCAGCATTGGGAGTCAGCCATTTCAAAACCATTTTTAAATCTCCCCCTGAGGCCATATTGTTGAAGTCATTCCGGTGGCTCAAGTCTTCTCACGATTTGTTGAAGAGGATGATAATGATATCCTAATGGAACCTGTTACAAAGGGTGAAGTAGAGGGAGTTATTCACTTTATGAAAAAGGAGAAGAGTTTGGGGCTAGATGGTTGGACGGTGGAATTATTTCAACTTTTTTTTGACCTAATGGGGGATGACTTGGCTGGACTAGTGGAGGAGTCCAAAAACAGGGGTTTTGTGCACAACCCTCTTAATACAACTTTCTTCGCTTTAATTCCGAAGTCTAATGATCCACAAATTTTTTATGATTACAAGCCCATCTCATTGTGCAATTGTACTTACAAAACTATTTCAAAAACTATTGCAAGATGCTTAAAACCAATTCTTTCAAAAAAAATATCGCAAGAAAAGTTTGGGTTCCTTAAGGGTTGGAAAATTCATGAAGCCATTGGGGTGGCCCAAGAATCTCTGCACAGTATCAAAAAGGAATGATAATTAAGATTGATCTCTCAAAGGCACATGATAAGATAATCTAGATGTATTTGCGCCTTTTAATGACTCACCTGGGGTTCAATATTGGTTTTATTAATTGGGTAATGGGTTGTATCAATAATGTGAGTTTTGTTGTACTCATCAATGGGGCGGACTCCCCATATTTCTTTAGTCAGAGGGGTCTTCATCAGGGATGCCCTTTATCTGCTCTCTTGTTCCTCTTTATTGCTAAAGATTTGAGTAAACCGCTTCACTATGCCATTAGAAGGGGTGAATATAAATGCATTGAAATTGCAATAAATCTCTTCAGTACTGACCTAGTTTTTGTGGATGACATCTTATTATTTTGTGATGGGACCAGGGGTGAACTTGCTAAGCTACAGTATATTATGGTTCTTTTCCTTAAGGCAACTGGGATGAGCATAAATTCTCACAAGTCCACCATTACTCACAATGGCCTATCAGGGGCGAAGATAAATAGGGCTTTATCCTCTTTTCCCTTTGAAGTAAATTCTTTGACGGATAGCCTTAAATACCTTGGTTTCCTCTTGAAGCTTAACTCCTACAAGAAATCAGACTGGAAATGGTTAGTTTCTAAAATTGAAAAGTGTGTCAAACATTGGAGCTTTAAATGGTTGTCTCATGCAAGGCACTTGGTTCTTATAAAATTAGTTTTATAGGCCATCCCTGTTTACTGGATTGCCCTCACTTGGGTCCCGAAAGGCATTCTCTCACTTATTAGGAAAGTTTGTGATTGGTTTCTCTGGACAGTCTCTAAGGAAGAGGATGTCCTCCCATGGGTGGCATTGGAGAAAATTTCTCGTCCAAAAGAAAAAGTTGGGTTGGGCATTGAGGATATCTCATGTTTCTCTCTCTCTTTGGCAGCAAAGTCTGGTTGGAGCCGTATGACCAAGGAAAATTTATGGACATTGGTGATTAAATGAAAATATATAGATCCCTTGGACTTGGTTGTTTGGTTGAGAACACCAGAAAATTCCTCAAGAAACTCTTCGGTCATCTGGAACCCTATGATTGAATCATTAGACATTGTGGTTGATGGTCTTGCCTAGCTGGTTGGGAATGGTACCTGTGTTAGAGTGGGAGAGGACTCGTGGGTTGGTTGCAATGAGGCTTTCACTCTTCCTCGGAAGCTGAGAGATTCCCTTGCAATCAAGGAAATTTGTTCTCTCAATCAAATCACAAATGAGGGAGTCACTTCTTTTTGGAATCAGGGTTGGCAATCTGCAGAGGATTTAGGTTTAGAACCCCAATAGGAGGGTGTTTGGAGGGACTTCATTATGGTTCTACAGAGATCTAATGTTCACATAAAGGAAAGCGATAATTTTTTTCTATGGGTCTACTCTCCCAGTGGTTTATACTCTCTGAAGTTTGGTTACACACTAAAAATGGATAGAAGGGTGGGTGGTCCAAGGCACTGGAAGTTCAAGCCTTTGTGGCATAACAATTGTCCTACAAAAACCAGACTCTTTTTTTAGTGTATACTCTGGAACAAAGCTTCAACCTGGGACAACCTTCAAAAAATGAATAAGCATGATCTAGGTTGGTGCACCCTCTATAAATCTTATGAAGAAATTTATTTTCATCTCTTTTTAACTTGTCCTTTTGCATTAAGAACTTGGGATATTTTTCTGAAGGTTGTTGGTATAATTTCGCTTTGGTTTGGGGTTTCTATGGATGATGCTTGGAAAAAATGGTGGACACATTCATTTGATACCCACCATAGGAATATCCCCCCGATTATTTGATGGGGGTTCTGGTTGGCTCGGAAGAAATGCATCTTCATGGATCAGCCTTTTGATCCCTATCTTATGGCTATTCAATGTGCTTCTATCTATGAACTGATTCCTCAAATTACACATACTTTAGCTTTTCGAACCATTCAGACCAGGGATTTTTTGGGCATACTTTGATGGGGCTTCAGGTGCCCACGATCGTTGCGGGGCAAGGATCATTATTCACTTAAATGATCACAAAATTCTAAAAGCATCTATGGATATTGGAACTGGTTCAAACAAATATACTGGATTACAAACTCTGAATATTTTCTTATGTTGGTTAAGGTAGTTGGGGATTAGTTCAGCTGTAATGTCCCATAATAATTATAAAACAATAAATAATTATAAAATAATAAATAATATATAAATTATATTATATTATTTATTATTTTATAATTATTTATTATTTTATAATTATTATGGGACATTACATACTCCCCCTCTTCAAGGAACTTCGTCCCGAAGTTAAGTATTTAATTATATTATATTATTTATTATTTATTACTTCATGTGTGACCAACACCTTCTGCTGAACTAGTATAACCAGCAGGCATCGAAAGTTCTTCACAGCACCCGGGAAATCTCAAGGAATCTATGTCCCTTTTCCCACTTTCGGAACCAGGCATAAGCCTCCCCGGTCTGTCCCTAGCCAAGGTTGGCCCCAAGGCTCGTTCTCGACTTAGACCTCATCTGCCCCAAGGCAGGCATCCGGTCCCAGTACTCAATGACTCTGGGCATCTTGCAAGGCTGGCCCACTCCCTCCACAGCTCCTTAAGGTGCACAGCACCAAGCATCGAATTCTTACACCCACTTCTAGACTTCGGTGTTTCCATCCAATACCAGGCACTTGGCCTACAATATCAGGCCCTTGGCCTCCTCAAGATGGTCCCACAGCCCTTCAAGAGCTATCCATCAAGAGATATACAAGACAAAGGAACCACTGGCATATGTAGTGTTGATTGAGTTTGTCCCCAGCCCATATAGTGTTACTTATTCTCCCTCGTAGGTATGGGCTCCCACGAGATCATCAAATAAACTGGCCCTCTCGGCTCATTTGTGGATTTCCTGCCAGTCACCACATCTCAACATGTATCCAATACATTAGTTATAATAATAAAATCATAGTAAATAATCCACATGCCAGCTCTTGCATGTCATCGCGATAGCATAACATCATTGTTAATCACCACATTCTGAATAGTAAAGAAATGCATGCTCATGCATGTCATAAAATCTGCACGCAACTACAACATTCTTCACCTTATGAAATACCATCATAAGTTATAACATCAGCGTATTGGAATGAAATATATATCATGACATTACATAAAATTAACCACATGTCAATATAACCTCAAATCATAACATTATAATCCTAATGCATATCATATTCATCATGAGCATATAACATCATTATCATAACAAATCACATGTTCATCATTATCATCTACCACCATATCTCGAAACATCATCAATATGAGAATCATCTCAATACTTATCAAATATGGAACAATAATACATTATAAGCATTCCTATCGTGATTCATCGGAAAATCAATTTCATTTGCTTGTATAAACATTGAATACCTACTATGAACTAAGATTATTCAACATCCATCTAGGATCTATGTTATCTCATCAGAACTATTAGTGTCATATTTTCATCAAGATACCAAGTACTTTTCAATAATCATTTCTTGTTCTTTCTATTAGGAAGTTGACCATTTACACCATAGGTATACTCATCTAAGTACATCATTAAATTTTAAATGAGCCTCATCATCTTGGGCCTTAATCTCTCATCATGTATTCTTAATTTCTCAAGGAAATTTAGTGAAAATCACCATTAAGATAGTACGAGTTACACAATCATTGTTTAAATCATCAATATAAAAATTAAAATCCTCTGATTTTACATCAAACACTTCTGACTTACTGATTCTATACTGATTCTAAAACTATTGTATGCAATTGTATCACTAGGTCAACATGGTTTAATTTTCTATCATTATTAATTCACTTGCACAAATGATGGTCATTCCTTGGTGATATTATCCCATCATCATTGATTTATTGATAATGTTTAGCCACCAATAGACATTGTCTTTATGAAAATACTTCATGGTTTCTCAACCATTTTGCACAAGGTTATCCATTCACAAATACTTCAAGAGTGTTAAGTTATTTACTTGTAGTTTTTCCCGGAATCCAAACTTTTCCATCCTACTTTAGGATACTTATCTATTACTTCTTTTTTATTGCTTACACTAGTTTGTGAAACCTCTACTCACTCACTTTTAGTGTCCTTCTATCACTCTTTTCTATTTATCTAATCATTCCAAGTTGGTCATGGTTTTAACAACACCATTCATCCCTTGTTGAGAAGCAACATCATTGAAAAAAATTTAAACTCTGAATATTCTCTTATGTTGGTTAAGGTAGTTGGGGATTGGTTCAGCTCAGATTTTTGGTGACTCCATGAATGTGATAAATTGGGAAAACAATGTGCAACGTCGTAATAATCTTACATTGATTCCTATTTTAGATGAAATTTCATATATTAAATCAACCTTTGTTGATTTATTTTTGTTCACATTTACAGGGAAAGGAATATGGAAGTAGATTATTTCTCTAAAAAAGTTCTAAAATAGGCTTTGGACTCCTGGCATATAATTGATTCGGAAAACGGACGGGTCACTGAGTCGCATCGGCCTCCATACTTCTAAATCTGATTTTGGGTCTTTTGTATATGGTTTTAAAATTTGATTTTTGTCATTTTGTGAATTGAAGTTTTCTTTCGATATCTGTTGTTGTATATATGCTCTTAGACAGTTAAACTATGGTACATTTATATTTGTGTTTTAATGGGTTCTTTCCTCCGACTGGTCGGAGAGACCTGGTTTTTATTACAATTTATGAATAATTATGGTTATCATTATTGAGCAAGTATTTATACTTTTTTCTCAATATGTTATTGTTTTCACTTTCTGCGTATGGTGGATTCACATTTTGGATATGAATGCTTAGATGCATCTACTATGTAACTTTTTATTTGCTTAATAAACAGTTCGAATTTTCCTATGGAAAAAAAAAAAAATATATATATATATATATATATATATATATATATATTTGTTAGGAAATTTGATTTTTTTATTAGTGGAGTTTGGGCAATGCCACCAATAATTATAAAGATGACACTCTAATTTGGGATTTAAAAAATATAAAAAGGCACATTTTTTTTAGATCCGTCACATTAGACTTTTCACTCAATTATCTTTCCAATTAGATTAGAATGCATCTGAAAGCAATGAAAAAGATTAAAATATGGTATATCCCTAAGTACAAATATGGCATGTCCTTAGTTAGAACAATACTAAAGCAGATTAGTTGGAAAATAGAGAAATGAGGTTTGAAGTAGGAAACCTCTATTTTAATGATAGGGTAATTCATCATGCCATCCTATGATGATGACACGTGGCAGTGGAATTTAAAGCAAGTAGGAGATTTACTTACTATAAACATGTGTTGAGGGATACAATAGGCATCACGACATGTGAGTTCTCATCTCATTTGTGCAATGAACCTTGTAGGTGAAATTGTGTAGAGTTCATTAGAGAAATTTCCAATAATGATGTGTCTAAGCGTTGGATGGAACCCCTCCCATGTAGAAACTGGCTTCAAATATGGAATCCTTGAGCGACACTCTTTGTTTTTTTCATGGGTGGATGGTGATGGTCCTAGATTGCGATGTGTGGAATAGAGAGAGGATGTTGTTTTGGATGGTCGGCCTAGATTCCATGGTGAGTTAGGTGATGTGTTTCGACCTCTCCATTGGATGAGGATAGGGGACTTCATCGGGAGGTATGATAAATTTGATGGAATGGTAATCATCGATTCTATTTTTGGTCTCACCCTTTAAAATGTGTTATTATATCATTGTCATTGTTATTTCCATTCTACTGCAAACAGGGGTGTCTGTTGCAACCCCACATGGAGAACTATTTGTCTCACAAGTTTTCACAAGGTTCTTTTCACGAGGAATTAAAAGGAGTGGAGGTAATTTCCTTAATTTTGGCGCTTGGGAGTTAGGGGTAGAACTTATCACCTCCTAGAGGGGAATTTTGACTCTATTGTTCTATTTTGGTACTTTGTTTGTGGATTTAGTTGATTGGATAGGGAAATATATCTAGGTGCACCTACCCGTTAGAAACATAGGATGAAGACCTTTTGCTTTCAATATATTTAGAGAACACTCTCCCTCTTCTTAAGAGGAAGTTATCCAGGATCTTTAAGATTAAATGATGCAAATGCAATGGAAGCACAATTAACTAGTTGTTGAAGTCACCACCATTATGGACATCCTAGTTGATCAGAAATTGAAGCTTCAACAAGTGAAAGCTGAGATTAACAACTTGACATTGCAAATTGAAGCGCAACAACATGTTATTGTTGGATAATTATTCCTTTGTTACTATAATTAATTTTGTTAATGATGATGAGTTTTTCCTTCCAAATATAAATGTTTTATCTCCTACCATCTATCAACTTACCTCTAAAGAGGAAGGAAAGCCTTATTTTTAATGTATTGACTGTATGAAAGATTTGATATCCTAATCTCAAGGGTGATCAAAAAATGAAGCTTCAACAAGTAAAAGGTGAGATTAACAACTTGACATTGCAAGTTGAAACACTAAACCATGTTATTGTTAGATAAAAATTCTTCTATTTCTATAATTAACTTTTTTAATGGTGAGGGGTTTTTCCTTCCAAATCTAAATGTTTCAACTCCTGCCATGGAGCAACTTACCTCTCAAGAGGAAGGAAACCCTTATTTTTAATGTATTGATTGTATGGAAGCTTTGATATCCTAATCTCCAGGGTCTTCTGCCAAGTATATACTACCCATATCTATAAAGTAACATTTTTCTCTTAAAACTATGAAAGTATTCCTGGCACTATAAACAGTTGGTAGTTAGTAGGCACTTTAACCAAATTTTGTACCTCTAATGTCACGTTGCACTCTCAAATGATACCAATACAAAATTTTTAGTTAGCTACAACCCAATTCATCTTGACTAAGGCACAAGTCAAATTTAGCCTTTCTTGCTACATTTCTAACACTCCCTCTTAGCAAGAAAGGGATTTTTCACCACCCCTATCCTACACCCGTGGAATTCGAATTTGCCTCTTAAAAATGTCTTTGTCAAGATATCTGCATCCTGCTCCTCGATTTGAATGTATTGTAGCATCATAATTATACTCTACACACAATCTCGCAAGTGATGGTACCTTATATCAATGTGCTTCGACTTGTCATGAAATATTGGATTCTCGGAAAGTTTGATACAACCCTGATTATCACAATAAATCATTGTCGGATCCATATCCTGACTGAAAATACCCACATGTATTTTCCTCATCCATATGGTCTCATATGTTGCTTAAGTTGCAACCATGTATTCAGCCTCTGCTGACCTGAGTGTCATAGACCTTCATTTCCTTCTATACCAGGAAATAGTTGCAAACCCAACACTAAAGATAGCACTTCTCTTCTATGATTGACTCGCAACCCAATATTCATCAGTGAAGCCTTGAAGTTTAACTCCCTTTGTCCTCTTGTCCCATAACCCATACTCAGTTGTGCCTTTGAGGTACCTCAACACATGTTGTGTTACCTTCTAATATAGCTTGGTAGGCTTCTCCATGGCTTGACTCAACTAACTAAATACATAACATATGTCGGTCCTTGTGTTCACCAGATATATTAAGGATCCCACAAGTTTTCTATAGATGGTAGCATCTACTGCTTCTCCCAAAGAAGCACTCTCTTTCCTCCAGTTTGTAGCTAGAGGTGTGTTCGTAGGCTTGCAGCTCTCCATGTCGAACCTCTGAAGTATTTCAGAGGCATGTTTCCCCTGACTAAAAAAAAACTCACCAACACCCTGCCATACTTCCATCCCGAAAAATTAATGCATAAAGCCCATGACTTTCACCTCATATTCTCTACCAAGGTCATCCTTGCAAGAGAAAATCAACTACTCATCCCCTAAAAGTATCAAGTCATCAACATAAAAAACCAAGATAAGAAACTTGACATCTACCATAATGTGATATAGTTTTGCATCTACTTCACTTTTGGTGAAGCACAATCCATTAGGATATGTGTTTACCTAAGTGTACCATGCTCAACAGACCTATTTGAGACCATATAAGGCTCTTCTAATTCTACACACATGTGTCTCCCTATCATATGTATCAAATCCCTATGGTTTCTCTATGTAAATTTCTTCCTCAACAACACCATTGAGAAATGAATTCTTCACATCCATCTGATGGATATTCCACCCCATATGTGTGGCCAATGTTAGAATGGTTCTGATTGAGGAATATCTTGTCACTGGTGCAAAATTTTCCTCATAGTCCACTCCCTCTATCCGAGAGAAGCCTTTGGCCAAAAATATGGCCTTGTACTTCTCTATGCTCCCATCAGTTGCATGCTTATCTTTGTAGATCCATTTAGAACCAACCAATGACTTGTTATATGTTCTCGGCACCACCTCCCATACATTTTTCTTCATGATGGAATCACTCCTCCACCATGGAATCAACCCACACTAGTTGAGAAATTGTTTCCTTAAATGAAGAAGGTTTTGTCTCAATGAAAAATGTCATAAGAGCCATATAACCAATGTACACGTATGGTGACCTCCTCTACCTACATTGAGATAAAGGAGATCCCACATGCTCCCATGCATCCTGTACCAATCTGTCATCTTCTTTGATTCTCTTCCTCTCCTGTCTGGAAGATTCTGGTTGAATGGGTGCCTCCACTCTCCCTCCTGCCTGCTCCTCTACATGTGGTTGCTCCACAACATCCTAAATTTATGTCTGAGGCTCCTCCTTTGGAACTAACAGCTCCTCTAGTGGGATACTCAACTCTCTCTCTATAGATAATCTCATACCCTTCTCCTCGTCAAATTTTAAATCTCTCCTCACTATTGTCACCATAAGTGAGGGAAAATACACCCAGTAATTATGTAGTGTCTGTGTGTATCCTACAAAGACTCATATCTCAGTTGTAGGCTCAATTTTATTCCTGTTATCCTTAGATACATGACAATACACATTAGCTCCAAAATTCCTGAAATGAGATACTGTAATGCCTCCTCCCATATCTACCCTCTTTAACCGACCTGCCTAGGTAAACATGATATGAGGGCTACTACGAAATGACTCAACCTCCTAGATAACCTTAAGGAAATGGAATCGAAAAAACAAGATCTTATCGACTTCCCTTAGATGCTACAAGACCCCCAAGGGATAAACCACCTTTCCCAGTGCCCAAACCCCGAGTTAACTTTCCTTTTCATAATCTTGAACTCCCAGTCGCATGCACAAGCCTACACCCATGCGAATGAAGGCTTCCAGTCGCATGCAAGGGAGAAACTGTAGTCTTTTTCACCCAATTCTGTGCCAACGACTGCGAGATCTAAGCCACTTTTTTAGGGTTAGTCTCCAAACCATTGCCCAAAACTTGACACAACTTTCCATAATGATAAATGACACAAGGAAAAAGCCTCAAACACAAAACTTAACCAAGGAATTGACCTAATGAGACCTAACCATGGCATTCATTCCATCAAACACATCCAGTACATGAAATCTACAGGTCATGAATGCATATCTGAACATAGAGATATAAAAACTTATTTGAGAAACATCAAGAAGGTCTAATTCCCTCTCACCATAGTTGCAATAGCATCTATTAGGTCATGCATTCATTAACCATTCATTTACAAGTAATAACATGACAATATCCATAACTTGAATCTGTCATAAAACCATGCTTATAACCAACATATAACCAGATAAATAACAATAACGAAACAACCATTAAAGCCGCATAATAGCAAGTATAATTACTCATTAATTACAAGAGAAAGAGCACTCATCATTTATATCCAAAAGTCAACCAAGTCAGGGACTTCCACCTACCACTTGACCATAGATTGAGTTGAACCAAATCTCTCTTTCATCCAATCACCCATGTTCCATATTCCAAACATGAATGTGGGATCTCATGGGATAAACCAAAACAAAAACAACCAAGGGAATCTAGAGGTTAAACCACCTCCACCCTCACGCTACCGTGATCTCACCTAAACCAGTCCCGAGATCACAAAACCAAACTGATCTTGGATGCTTTAGAATTCCTTCACCATCCCTTCAGTAATTTTTCTGTATCCATCCATGTTATGTAGAATTGTGATCTACGGATAAACCAAATTCCCTAAATGTGGTGCTAGTCACTTAGAACAACAGAGGAAATAATTACTATCACTTTGTCTAAAACAAGAAGATATACAGAATGGTGAAAGAGCCTAATTGTGATTCAATCACTTCTCCTTTTCCTTCTATCGTTGTTGTCGTTGCTTTCAATCTAACTCATATCGCTAGATCGATACCTGCAAACACAAACAGAGAACAACAAACAACATGCAATGTACAAATATCTACTTATCTTACTCAATCAAATCGATTAGATATGAAATACATATATCATTCAAGAATCCATTGCACAAGAAATAGACACATATATATGGGAAAATGAACAATAATCTTTATTAAAGAGTAGAAGGGGGAGGTTAAAACCAATGATCGATTTGTTTCCAACCAGTTCCAGCTTCATTCCAGCCTCATCACATCCAGCATCATACCAACAACATATCAATACTTTCACTCTCTAAAATGAGAATCCAACAGCATAACTTTACCAATTTTCTTCCTTCCCTAGGACTAGAATGAGTGCTCAATTTATAGGGAAACTGATGGTAGTTTCTCAATGAATGAATTTCTAATAATATGCAAGACATGTTCCCAAGTTCAGAGGTGTTAAATGGACACTTGGATTTGAAATTTGACACATATGTACTCTTCTAGAAGGTACTAGTCATGTGGAGATTCTTGGAACAATGAGAATTTCACTCCCATGTGACCAACGCACTCTTAATGTCGGGAAGTGCACTAAAATGCACCCTTAAATGGAGGATTTGGCACTGCAACATAGTTAGTCCCTTTAGAGGTTGCGTTGGTGACTCAATAAGTGATATAACATATACTTCAAACCTTGGAAATATCAGAATAGAAGCCATGAATGAATTGTTCTTCTCTTAGGGCATATAGCAACTGAATTATAAGGGGATGATAGACCCTATTTCATTGGTCCTGGGGATGATGTCTATTTTTACCAGGTCATGGGGTATGATGCCCAAATTGACCTATAACATGGCAAGACATCGTTTTATTAACATCCAATGATGTGAGTTGTTAACAAACGCTAGAGAAACACCATTGATGTTAATGGATCTCAAGGTATTGTAGTACAATTTGTAAGGCGTGAATAGATTATTTGATGTCGAATGCCAAAAAAAAACTTTCGATCAAAGGTATAGAAGTGAGAAACTTGTCGATGATGTAACAAGCGTCATGGTACTGGAAGATGATGTTTCTAAGTAAACTTCCTGGATGATGAGCTGATGTATACATGAAGTCAATTTATTGTGAAATAGGAGTTATTGATTTCAGAGACAAAAATCTACTTGATATAGCAATGTTCAGTGATGACTGTCATGAAAATGAAGGTTTATGCGTATTACAGAAGGATGAGTATTCACTGGATGACTTCTCTTGAACATATCGGTGACACTGAGATGAGTTGGTAGCATTGACCCAAAACCGAAGTGAAGGTATGATGAACCATAGGTGTGAATTAACTGTCAAGAATATTACCCAACGCAAAAGTCACGATGATGGAGTGAAAGTTTCATGTTCAAGAGCGACTAACTACCATAAAGTGTTCTGTTTGCTTTCCCAAAATTTCCCTGGTCATTTTTCGACCAGTGCCTCTTTATTTTTTAACAAGCATGAGGAGGATAACATATGCTTGATATATAATTCAACCCTTTGTGAAAATACATCGCTATTTGATAATTTAACAAGTCTAGCGATAAATTAAACTCGATTATTGCCATGATCGACAAGCCCGCACTATTTTATGTTTTAACGAGCCTAACGACAGTGAAAACCCAGTCCTTTTTCATATTTAGAGAGTTTGAAAAAGAGGACAAAAGAAAAATCCATGAGTCCTTTTTCGTAAATTTGTCGCTCATATCCAAAAAAGTGTAAAATGATATCTGAGGGAACCTCCTAGCCATGTTCGACTAAGATTTTCCTTTTTCGTAAATAATCTATCTCAATCTGGAAAATGGCTAAACTTGTACTTAGTAGATTTCGTTTCATTTACTTTTACAAGCTCGAAAAGACAAATGCTTGACCATCTTTTCACATTATCAGAGTTTGAAAAGAGCTCAAATAAGACTCGAGGGGTTCCTTTTTCGCCGTTATCGAAGCTCAAAAAAGAGATAACATGCTTCAAGTCCTTTTTCATTTTTATCAAAGCTCAAAAAATAAGGATAAAAGTATGCTTTGTTCGACTTTCAATTTATTTTACGATTAGGAAAAGTTGGAAAGAACTTGGCATTTTCATGTGTTTTACGAGCATGAAAAATAGCAAAAGAAGCTCGGGATTTTCATTAGTTTAACGAGTCTTGAAAATAATAACCGAAATGGACTCGAGATAGTTTTGAATGCCCCCTGCAAGAGAACATGTTGAATACCTCATGTAAGAGCACATGCCCCGCAAACTTTATTTCATTCACCTAAGTAGACTAATGGTTACTAATAGCTGGATGGAATGAAGGTTCATTTACGAGATCAAATGGAAGACTCGTCTTAATTAGGAGAGGATTTGTTTCATTTTTTAACGAGGTTGACATAGGAAAAGAACTATGTTCATGGCATGTTTCATTTTTTAACGAGGTTGACACAATAAACGAACTATCCTCAAGAATTTGTTTCATTTTTTAACAAGGTTGACATAGTAAAAGAACCATCCTCATAGTGCAGTCGAACCAGTGAGTGTGCGCTGGAAAAGATGTAGTCTAACGAAGTCATCATTTAAGGAGTTGGATGAACACCATAAACCTTAAATGATAAGTCATAACATGTATTAACGAGTCTTCTCCAAGGTTTCCATTGAACTTAGGAATATCCGAGGGTAATTTATGTGGTATCACCGACCACCAAGGAGAATAATTGATGGGACCAACTTGATATTGCACTGAAGATGTGAATAAAGGATCAAGTTTTTCAATACTCATAAGGGAGGAACCAAATAAGATTCCAGATGATGACATGGGTGAAGTCCAAGGACAATAAATCGAAGATGAAGCAACAGTAGATGTTTTCGCAGCTGAAACAGATGGTTCAGTCTGGGATGTTGTCCCGACCATGGTAAAATGACCTAGTGTATACCCTATAGGATCTACGGGAACTCGAATTGACACAAGATCAAAGAAATTAGTGTGAGTTGATTGAGGAAAGGTCTCATAAAGATAAATATCTAATCCAAAATGAGTTGGAGTCGAAGGCGTTTCGCCTTGTGGAATTTCTTCTATCGAAATCAAACCAGGTGGAAGGATTTTGCCGTTAGGCCCGAAGTATATTTCAAGAGGTTTACTGCGCGGTATGGGAGGCTCAATGGCTACAACAGGTTGTGGGGTGACCGATACAGGAACAAATTTTGGTTGTTCGACTTCGAGATGCAGATTTTCTGGTAAAATAATTATAGGATCCGAATCAAATTCCAGTTGAACAATGTCGGGTTCAGGAGGTATGGTCTCACTGATTGGATGGATCGTGACCACAGGTAGCTGTGAGGACTCCGTCTCAACAACAGTAGATGAATCAGGATTTGTAGAAACAACTCGAGACGACTCTGGTATATGTGAGGATGATGTCGCACCAGAGGTACTGATAGTACTAGTTTCGGTAGAACGATGTTGCATTCGCCGACCAAAAATGGCTTCCGGTGGTAAAGGTGGTTTAAGTGTTATTCTACGCGAACGAAGGGGAAAGGGATGTTCTTCTTCCATGATGACTGATTTATTTTATGACCAAAAACAAATAAACAAAATAAAAGGGTAACTATAGGCAAAAGGTTTACCAAGTAATTGTGAACTGCAAAATACCTCCTCCTGAACGAAGAAGTATGGGCATACAATCTCCTGGAATGTTGTGTTCGATGTATCACATGTTACAAGGAGGCCGACTCAGTTACCTATGGATTGATATCAACCTAAATTTTTCCTCCCAAATATACCCGAAGGTACGTGGAGGCCCAAGTCCGTATTAGCATTGTATAATGCAAAACCAAATAGTGAGAGCACCCCCTTATACTTTTCGTACTAGAACACCGCCCTATATACCCGAAGGTATGTGGAAGAGCTCCTATATACTTACGTACGTGGAGTGAGGTATCACACTCGGAATGTATTGCAGAAAAGTTAGCGACAACTTCTATGTTTAACGACGCCGGAACACATCTCTAGCCTAGCCCTTCTAATTGTTATCGTTAATGTTCCAATGCTTTCTTAGGTAAATTGATGTAAATTTTATGTTGATCTTGTTTAAAAGTCTGTCTTTGAGGTTCACCGCGTGATGTGATGGAAATTCCTAAAAATGAAAACTAAATGATAAGCAAACTTTTCAATTTATCTTTCAATGAAAATCCTAGCTAGCTACTAAGGGAAAGAGCAATCAGTTTTAGAGAAAACAACAAAGAGCACAAACTAAAATGAATATTTCCTATCTTGTTCCTATGCAACACACAAAATTCACTATATGCACATGCATGTTTTTATTTTCAGCTCCTTTAATGTGAATGCAAGAAAGGAAACTGTATGCATAAATCAAATAAAACAAGTGTTTTCTTCTTCGAGAAACGAGGAATAAAGCAACAATTTCTCTTTAGGAAAAAATGAAGAATGGAACTACAATTTTTTCCTATAGGAAACGAGGAATGAAAAAAAAAATTTGCTTACGAAAACAAATTGATCTAATGCAGAAATAAAATACTTTGAATTTGATTTTCCAATGATAAAGAAAAAAACTAAAGAGACATTAAACAAATTTAATTTTCGAAGGAGGAAGAATCAAGAAAGTTTACTGGTCAGGTAGAGGTATCAGACAATTGAGAATATATAAAACAAATGTCCGATAATGATAGCAATGAAAAATTTAGATGGAATTTGGTTGGTTAATGGAGCAACGCAGAATCTAAGGGGAGACAGTGCATTGCAGTGCACCCCTGAGAGGGAGACAGTGCACTGTGTCTTGACCAACAGTACGTTAGGTGCAGCAGGGATTGAAAAACCAATCAGCAGAACACACTTCTAGTGCAAATTTTTCATTCAAATGTATAATAACTGAAAGTAGATGCTACTGATGAGGACAAGCAGAGGAAAAAACACCTGGAATATTAGGATACTCCCCAATATGGAGTTGCCAATTTGTTATGCGGAATTGTGATCTACGGATAAACCAAATTCCCTAAGTGTGGTGGTAGTCACTTAGAACAACAAAGGAAAGAATTACTATCACTTTCTATAAAACAAGCAGATATACAAAATTGTGAAAGAGCCTACTTGTGATTCAATCGCTTCTCCTTCTCCTTTTGCCGCTATTATCGTCGCTTTCAATCCAACTCAGATAGCTAGATTGATTCCTACAAACAAAAAAAGAGAACAGAAAACAACATGCAATGTACATATATCTACTTATCTTACTCAATCAAATCGATTAGATATGAAATACATATATCATTCAAGAACCCATTGCACAAGAAATAGAGACATATATATGGGAAAATGAACAACAACCTTTATTAAAGAGTAGAAGGGGGAGGTTACAACCAATGATTGATTTGTTGCCAACCAGCTCCAGCGTCATTCCAGCCTCATCACATCCAACATCATACCAAAAACATATCAATACATTCACTCTCTCAAATGAGAATCCAACATCATAACTTTACCAATTTTCTCCCTTCCCTAGGACTATAATGAGTGCTCAATTTATAGGGAAAATTATGGTAATTTCTCAATGAATGACTTTCTAATAATAGACAAGACATGTTCCCAAGTTCATAGGTGTTAGATGGACACTTGGATTCAAATTTTGACATATATGGACTCTTCTACAAGGCACTGGCCATGTAGAGATTCTCGTAACAATGAGACTTCCTCTCCCTGGTGACCAACACACTCTTGAATGTCAGGAACTGCACTGCAGTGCACCCTTGAATGGAGGATTTGGCACTACAACGTAGTTAGTCCCTTTAGAGGCTGCGTTGGTGAGTCAATATGTTGGCAATATGATGAAATGTGTTGTCCTTGATGAAAACCTACTAATGAAGTTGTCATTGATGGAAACCTACTTGATGAGTTGCCTATGATAAACAAACTATGTGTTAAAGATGTAAGAATGATGTATCTACAGATCAGTTCATATATGACAGAGAAAATAATTCCAATATGTTCCAGAGAAATTTTATTTTTAATATGTCACAATGTATACACAGTTTGTAAAGGCAAAGTCACGTATGTACGCGGATAAGTACGTCCCAAGTCGCGTATGCCTATTTGTTCTCCAAATTTATAATACCGGGGGGCTTTACCATGGTATTAGCCCACATTTTTTAGCATTGTATTATCTATTTGATTCTGTCCAGGATTACCATAAGCATTTGAGTGGTTTTGACTCATGGTATTGGTAAAAGCTAAATCTATTTAAGGAGAAGAAGATCATAGTGCAAAGTGTGCATCTGTAAGTGTTGTTAATGAATAAATTTCTCTAAGGAATATCTGCATGGATGAAATCTGTTCTTAATTGATAGATCCGAATCTATGATGCACCCATGGATATAATGATGGTTCAAGATCTCTAGATCTGGTGATGATGAATCTATAGAATGACCTACTGAAGGAAAGATGAAGAACTAGCGCAAGTCTGCTGAAGAAAATGAATAAATATGGGTAAGTTTTATAGATCTGGTCTGTTCTGCAAAATTTATTTTTTACAGATCTATACGCTAGTTGGGTTCAGTAAAAGCGCGTATATACGCGGGTTTTCTTCATAAGAAGTGCGTATGGTAGTTAGGGTTTTCTAAATAATACACAGAAGGATACGCGGGTTAGTGTGCAGAAAAGCGTGTATGTACGCGGCTTCAGTGATGCAAAGTAGTGTATGCTATTTGAATTAATGATTGTTCAAGGTTGAGTTTGTATCTGCATATCTATTCTGAAGTCTGGGTTATTTCTGAAGTTTTGGTCACAGTGTTTTCACTGTTCAAATTGAAGTGTTGAGCAAAGTTTATGATTGTTGATAAAGGGTTGTGTTGAAGCTGTTTGACCCAGTATGAAAATTGATGAAACGTGGTTTGCAGTGGGTCTGAGGGTTAAAGCCTTCAGTATGGAAGTAGAAGCTTCCTGCCAGTAGAAGCTGGTGTTATGTTCAGGGGGTTGAAGCTCCCTTCCAGGAGTGGCTAGTAAACGAGAAGAAAGGGGGTTGGAGATCCCTTCCAATAGCAATTGGTAAACGAGTGAAGGTTGCAGCCTTCTGCAGGTAGAAGCCTGCGTACTGATATGAGTCTACATCAATACAATGTTGTAAACAGTTTTTCATATAATAAATATTGAAGATAGAGATGACAACAGTGGTGGTTTTCTCCCGAATTAGGTTTCCACCTTAAATATTGTTGTTCATGTGTGTTCCACTTGTGTGATGTTTTATACTGTTGTTACTGCACATATTTACTGATTGTCTAACTTGATGCATAACTGGTAAATCTGTTTTAAAGTCTGTTCCTAAGATACTTTATAAACTAGAAATTTATATCAGTATACATGACTTCCTTTCACATATACATGTGTATACATGAGTTCGGTTCATAAAATCCGCGTATGCAAGTTTGCAAAAGAAAAGGTTAAATTATAGTTATAAGCTCTAAATATTGATTCACCCCCCCTCAGTATTTTTCCCAACAATTGGTATCAGAGCAGGTCCTTCTGAAGAAGCTTAGCCGCTAGAAGGAAGATCAGCCAAGATGAGCAATCAAGATGGGACAGCATCTATCAGGCCTCCACTCTTCAACGAAAACAATTTAATCTTCTGGAAAACACGGACAAGATCCTATCTTCAGTCTCTTGGAGCAGATGTATGGGCTATTGTTGAAGGAGGCTATCAATATCCAGCCTCAGTTCCAACAGATGCAACGACAAGAAAGAACTATGAAACAAATGCAAAGGCGGTCAATGCACTATTGGGGAGTCTAACGGAATCAGAATTTTTCAAGGTCATGCAGTTGAATACAACAAAGGAAATATGGGACAAAATCATTCTAAGCTATGAAGGTGATACAAAGGTAAAAAGTGCTAAACTCCAAACTCTCAGAATTCAGTATGAAAATCTAAGGATGCATAATGAGGAGAGCATTGCCAATTTATTTTTACGTCTAGATGATATTGTAAATCGTATGAGAAATTTGGGTGAAACCATAACTGACACTACTTTGGTTGAAAATTTTTTACGATCTCTAACTTCAAAATTTGAGTCAAAAGTGTCTGCTATTGAAGAGAAGCAGGATCTTCAAAGTCTTACTATTGTTCAACTTCATGGTATTCTAACTGCATGTGAAATGATAAAAGGAGGATCATATGAAGTCAAAGAAGCCGTCTTTAGAGCTTCTACAAAAGGAAAAGAAGTACAAGAAACAGAAGGATCAGGGTATGTTTCAGAAGAAGATGAGGTAAATTTTGTAATGAAGCTCCAGCTTGGCACTGGAAGGTTCATAGGTAAGCTTCCTTTCAAATGTTTTGCTTGTGGAAGAGTTGGTCATTATGCTGCTAAGTGTCCTCATAAAGAAACACATGAAAAAGGAAAGGAAGTAGCAAGAAGAAATAAGAATTGGTTTAACACTAGAAAAAGTTATTATACTCATGAAGATAGTGATGGGTTATCCGACAGTGAGGAAGAATCTGATCAAGATCTTAGACTTCTCATGGAATTTGAAAAAGAGTCTAGGGAAGAAAAGGATACCTTTATGGATGCTCTAGAAGACAATGATTTTCTTGAAGAAATCAATCAGCTCAAAATACCTTTGGAAGAAAACAAAATATCCATAGAAACTCTAAAAAATCAGCTTGAAGAAAAGGAGAAACACAATGAGAAATTAGAATGTGAAATAGTAAGTCTAAGAAAAGAAATTGATAAAGTAAAGAATTTGAATCTTGTATTTGCTAAAGGATCTGAAACCTTAGATGAAATTATCAAGGTACAACGTTCTCCTCTTATGAAAACAGGTCTTGGATATGTCGGAGAATCTTCTCAGTCTTCAGCATCAAACTATCTAAAAGCAGCTACAGCTAGCCTACAACATTCTGCCACTCAGCAAGGAAACAAAGAAACTTTACAGGTAAAGCATGACCACCTCAATACAAAGAACACTAACAGGGATACCTTTTAGAGAAATACCAACCAACATGTAAACACAAATAGAAGGTTCTATGATCGCAAAAATTTCTTCTTCAATGGACAATGTTTCTCATGTCATAATTTTGGTCATAAAGCCATTCAATGTGTTGCATACAAAACCATCATGACTAGAGAAGAAAGAAAGAAAATAATTGATACTGGAATAAAGAATAATACATATAACAAATTTTCTCCTCTTCAAAATTAAATTTAATGTGCTTATTGCA
Organism: Pinus albicaulis; assembly: GCA_034641835.2. NCBI lineage: Eukaryota > Viridiplantae > Streptophyta > Pinopsida > Pinales > Pinaceae > Pinus > Pinus albicaulis. The sequence goes on along the minus strand of CM076573.1, from coordinate 778,125,958 downwards.
ATAACTTTGGTCATGAAGAAACTGAATGCAGGAGCAAACTTCAGCCAAAAGAGCATATACCCTCAATTTCCAAAGTATGGAGAAAGAAGGAATTACAGGTTGAAAACTGTGGCATAGCTCTATTTGCAGAAGGAGAAGAAAATCAATGGTACATTGATAGTGGATGCTCAAAACACATGACAGGTGACAGAAATAAACTTCTTGCATATAATGCTCTAGAAAGATAAAATAATGTTACTTTTGGAAATGATACTCCTGCTGTCATTAATGGAAAAGGTTCTATTTTCTTAAAGGAAAAGGTGAAAGCTAACAATGTTATGTATGTGTATGGATTAAAGCATAACCTGTTAAGTGTAATTAAAATGTGTGATCAAGGAACTGAAGCTGTTTTTAGCTCAAAATAATGTGTGGTACGTGATCTTGATACAGGAAAAACAATTATAAAAGGAAATATAACACCAAGCAACTTGTATGTATTGAAAAGCTGTAAAGAACAATGTTACTTGGGTAAATCTTCATAAAATTGGTTATGGCACAGAAGATTGTGGCATTTGAGCTTCTCTCAAATCAACAAATCTAGCAGACTCAAAGTTGTTCGTGATCTTCCCAATATTACTCTGCCTGAGAATACCATATGAAAATCTTGCCAATTCGGTAAGCAAACCAGAGTGCAATTTAATGCCAAATAAGGATCAGCAAGTAAGCCTCTTAAACTTATTCATACTGATATGTGTGGACCTATGAGGAAAAGGTCACCCCGTGGAGAACAATACTATATTTTGTTTATTGATGATTTCTCTAGAATGTGTTGGATTGGGTTGCTAAAACACAAAGATGAAGCATTCGAAAAATTTTAGATCTTCAAAGCACTGGTTGAAAGTGAATTAGATCTAAAAATCAAGTGTCTTAGATCTGATCGAGGTGGTGAATATATATCATATGAATTCTTTGATTTCTGTGAACAACATGGCATAAAAAGACAATTTTCTGTAGTTGGTACCCCACAACAAAATGGCGTAGCAGAAAGAATGAATAGAACAGTTCAATAGATGACTCAGGCTATGCTTGATGATTCAGGAACACCAGACACATTTTGGGGAGAAGCAGCACATACTACTGTAAATATTCTCAACAAAGAGCAGGTTTGTGTAAATAGTGATAAAACTCCATATGAGCTCTGGTATGGTAATCTTCCCACCGTAAAGCATTTTAAAGTTTTTGGAAGCAAATGTTTTATCAAGAACAATGATGAAAAACTTGGCAAGTTTGAACCTAGGGCAGATGAAGGAATATTTCTTGGTTACTCTTCTAGAAGTAAAGCATATAAATGCTACAATAAAAGACTTCGGAAGATTGTTGAAAGCATTGACGTTGTAATTGATGAATCTCTCTCAACTCCAAAAGGGGAAATACAAACAACAAATGAAGATGATGATGATGTATATCTTCCTGCATCAAATAATATAGAAGATGAACCCAATTAAGCAGCAGAAGAAGATCTATCTGAAAAGGCTCCATCCAGGTATGTTCAAAAGAATCATCCAGAATCTCAAATTTTGGGAGAAAAGAGATTAGGTGTCCAAACAAGAAGAACTCTTGTAGGGTCTACTAGCTATCTAGAATTTTTATCCACCATTGAACCACAGAATGTCAATCAAGCTAGCAAAGATGAATGTTGGATTCAAGCCATGAATGAAGAACTTGATCAAATTGAAAAGAATCATACTTGGGAACTAGTTCCAAGACCTCATGATAAAAATGTTATTGGAACAAAATGGATATTCAAAAACAAGTTAAATGAAAATGGAGATGTTATTAGAAACAAGGCTAGACTTGTTTATAAAGGGTATGCTCAACAAGAAGGTATAGAATTTGAAGAAACATTTGCTCCTGTAGCTAGACTTGAAGCCATCAGAATGTTTCTTGCTTTTTCAAGCTTTCAACAAATCAAAGTTTATCAAATGGATGTTAAATCTGCTTTCCTCAATGGTGATCTAGAAGAAGAAGTTTATATAGAACAACCAAAAGGATTCATTTTGGGCAATGATGAAAAACTTGTTTGTAAACTTAAAAAGGCTTTATATGGTCTCAAACAAGCTCCAAGGACATGGTATTATCGTCTTGACAAATATCTTCATCAACAAGGATTTTCAAAGGGTTCTGTTGATAGCAACTTATACACAAAAACTGAAAATGATGAACTATTGATTGTGGTTGTATATGTTGATGATATCATTTTTGGAAGTAATGAAGAGTCCATGAGACAGAAATTTGCTTCTGTTATGCAACAAGAATTTGAAATGTCTTTACTTGGGGAGCTAACATTTTTTCTTGGCTTACAAGTGCAACAAGCAACTGATGGCATATTTTTATCTCAAGCAAAATACCTCAAGAAAATTTTGAAGAAGTATGGGATGGAAGACTGCAAAACTATAAGTACACCAATGATAACTGGGTGTAACCTCAGTTCTCATGATGATTCTCCCACAGTGAATCAACCAGGATACAGATCCATGATTGGAAGTCTACTTTATCTAACCGGGAAGAGACCAGACATTATTCATGTAGTTGGGATTGTTGGACGATTCCAAGCTAATCCAAAAGAGTCTCACCTTCAAGTTGTCAAAAGAATATTCAAATATCTACAAGGAACTCAAGACTTTGGACTATGGTATCCAGAGAATGCTGATCTCACTCTTCATGCTTACACGGATGTAGATTGGGCTGGAAATGTTGATGATCGGAAGAGCACTAGTGGTGGGGAATTCTATATGAGGCCCCGATTAGTATCTTGGTTCAGCAAGAGGCAAAGCTCTATTTCCTTATCTACAGCTGAAGTAGAATATGTGGCTGCTGCATCATGTTTCACACAACTTCTTTGGATGATGCAGACCTTACAAGACATTCAAATCACATGTTCACCTCCCATATCCATTATGTGTGATAATACAAGTGCCATCAGTATCTCAAAGAATCTTGTTATGCATTCCAAGACCAAGCACATTCCTATCAAGTATCACTTCTTACGTGAACAAGTGCTTGAACAAAAGGTGATATTGGAGTATGTTCCCTCCAAAGAACAAGTTGCTGATATATTTACTAAATCTCTTCCTAGGGAAGCCTTCAAATATTTCAGACAAAAGCTGGGAGTTGTCTCTGCCACTCAGAAGATCAGATCTTCTTAAATTTAGAAGATTAAATTGGATACGCGGATTTCATAAAGGACAGTCGCATATATACGTGAGTTTATGTACAAAAAGCCGCGTATTGGTTTTTGCTGGCATAATTTTCTGAGTTAGCATTTTCAGAACAGTTGCAGTGTTGTTGGGTATCTCTGGTGATGTTCCAGTTCTTACATTTATGTTTCATTCTCTAATATTTTTTGATGAATATGCCTTGATAATTTGCTGTTGAAAGTGTTCAGGGTGCATAAGCTAATGGGGAGCACTTGTCCTGTGGGAAAAGATGCATTGTTGGCATTCTAAATGTTTGTTGTGGTCTGATCTCATGATTGAGATTCATTGGTTTTGTTTATAAAAGTCATTTGATGAAAAGGTCATGTTGAGATCTATAATATAAAATTGTTATATTCATTCATGTAAGGACTTGGTCAAATTTGTAAACCCACTTGGTTGGGTAGTTTAGTCAAATATGTAATTCCACTTGGTTGGATCATTGATGTAAGTACGAGTCCTTGGTGATAGGAATGGTCATACTTGGTTGAGTTATAGAGTCATGTAATTCATTGAAAAACTAAAGTTTCAGCATGAACTCAGGGGGAGCATGGTAAATTCAGTGCACTTCATATCTACATAGCTCATCTTTCTACCAGGGAAGAGAAACCTTGTTTTGGTTTTTATCCTCCCTTTTCCCTTGATGTAAAAGGGGGAGAGTATCATGGTGTTTGAATAATGGTTATGATTAATGTATCTATCTTTTGTGGTGATAAAAAACCATCGTGGTTGCCGTCAAGTCCAAAGGGGGAGATTGTTGGCAATATGATGAAATGTGTTGTCCTTGATGGAAACCTACTTATGAAGTTGTCCTTGATGGAAACCTACTTGATGAGTTTCCTATGATAAGCAACCTATGTGTTAAAGATGTAAGAATGATGTATCTACAGATCAGTTCATATGTGAAAGAGAAAAGAATTCTAGTATGTGCCAGAGAAAATTTATTTTTAATATGTCACAATGTATACGCAGGTTTGTAAAGGCAAAGTCTCGTATGCACGCGGATAAGTACGTCCCAAGTCGCATATGCCTATTTTTGCTCCAAATTTATAATACCAGGGGGCTTTACTATGGTATTGGCCCACAATTTTGAGCGTTGTATTATCTATTTGATTTCGTCCAGGATTACCATCAGCATTTGAGTGGTTTTGACTCATGGTATTGGTAAAAGCTAAATCTATTTAAGGAGAAGAAGATCATAGTGAAAAGTGTGCATGTGTGAGAGTTGTTAATGAATAAATTTCTCTAAGGAATAGCTGAATGGATGAACTCTGTTCTTAATTGATAGATCTGAATCTATGATGCACCCATGGATATAATGATGGTTCAAGATCTCTAGATCTGATGATGATGAATCTCTAGAGTGACCTACTGAAGGAATGATGAAGAACTGGCGCAAGTCTGCTGAAGAAAATGAATAAATCTGGGTAAGTTTTATAGATCTGGTCTGTTCTGCAAAATTTATTTTTTACAGATCTATACGTTAGTTGGGTTCAGTAAAAGCGCGTATATACGCGGGTTTGCTTCATAAGAAGCGTGTATGGCAGTTAGGGTTTTCTGAAGAATACACAGAAGGATACGCGGGTTAGTGTGCAGAAAAGCACATATGTACGCGGCTTCAGTGATGCAAAGTAGCATATGCTATTTGAATTAATGACTGTTCAGGGTTGAGTTTGTATCTGCATATATATTCTGAAGTTTGGCTTATTTCTCAAGTTCTGGTCACAATGTTTTCACTGTTCAAATTGAAGTGTTGAGAAAAGTTTATGATTGTTGATAAAGGGTTTTGTTGAAGCTATTTGACCCAGTATGAAAATTGATGAAACGTGGTCTGCAGTGGGTCTGAGGGTTGAATTCTTCAGTATGAAAGTAGAAGCTTCCTGCCAGCAGAAGCTAGTGTTATGTTCATGGGGTTGAAGCTCCCTTCCAGGAGTGGCTGGTAAACAAGAAGAAAGGGGGTTGGAGCTCCCTTCCAGTAGCAACTGGTAAACGAGTGAAGGTTGTAGCCTTCTGCAGGTAGAAGCCTGCGTACTGATATGAGTCTGCATCAGTACAATGTTTTAAACAGTTTTCCATATAATAAATATTGAAGACAGAGACGACAACAACGGTGGTTTTCTCTCGAATTGGGTTTCCACCTTAAATCTTGGTGTTCATGTGTGTTCCACTTGTGTGATGTTTTATACTAATGTTACTGCACATATTTACTGATTGTCTAACTTGATGCATAACTGGTAAATATGTTTTAAAGTCTGTTCCTGAGATACTTTATAAGCTAGAAATTTATATCAGTATACATGACTTCCTTTCAGCATATCCCGGTGTATACACGAGTTCGGTTCATAAAATCCACGTATGCAAGTTTGTAAAAGAAAAGGTTAAAATATAATTATAAGCTCTAAATAATAATTCACCCCCCCCCCCCCCCCTCTCATTATTTTTCCCAACACAATAAGTGATATAACATATACTTCAAACCTTGGAAATCTCACAATAGAAGCTATGGATGAATTGCTCTTCTCTTAGGGCATATAACAACTAAATTGTAAGGGGATGATAGACCCCATTTCATGGTCCCGGGGAAGATGTCCAGTTTGACCAGGTCATGGGGGTTGATGCCCAAATTGACCTATAACAATCCACCTTTTGAGGGTTTCCCGGAGAAAACCATCTCCACCCCAAACCCTTGAGATTTTCCTGAGACCACCTCACTCAGATCCAAAAACCTTCCGGGAATCCAAAGATCAACCAAGAATGAATTCCATCACACCATGGCTATCCGAAAATAGCAAGGAAAGGCTAAAAACTACTTTAAAACCAGGAAAACCCCATGCCAATGATAGAAAATGAACCAAATACACACATGCATATACCATGCATGCCAAAACTAGCTAGGAAACCATACTTTCAACCTGTTACTTGCAAGTATTCCCTCTGAAGCCACTTGATCAAACATTTCCTTGCTTGATTCTTACTTTCCTTTGCTTTCCTTGACCTTATTTTTCTTTCTTGATTTCCTTCTCCTCTTGGTGCTCTTCTCCTCTTTGAAACCAATTCCAAAGATCAACTGAAAAAAATCCCCAAACTGAAGCTTTGAATCCTTTTTATTATTGATGCCTCTAATTTCTTCATTTTTCCTCTATTTCCCTTCAATTTCCTCCTCACATGCAACCTGTGACCTTTCACCTTCCTTTTCTCCTAATTTCCTTTATTTTCATTTCCAAAGCCTTTTCCATTGCCTTTGTCAATTTCCCCTTAGCCATAATAAACAAAAAGTGATGCCAACTAGGACATTTTTCCCCATAATAAGCCCAAAATACGTGTCCCATGAAATTGGTCTTATTTTTCCCTTTATTAACTTTATTACGTGTACTTTTAACTCGAGTTTGTTATAGATGCATCTGGTTTATTTCTAGATAAACTTTCTTCGAGTGTGATCATGCCAAGTATTCTATGAGAGTTCCTATTCTACGTATAAACTACAACATTTCATGTTTCTGCCCATAGATGCAATGGCAGCCCCTGATCATGTAACATGGCTCTTATTTCTCCCACTATTCTTTTTTTCTTCCTTTCAACCACCCCATTTAGTTGTGGGTTATGGGGTGCTATTAGTTCTCTTTTAATACCCTCTTTGGCATAAAAGTACTTGAAGGTGCTGGAAACATATTCTTCTCCATTATCACTTCTCATGGATGTCAATTTCTATCTGGTCTCCTTTTCAACCAATGCTTTGAATTCAAAAAATGTTGAGAAAAATTCATCCTTCTTATGCATGAATAAGATCTAGCATTTTCTTGAAAAGTCATCAACAAAAAATACATAATACTTGTGTTTTGTTGTAGATGCTATCGAAAAGGGTATACATACATCACAATGGACTTGCTCCAAGATTTCTCTTGCTCTGTTATCTCAGCCCTGGAAGGTATATTTGACAAATTTCCCCAATGTGAATCCCTTGCAGACATCATGTTGGTAAAGGGTTCATTTCGGGAGACCGGTGATAATTTGTTCCATGATATTCAAGGCCACATGGTGCAAGTGTCCCATGTGCATATGTCAAATTTCTCCAACATCTCAACTCTGCACATCTCATACCTTGATACTCAGTGTAGCGCAAGTTTCCACCTCAATTTTTTAAAGATTCTTAACTTGAAATCCATTCTATTTCACTTCCCTGGTAGCTACATGTCTCAGAAAGGCTTTCCCCATATTGAAAACAAATATCATAGCCACAATCCTCCAATACATCTACAAATATCAGGTTCTTCTTTAGCCCAGGTACATACATAACATCTTTAAGATGAAAGTGGGAGCCTAACTCCCTCTTAAAGGTTACGGTACCAATTCCTTTTGTATTGTATGGTCCATCATCCCCAAGTTTAATGTGCAAATGGAGATCCTTCTCCTCTAGGCTACTGAAGAATTCTTTGCATCCTGTAATATGGAACAAGTCACTTGAATGTAGATACAACACACTCCCCATTACAATGTTCACCATTCATGCAATCAAGGTGAAGTCTAATTCGAATTGTGAGGCAAGTGTTTCACCTCCTGCTCCTCCTTAAGGCTTCTTGTTATACTTCTTGTGTGGACATTGTTGCATAGTGCCCAAATTCATGGCAATGACGACATTGTATCTTGCTTAAATCCTTATTCTTGCCATTGTTGGATAGAATTTGGCTTGTTTTGAGCCTTCTTTCCCTTCCCAACCAAAGAAAAATTCTCTTCCTCCTTAGATTTGGATGTTACTCTGTCTCTAGTGTTCTGTCGAATTTCTTCCTACACTAGATTGGACCAATCTCTGCCAAGGAAATTTTTCATTTCCATTTCTAGAGTCCTGGTAGTTGTGTCATGATTTTGGAAGACCTAAGAGAGCTAGGCTCACTAGTTTTGAATAGGGAATATTTTCTCCAACTCATCCAAGTGTAGAAATTATACAAACATATGTATATCAATGGATTCAATCCGATCAAGCAATGTACTAAAGCAGGATACTCAATCCTTCTACAAATCAATTGCGGAAAATAAACACAATCGCCAATCACAACAAGTACAGAAAGAATCAAATCAAACCACAACACAGATAATTTCCCGGGGAAATCTTACTACTCAAAACCCCTCTATCATATATTGTATATCCCACAAGGAATCATGAACCAATTATAATGCAATCTTATCACAAGAGTCTCTTGCACTCTCACAACTGTCTCACACTGATCCGGGAAAAATTGGGCTAGTACTTAGGAAATTATTAGTATCTGCTCAGCCTTCCTTTCTCACGCAATCCCTGTGGAATGCAATCCCTATTCTTTAGGAATTTTAACCTTCCTTGATTGCGCTAACTATCATGGGAATCTTGTGGTGTTTTAACTGCATCTAGGCAGTCTGCTAATATCACAACTGATAGTTAACTTCCATTTAACATTTGTCTCAATTGGGTCTCCATTGTAGCTGACATGCATGTGGCTATTAATAGTAAATTATCAGTTAAATGGCAGATCACTACATGTGAATTAAATATGATTTAATTCACTTGATCTCTCACTAGTTCAACAAACAGTTACAACTAGTCCAAGTGACTTTAACTCACCTAACTGAGTTAACTGATTACTCATGCATTAAACTAATACACCAACTACAATTCGAACTCCATAACTAATAAAATTACTCTGCATGCCTCACCAACTACTCTCAACTCGAAATTCATGACCTAACTGAGCTTTTCACACTCATTTAACTATTATAAGTGATTAAGAGATAAGATTACATTTTATTGTCCAATTTAATTAAGGGATAATTAAATTTGACACATATCCAATTTATTAAATAAATTTAATTTCACACTAATGTATCGCTAGGACCCATCACTACATGACCTGTGGTCCCACACTAGTGTAGGTGCTGTCATGTTTTTTCTGGATGCAAATTTCACTCTTTCTTGTTGCAAACTTCAACACTCCCTCTCAACAAGAAATGAATGCCCTTGCTTGCGACATGAAACACTTGCATGCAACACTTCTCTAATGTTTCTCGCACATGCAACTATTGCATGCAACACTTCTCTAGTGTTTCTCGCACATGCAACTTTTGCATGTAACACTTTCAAAACTTAATAGCCTCCAAACAACTGAATCAGTATAATGCATCTGTCATCACAGTCTTCTAACTTCTGGTACCTACTACACATGTCTACTGACTTCTACATTTTTGACATCTCCATCCACGCACTCTGCACTGCTGACAAATCTTATATGCACTACAGTATCCGACACCTATCACTCTGATTTATGTCCTCCTGACATCTGACTGCATCAATCTAAATGATCCTGCTAATGTTGTACTATGGGCAACTCATAGCCAGGTTCGATCGATGAGACACACCATCTCTAGGACCCTACCCAATTTCTTCTTGGGATTAATTTTGCACATCGCCCCACCTCACACCTGGAGGTATAACTACATGTACTCCCTCTTCCCATCTGGCTTGAAATTTCTCTGCTTGAGTGGTTTCTGCCACTCCATGATCCTCCGCATGTGTCTACTCCACATCTTGAGGTTCATTCTTTGGAACCAAGTGTTCCTCATCTGCATGAAAATCCAGCTCCCTCTCAAAGGACAATCACATGGCTTTCTCACACCTCCCATTGGTACATCCCTTGCATGTGTCTATCTCCACATTTGGAAGCTCCATAGAAATCTTCTACATGACCTTCAAAGCGCCATGGTGTAATTCAACCTCATCCTGGCTCACCACTTTGCCTGCTTTACCCATCAATGTTGTGTAACAATCTACATCAAGTTTAGAGAGATTCTTCACATGAATCCCAATATTCTTGGATTTTCCTATTGCTTTGTGTCGAAGGAAACCTTTTCCTTCACTAAAAACAATATCATAGCCTCTATCCTCCAACATTGCGACTGAAACTATATTTTTATTCAAGCCTGGTACATGCATTACATATTTTAATAAAAATGGTTTACCTAAATATTTCTGGAAAGTAACAGTACCAATCTTGGTAGCGCTATACCTTCCATCGTCACCCATTTCGATATGCATCTAGAGGTCCTTCTCCTCCAAGCTACTAAAAAGTTATTTGTCTCCCGAAATGTGGAAAGATGCACCATTATCCAAGTACCACCCTGATCCCATCGTACTTGACACCATGCATGCGATGAGCGAGAAGTCCAACTCAAATTGCGAGGCCAAAGCCTTACTAGTTGCAGATCCTGAAGCCTTATTTTTCTTCTTCTTTTGTGGACAATTATTGGCATAATGTCCATGCTCGTGACAGTGAAAACACTTCACTCTAGACATGTCGTGCTCCTTGCCTTCTTCGCTGGTCTCATATTTGGAATAGGATTTCTTTCATTTCCCTTTCTTCGCCTTACAAGCCAAGGCACAATTTTATTCATCATATTCCTTAGATGAAGATCCATCCCTGGTATTCTGCCTGAATTCTTCTTGCACCAAATCCGACCAAAGTCGTTCCCAATCTGGCAGCTTCTTCCTCCCATTGACAGAGCCCTGATAACTATGCCAACTCTTGGGAATGCCTAGAAGAGCTAGGCTCACCAATTCATCATCCACGAAATTAATTCAGATGCTCCCAAGCTCATCTTGACATTGGAAAAACTTGGTTAAATATTTCAGAATAGTGTCGTATTTCTCCATTTTGATTTTCTTGAGCTTTTCCTTCAATGCCAATTTTCTATGATCACTGCTACTCTGAAATAGATTTTTCAAAGCCTTCCACATTGCATATGGAGTCACTTTTCCATGGATACTTGAGACAATGTGGTCTCATACTCCCTCCAGTAAGATCCTCCTTTCCCTTGCAACCTTCTTTTGCCAAGCATCAAGATTTGCAGAATCTGCTACAGTAGGTTTGGGAATGTCATTATCAATGAATTATTTCAACCCATTGTCCTCCAATACTGCCTCCATCCTGTCTTTCCACGTAATATAATTGGAACTTCCCTCAAGTTCATACTCCAATCTCAATCCATTGAAATCCATTTTGATCATGATCCACTTTTCTCACCAAGAATACTTTTGCAAATTCAAATTCTATTCAGTCACAAACTCAATTTCTTCTTCACTATAGTGATTTCTTGTGCTCTGATACCATGTATAAAATATCTAACACAACTCTGATACCATGTAGAAATTATAAAAACATATGTACATATCAATGGATTCAATCTGATCAAGAAATACACTAAAGAAATATATTGAATCCTTCTACAAATCGATTACAGAAAATAAACACAATCCCCAATCACAACAAGTACAAAAAGAATCAAATCAAACCACAACACAAATAATTTCCTGGGGAAATATTACTGCTCAAAACCCCTCTATCATATATTTTATATCACACAAGGAATCATGAAACAAGTACAATGCACTCTTATCACAAGAGTCTCCTGCACTCTCACAACAGTCTCACACTGGTCCAGGCAAAATTAGGCTAGTACTTAGCCAATTCTCAGCCTCTGCTCAACCTGCCTTTTTCACGCAATCCCTATTCTTTAGGAATTTCATCCTTCCTTAAATGCATTGATTATCATGGGCATCCTGTGGTGTTTTAAATGGATCTGGGCAGTCTACTAATATCACAACTAATAGTTAACTTCCCTTTAACCTTTGTCTCAACTGGGTCTCCACTGTAACTGACATGTATGCAGCTATTAATAGTAAATCATCAGTTGCATGGAAGATCAATTCATGTGAATTAAATATAATTTAATTCACATCTCTCACTAGTGCAACAAATAGTTACAACTAGTCCAACTGACTTTAACTCACCTAACTAAGTTAATTGATTACCCATGCATTAAACTAATGCACCAACTGAAATTCGAACTCCATAACTAATAGAATTACTCTGCATGCCTCACCAACTACCCTCAACTCAAAATTCATGAGTTAACTGAGTTTATTATACTCAGTTAACTATTACAAGTGATTAGGAGATAAGATTACATTTTCTTGTCCAATTTAATGAAGGGATAATTAAATTTGACACATATCCAATTTATTAAATATATTGAATTTCACATTGATGTATCGCTAGGACCCATCACTACACGACCTGTGTTCCCACACTAGTGTAGGTGTTGTCATGTTGTTTCTGGATGCCAATTTCACTGTTTCTTGTTGCAAACTTCAACACCAAGCTCATCTTGACACTGAGTGAACTTGCAGAGGTAATGTGCAATGGTTTCACCTTTCTTCATGCGGATGTTTCTGAGCTTGTCCCTCAATGCCAATTTCTTGACATCACTACCATTTTTGAATAGCTCGGTGAGGGTCTTCCACATATCAAAGGGAGTCTCCTTGCCATGTAAATTCGAGACTATGTAGTATCTCACACCCTATAGGATGATCCTATTGGATTTTGCGGTATCATTCTTCCACTGGGCTAACTGTTGTGCATTTGATACTGTTGGATTTTGTATTTCAGTTTTGATGTACTCCAACACAACTTTATCATTGAGAACTCCTTCCATCCTATCCTTCCATGCTATGAAGTTTGATATTCCCTCAAGGGCATCCTCCAATCTCAATTCGTTGAAAGATATTTTTTAGTATGGAAGAAAAAATTGCTTTACTAATATGAAAATCAAAATATCTAAAGGAGAAGATCTATTCACTAGTTTCTAGTGTGATTTCTGCTCTTATAGCATGTAGAAAGTAATAGAAATTTGCTACTAGTGATGTATTTGAACTGAAAACAAGAGATTTCAAATTTCATCTACTGTTATTCGGAATGGAAATCACTATTTAGAAACGCATGCAACCATTAAAACACCATAAGAACACAACGATTTATAGGGAAACCTAGCTGTGAAAAACCCCTCGGCTGCTTTTCATTAATCATATGAGAATGAGAAACTATTACAATGACTTGCTTTAAATATGAATCACACCCTGCACTGTAAAATTTTTCTCCTGCTGATTGTCAGCTCTAGCCAACACTTAGCCATATCAAGACCCCAACTTGCTCCTATTTCCTTGAGTCATCTTGGAGGAAATTAGCTCCTAAAAAGTAGGAATTTTCTCCTATTTGCTTGCGCGCTTCCCGAGGAGTGATTCACCTGCTTAATTTCCAAGCTTGTACATGTTGAGATTCAACAAGATGATGATCCTAGTGAAAATTAAGCACCTACACTAGGTGGGGCCCGCGGGCTATTTTTAGGTGATATGTCTATTTTAAAAATTTGGATCAAAGTCTATTTTTAGTAGTAATATATTTATAGATGGTTGAGAAAATTATATGGATGGATGGGCATCTATTTTTGGAACGCATATGCGAAGTTGTTTCGTGGAATGCATTTCTAAAAATAGAATGCATGTCAACTATTGTTATCTCTTAACAATAATTAGACAATAAATAATAATATATTCTCTTGAAGCACTTGATTTCAGTTAACTGGTGTGGAAAACCAGTTAACTGAAGGAATTTTGAGTTCAAAGGTTGGGTTGTGGGACATGCTAGTGGACTTCGTTGTAATTGAGTGATACAAATTTGTAACAGAGTTGGATGTGTATTTATGTGAGTTGTAAAGTAGTTTAACTCAGTTAAGTGAGTTAAAATCAGTTGTCCTAGTTGTAACTAGTTGTAACTAAAGATACACTAGTGAGAGATCAGTGAATTAAATATTAAATTAATTCACATGGAGATTACAATTGTTAACTACATGCATGTCCGATCCAGTGGAGACCCAGTTGAGAGATATGTGAAAGGGACAGTTTGACTATCAGTTGTGACTATAGTGGGTGCACAAGTGCAACCAAACACACATTGGAGATGCCAATGAGGATTGCACAGTAAAGGCAAGGCAAGATCGAATTCATTTAGGGATTGTGATCACCAGGGATTGCACAGTGGAGGCAGGTTGTCAGGAGGCAGTAAATTGGTGCATTCTTATGCCAATTTTTGTATGACAGTGTGAGACGATTTTATATTGTACTGAGAGCTCTTGGATTAGAGTTTTGTATGAGATTTTTTCATGATCCATGATATATACATAATATATGATAGTGGGGTTTTTAGCTTTATGCTTTCCTGGTAAAAACATCTGTGTTATGTGTGATTGATCTTTCTTCATGTGTTTGCAATTGGTGATTAAATTTCCACAAGAATTTAATTAGAAGGATTATGTATTTAACAGTGGCATATAATTGTTAGATCAGGAGAATCCGACAATACATAATTGTATTAAAAAAAAAAAAAATCTACAGTGCACTCAACTAGTATACTCTTGATAATTACAATGTGTCTTTTCCTCCACTCCAACAATGCAATTCAAATTCCATGTGTGTCTGGGATATTTTTAATTGATTGATTAGTTTAACTGAGAGATCACTAAGTTAACGACAGTTCTACTACTCAACTGACCTTAAAATGACTCAATTAGGTACTTGAGCTCAGTTAACTGAGTCAAACTGAAAATAACAGAACTAGATTGCTAAATTTTAGCAATCACTACATGCACGACTCTACTTCTAGCCTATAAATTGAATTTACTGAGTAAACAAGTAGACACAAGCCATGTCGCACAAGTTAACTGCAATACGAGTCATCCTGTTGATGTGGAAAATCGAATTACTAAATTTTACTAAGGCACAAACCAAATTAAGCCTTTCTTGCTATATTTCTAACATAGAGTCTGGAAATTTATTAAAGAGTCCATTATTTCATGGTGTGATTAATTCCTCTGTGTAAAGGTCTCGGAGTGTCCAGACATTTTCATGTTAGTGAAGGGTTGGTTTTAGCTAATCTTCAAAACCCATGAGGCAGCTATGTTGGTTGTAGGTATTGGCTGGTCCATTGGTTCCCCTCCCATTATACTCAAATTCTAGGCTTCGACCTTTGATGATAAATGAAAAAGGAGTGATGTGGTTATGATATGAGTTCATTTACCTAGTTTTCCAACACATATGTGGAACCCTCATAATTTTTCAAACTTGGAAAACGATATTGGTAGCTTTATCGATGTTGATTATTCATTTGAGGAGTCGATGGATTTGCATGTGGCTCAAATTCTAGTTAGCTTGGACCTCCACAAGAAATTAAATGAGGATATCAATATTGGACAGGTCGAGGAATAGCTACATTTGGTTGATTATGAATTTTTTCCTTTATGATGTCATCAATGTCACAAGTATGGACATTTAGTCCAAAATTACAACCTTTCGTTTCGTCGGACTGGGGGTTTTGCACCGGCTTCAAAAAAGCGGCGAGTGGAGGTTGGTGGTGAGATATATTTGGACAATCTATTAGACGGGGGATTGGAGGGTGAACCTTAGGTATATTTGGGATCGTTGGCCCTAGTGACATGTACATCGACCCCATTTTTTTGGATTCTACTGGTTCAGAGGCAAATTCATCTTCCTTTGTATATGTGTCGACCTCTACTACTTCCACGGGTGTTTCTCATCCTTTTCTTCCTATATATTTTCTTGCTACTTCTTTATTTGTTCTTGG
The DNA here is from genome assembly GCA_034641835.2 of Pinus albicaulis. Classification (NCBI taxonomy): domain Eukaryota; kingdom Viridiplantae; phylum Streptophyta; class Pinopsida; order Pinales; family Pinaceae; genus Pinus; species Pinus albicaulis. Next base: position 778,110,228 of record CM076573.1, on the reverse strand, counting down.
TCTAGATGATTTGGCTTATGCTTTTGGAAGTGGGTTGCATGGGCCTGTGAAGTCAGTCACAACTTTACCCACTGCCAAAGCAATTTGTTCTATCGCTCTTACTCTTTTGAGATGTACTTATCCTAGGCCCTCTATCTCTTTTGGTTTTTCTGCTCTTTTGGAGGGAGGGAATATAATGTTCAATCTAAGATCCAAACTTATTGTTTCCATGTCTAAGGGTTTTTCGCGAGGGCTTGGCCTATTTCCTGTCTTTGTTTCCAAATCCATGGGGCGAGATCGTAAATCAAATTTATCCAAATCCAAAAACAATTTTTGTGAGGAGATGGTTGCAGGTTGCCAGTCATCCATTGATGAGGCACTTAGAGCATTATTCCACCTACATAATGCTTTGTAATGAAACTGCTCTTCTTTAATTGTAGGGGTTTGGAAAGTGATCCTCAAAAACTTGTTCTTCGTTGTTTGTTTCAAATCAAGTGCCCTAATGTAATTTTTCTCCAGGAATCTCTTGGATATGGGACTGTTGTTTCTTCTTTCCTTGAATCTAAATTTCCCAATTGGCACCTCATTGCAGATAATGGTTGTGGTCATTTTGGTGGTCGGTGGCGGGTTGGGATTCTAGGAATTTTATCATGGAAAATTTATGGAGTTTTTCAAATGGGTTGGGGGTGGAGGGATTTCTTATGGATTTGAATTCTTCAATCACTTTTATTAATATCTATGGACCACATGTTGGTTTGGTTACATATTGGAACAAGGTGTTCAATAAATCCTTTCTCTTGAGGGATAACCTTATTTAGGGGTGTGATTTAAATTTCTCTATCGGGGAATTGGAATCCTAGGGTGTCTAAGTATGGGTTGACCCTTAGTCTATTTTTTTTCAAACAAGTTATTTTATATAAGCCTCATTGATTTGGCGATCGGGTGAATCTGCCAACTTGGTGGAACATGCGGCAATTGTGAATATTTTTTGGCTAAGTGTATTGATCATATCTTGATAGTTGCACCTCTACTTCAATTTTTCCCTTTGTTTCAGCAACGGGTGGGCTCTGGGGGATCTTTGATCATCTTCCGATTCTTTTTGAAATCCTAGGTGCTTCTCAAAAGACAGCTACACAATCTAAAATGAATTCTTGATGGACCTTAGACTTAGGGTTTTCTGATCTCTTCAAATCAAATTGGCATCCTTTATTTGAAGGTGTTGGTAGATTGGCGATGACACATTTCCTTCAAAATATAAAAAATATCAAAATATTGGCAAAGGAGTGGGATGCAAAACTTCAGTGGGAGAAAGATTCTATACTGAAGGATATAGAACTTTAGATTGATCATTATTCCTCTACTCTTGGAGAGGTTCTTCCCAACCATTCTTCTCGATACTATTTCATCCAGCTATGCTCATAATGTAAGGCACTCTTGGAATCTAAGGAGGCCACTTGGAGACTAGAAAGCAGTGCCATTTGTTTAGAGTCTGGAGACGAGAACACAAAATTATTTCATTCTTATGCTAAGGGGATAAAGTTTACAAATACCATCTGGAGTGTGTAGGGGCCAAGGGGTAACCATGTTTCTTCTTTTGAAGGGTTATTCTTGCTTGGATTTTCTCACTTTCGATCCATTTAATCTGAATTGGTTAGCACAACATAGTTGAGGTAATCCCAGTAGCATGATTCTTCCCTAATTTCGTTGGATCTATGATAATATGGATTTGATGGTTGTGGTCTCGGAGGGTGAGTTAAAGGAAGTTCTTGCAAGTTTTAAAAAATATAAAAGCCCAAGGTCGGATGGTTGGGTTGTGGAATTTTTCATTGCCTATTACGATCTTCTGGGCCCAGACCTTCTTCGAGTGGTTAATGAAGCTAGGGTGGGAGGCCATATACAACCTGCTTTCAACTCTACCTTCATTGTTTTAATTCCAAAGGTGTAAAATCCAATATCTTTTGAGTACTTTCATCCTATTTCTCTATGCAACTCTGTGTATAAATTCATCACAAAAGTTATTGCTAAGAGGATTAAGTTGATTCTCTCTAGATGTATATCCTAGGAAAAAATTGGTTTTCTTGAGGGAAGAAAAATTCACGAAGCTATTGGGGTTGCACAAGAATGCCTTCACAATTTAAAAATCCAGAAGTCGAAAAGGGTGGTCATCAAACTATATCTCTCAAAGGCTTATAATTGTGTGAATTGGCTATTCTTGTGTATTCTCCTGGCAGGTGGGGTTTCAGGCTCCTTTCATCAACTGGATTATGAATTGTGTCATGTTTATATCCTTTGTTGTCCTTATCAACGACTCGATCTCTTATTTTTTCTAGGCCCAAACGGGGCTTAGGCAGGGTGCCCACTTTCACCACTTTTATTCCTACTTATTGCAAAAGGGTTGAGTTGGATGTTGTTAGAGGCTAAAGGAAGGGGGTCCTTTGTGGGAATCAATGTTGCACATCTCCTTTCCATCACACATTTTATTTTTGTAGATTATATCCTCATCTTCTCAGGCGGATTGCTACGAGACATGGAAACCCTGTAGGACATCCTCAGACTTTTCTACAAGGCCACAAGCATGGCTATAAATGAAAATAAGTCTTTGATTTATATCTTCAACCTCAGTGAGATAGTCATTCAAAGGATCGATACTATGTTCCCTTATAATATTTCTCCTATTGACAAGGGCCTAAAATATCTGGGCTTTCAAGTCAAGTCAAACTGATATATGAAAGAGGACTGGAAATCGTTGATCTCAAAACTAGATAACAGACTGAAAAGTTGGAGCTTCAGATGTCTATCTCAAGCAGGATGATTAGTTTTGGTCAAATCAGTGCTTGAAGCCATTCTAGTTTAATGAATGTCCTTGGCTTGGATTCAAAGGGGTTTTTGGAAACTTTCATATCGTCTGTTTTTTAAATTCCTCTGGGTTGGTATCGAGAAGATTATGTGGTCCCTTTGATCAAGTGGTATCACATTGCTATGCCCAATCTCCTTGAAGGATGGGGTTTAAAAAAAAAATTATATTTTCTCTCAGGCACTGGCTATTAAATGTGTATGTAGACTTATTGATTCACATAGTATTTGGATTAGTTTAATCTCTCAAAAATGTGTAGTACCGCATATTGTGGAGGAATGGATCTATCTTCCTCAACATTCAAGAACCAATATATCTGTGGTATGGAGAGCAACAGTAAATTCCTTTCATGTGATCTCTACAGGTTTGGTGTGGAAAATTGGGTCTGGATCGAAAGTCTGGTTGGGCATCGATCAGTGGATTGGCAGTGGAAAAAATCATATTTCATCCCCGGCTCTGATTGCATTGCTTAGGGAGCGAGGTTACACTAGACTTGCACACATAAATGATCTGAGAATAACTTCCATTTGAAGTAATAGGTGGTTGTTGGCATCATGTCTTGGACTAGAAGGGGCATTTTGTAGGGAATGAGCTACTTATCTAATTTCTCTATACACAACATACATTTTCCTCTCGGATGACGAGGAATCCCTGATTTTTACTGGAAATGCACATAGAAAATACTCTCCTAGAGCTGGGTATATTAATTTAAATATAATTTCACATGAGGTGCATCTTGTTTGGTGATGGAAGGTGCTTTGGTCTACAAAATGTCCCTAAAAAAAACAAAAATTTTGGTGCATTCTAAAGAGTAAAGTCCTCACCTGGAATATTATGCAACATCAACACAAGGTTGGCCCTGATTGGTGCTCCTTGTGCCAGAATGATACTGAGTCTATTATTACTCTATTTTTTCATTGTCCATTCACACGACAAGTATGGTTTTCTTGTTGTAGTGTTATGGGGGAGGCATGCCAGTGGGAGGGAGATTCCTTTGTTGAAATTTGGCGAGGTGGGATTGATAATACGGATACCTTTCAGTATAAATCATTTCCCCTTATTATTGCTTGGGGCACTTGGTTGGCCCGTAGTTTTCCAATTTTCAGGGATACTTATTCCTTCCTTACTCAGACAACGACGAATTGTATGGCTATTTTGGAACATTATCCACAGATTCCGCTGAGAGGTAAGCTTCGAGAGGTTTTGGTTGAAACTTCGGATTTCAATTAGCCTTGGTGTTATTTTGACGGGGCCTACCTGAACAAGTTTTCTTTCTTATCAATATGTGCATTGGGCGGGGATCAAATAATGGGGCAGAACTCTTCCCGTGTAAATCCTTGATTGCTTTTTCTGTGCAAAAAGGTTGTGACTAAATTCATATTTCCAAGGACTCACTTAATGCTACTCAATCTTGCCATACAGTTTCTCTCTCTCATTTACTATCCGATATGTTTTGTCTAAAATTTGTTTTTGATTTTATGATTATTAATCATGTTTACATGGAACGGAACAGGGTTGTTGACAGGGTTTCCAAGAAACAGGGTTGTTGACGGGCTTTTTATGGTTCAAGGCGTTGGAAAGTAACTGAATTTGGTGGACCGACTACATATCATTTTTTCCATCGCCCTTTAGTTGTGGAGCCTATCCTGGAGGACTTTGGTTGTTTTTTTCAGCCAAGTATTTTGATGTACATATTTTCTTTTATGGTCTCTCTAATACTTATTTTATGTTTAGCTTTGTTTTATTTTGCAGTAGGTTCTATATATATTGGTGCTTAACGCACAATACTGTGATATTTTTTATTGTTGTCTTTGTACAACCATATTGTATGGGTCATCGTGTTTTGCGGACATGTATATGTTTTTTATTTTGCCTCACCTATGGACATAGTTGTTTTTCCATGGAATGCACATTAGAGTGCATGTGAAGAATGTATTTTTGAACATTTTTTTGAATGAATGAAAATATGAGCTTTTTTCAAGGAAAAAAAACAAAGAAAACAAATAATGTTATTGTATGTAAATCAAAAACTAATCATTGAGTTAAAAAAATGACAAAGTTTCACTCATACAATTTTTAAAAAAATAAAGCTAAGTTATTTAAAAATATTTTAAACTTTATCTAATATTCCATAAAATAACCAATAACAAGATGATACATTTACTGTAATGTCCCTTAATAATTAATAAATAATAAATAATAAATAATATAATATAATATAATTAAATAAATAATAAGTCAAGTGAATAATTAAGAGCTCTAAATAAAATAGTAAAGAATAATTGGAGCTCTAAATAAAATAGTAAATAATAAACTGGAGTTCTAAACAATAAATAAATAAGTGAAGTTAAGAGTTAATTAAGAAAGAGTTAATTAACAAAACTAAAAAAGGAATAAATTAAGAAAGAGTGAAGTTAAGAATTAATTAAGAAAGAGTTAATTAAAAAAACTAAAAAAGGAATAAATTAAGAAAGAGTTAAACTAAGAAATTATAAAAATAAATAAAGTTAACAAAAAGTAAGTTAAACTAAGAGAAACACTAAATTAAATCAAACTGAAAATAAATAAATAAAAGTTGCATGTTGACATAGTGAATGTGTGCATGTGGTTCCCTTTCCATTGTTTGGTCTATTTAATAGACATTGAGGAAGATTCATGGATCATTTCATCATCATTCTCTTGAGAGAAAGGTATTATGAGGCAAAGGCTTCCCTGGTAGTAGTACGTTGATTGAGGGCTCAGGGATGGCCAACTATAGAAAGGTTACATACAGATGAGCCTACAGTTGGGTGAAGATTTGTCCCCAAAATTTTTTTGTGGTTAGCAGGATTCAAATAACGTTCAACTTTGGCGTCTCAAGCAAGGAATATCTCTATTACAAGTAAGTCGTCTTTGCTCATGTTTCTGAAATTTCTATGATGATTAGTTAAACAGTTTTTGTGTTGATTATTAATTTCATATTTGATATAATCAATTGCATGTTAAATTTGGGGTTGTTACATATGGTATCATAGCAGGTTTCGACTTTATGTGACCTCTAGATAAAAGTTAAAACTTGATTTTGATTGTAATAAAGGGCTCGTGTTTGGTACTGTAGTGATTATAAATTTAATATAATAAACTTTATTATTATTAAGGATAAAGTTGAGATTTTTTTTTTTGGCATGTAATTATATACATGCTTGTTCTTAAATCTATGATTAGAATTTTAAATTAATTTTTTTTTTCATGCACCTTTCTTTTAAATTATATATATATATATATAAATATTTTTCTATGCACCCTTGCATGCACATTTGCCTGCAATTTTAATATATATATATATATATATATATATATATATATATATATATATCCCGTGTTCGATACCCGCTCATGTTAACATGTTTATCATAACAATATTTTTTCCCGGATATATACACGACTTAAATTTAAAATTGTAAGTGCGTGATGAATTTGATCTGAACCCTGTTGGTTGTGGGGTTCGAACCCACGCGCACTTATGTGCAGAAGATCTTAAGTCTTCCCCCTTAACCACTCGGGCAAACCAGCTAGACAGACACATGTAATAAAACCAAACATGTTGCACGACAGCATCCGACATTGCAATACCAATACCAGGCCACAAATGACCTTACCCACTCACTAGATCTTCAGTTTGACGCTTTCCCAGCTGAGCTATCACCAGTTCTCAGTAAACTTTCCCAACGCACAGCGCTAGCACTCCCGCATGCAAATTGGGCATCTCGCAGTTGCCTCAAATCTTATGGAATGGCAATGCTTCTTGTGCTTGTATGCAAGTGCTAACTGTGATGACTATGGTTCTTCACGTTTAATACTAATGAATCGGTGCAATGCCTTCTGCACCAAAAGTGACTGCACCAAATTAAGAAAATTGAAATTGGACACCCTTGCCTAACTAAATGCATGTTACTGTGAATAGATATATATATTTAGTTTAAATTTCAGCGTCCTTTCATGAATCTAGAGAATCCTTCTGCCCCGTGATGTGGGAGGCAAGGAAAAAGAGTCTCGTGGAATTCACGAGAAATGATTTGAGCCCTTCAATTTCAATTTCAGAAAATAGAACACAAATATCAGGTAGCAATAATATTCAACAATTACGTGGGGATCATATTTATTCAAATTTGTGTGAAGTGGCTGAAGGGGCTCGAGCTCACAGCTGCAAAATCTCCACCCGAGTTCAAACCATCACTCCCCACACATACATAACTGCTTTCAGTCCAAAACCATGCAATGCGACAGCGTGAGATCAAATCCCCTAGGTGCCACGACCCACCTCTTTCCATAAGAAGAAGAAACAAAAATAGGGCCACGAACTCATTGAATCCAAATCTACGTGCAGAGTTCGAGTCCCTGTTACACAGTAATTTGTCACCGTCCCTACCATTCCCCGTCCCGCACAATGGAGGACCCATTTTGTGACCTGTGAACATTGTCATGCCTTGAAATCATTATCAATGCATTCCTCTAAACATGAGCTTCAATTGCCCTAAAGACATCTCCTTGCAAAAAACCATGAAAACATCTCCTTTTGCATTGGCGCGGGCAGACAATTCATCACTCGCGCCAATGGGGAAAATCCTACAAAGAGGCCGCGCCAACTGGCACTCTGTCCCAGAGCAGCAGTCGCGCCAGCCAATTTAAGGAGTGTTTTTTAAATAAAGATGGCGGAAGTTGTGTTTCAACAAACTCAGAAACCATTGCCTATCTTGAGTTGGGAGGTTTGGCTGCGAGAGTTCCATGGAAGGGAAGTGGTTTTCCACCTCTCATGGAACCTTCCTTGATGATAGGGCCAATCCCACAATAATAGGGATCCCAACTCCCTCCTTCCCCATCTATAAAAGCTTGCCTATTGCCATTGCAAGCTGGTCTTGAAGTGCCTAAGCTTTGAATCTCCAAATTCCCAAGAGCCTTTGTGCTGTAAGAGCCCTCTTTCCTCCCTTAAGGCCGACTCAAGTAAGGAGACTATCTTCGAGAGACTCTAGAGAAGCTTGCCCTTTCCCTGGCGAGCTTTGCGAGACGTGAACGACTGGGGACCCTTCCGAAGGAGACCGCGACGTCAGAACGTTGGTTGTACTCTCCTTCGATTGTTTATTAATGAATGACTACCGGTTATGGTTCCACTCTGTTTTTCACTTATGTTAATAATGAGTTATATCCTTTCTGACTGATATATAGTTGCGTATTCTGGATTTTATGCTTGTATTCGTGTTGTTTCTTGCATGTGCAGGTGTCCATTCATGGAGATCGTGGGGATCGTGATCTGCCGAGGCTGAGGAACGTGAACGTTGTCCCTTCTATGAATCATAGCACTGGACTCCAGGTAGGCCTACATCGTTGGCTTATTTATTCGCAATTAGGAACTTGCGCTGTAGCATTCGATGATTGTTGCTAGACCCCTGCTGGGCTAGTAGGGATCGCCTCTGTCCGCAGAGGGGATTTACCTCCTCAACAATTTGGCGACTCCACTGGGGACTCGTCTAGTTTTCACTGTCTCGTTTGGATTGTCTCGTTTTGATTGTTTTATGATTTTCCTTGCTTGGTTAGCCTTCTGGGCTGGGTTCTTTTGCTGTTTTTGCTTCTTGGTTTGCTTAGTTTACATTGATCTGCTTCTGGAGTAGTTCTTTTTTGTTTTTGACTGAGAAACTCGATTGGCGCGCTTTTTAGCCCGACAGTCGCGCCAATTGGCGCATGTTGCTTTTGTATAGCCCGTGCCAATTGCTTGCTGGCGCCAGTTGCAGCCTTACAGTCGCGCCACTCCTGTAGGGTATTTGAGTTTGCTCAGTTTTGAGCTCTCTAGGTCTGATCAGTGTTTTTCTTCTTGATTTTTCGACTCCCTGAGTGTGTTGGGGTCTTGTTTGACTGGGAATTTGCCTTCGTCCTTTGGTTGTTTGCTTTTATCTATCGATTTCACATTTTAAGCCCTAGGGCATCTAGTGGCTTTGTGTATCGAGCTCTCCTTGGGAGTTTTGGTGTTTCGTTTATCCAGTGGACTCTCTGATTGCTCCTCCGCATTCTTTTAGTAGTTGTTCACTGTTTTGTTGCGATTTTTGGGTGATTGCTCGTTTCTTCATTCAAATTTCGTTTGGTCTTGCTTTGGGCCTAGATCACATGGTCCATTGGAGCCTTTGAGTCTTTTTCTTGGTTTTGAGAGACTTTGGTCGATTTGAGATCTGATTGCTTGTGTCATTGAGTGAAATTTGTTCGTTTTTCTCTCTCAATATCGTTTCTCAAGTTGCTTCTCTTTTATTTTTAGTTTGTTTAGTGCATCTAGCTATCAAACATTGAAAATTACAAAAAAAAATCTCTTTTGCTTTTGGTTGATTAGTGCAAATTGAAATTTTTCGATTTTACTAGTAATTAGTGATTGGAATGAACAATTTTCGATTTCATTAGTTGCAATAGAGATATCATTGTTTGTCTTCCGATCATTTTGTTTGTGTAAAAACTCTCAACTCTCCTGTAGCTAGTTTTCATCAAACGAAATGATGTACTGTGGCATGTAGTTTTGCATTTAGGAGTTTTTGAAACAACACATTCGTTAGGGCCTGAAAACTGAAACGTAATTGAAGATCAACTTTAAAATCTACTCAATTTACACTAAGGCAGCATTGAAATCTAACGAAACACATTTAGAGGTCTAGGCTAGAGACATGTTCCGACGTCTTTAAACCTAGCAGCTGTCGTTTGCCTTTTGGCTTTAGACAGCGCTAGTACAGACTTGTGCTCCCCGTACCGTCGCGTATATAAAGGAAGACCCCTCTAGATTTTCAATCCTTTATCCGTAGGAAGCCGAGTCTGCCGCCCTATACCCATGATACACCGAACACAGCATTCGGGGAGATTGCCTGCACGTACGGAAAATCCTTGGTTGATTTCTTTTTCATTATTAAAACCAAGGTGTATGTTGTAGTTCACGGTTATTTGGTACACCCTTTGTGCCTAGTATTCCTGAGCAGTCATTTGGTCTTTTTTGACTCCCTAAATTTGAAAAGACCGTCAAGCGCTTGTCCTTTCACGCTTGTGTCAAATCTGAAAGAGTTAGAGTCATATTTTATCGTTTCTCGACTCTTAAAACATGAAACGGTGAAGTTTCTTATTTTTCAATGTGGTAAAAATTAATCACCCACGATTATACGCCCTGTTAAATATTTCTTGTTGACTGTTTGATCGTGTGTCTTAACTCTTTTTCAGCCCATATGTGTGTTTGCTTCTTTTTCTCTGGTCGTTTGCCACAGTGGCGGAACCTTCGGTTTCGTCTACTGGTAGTCCTTACACGGACGATTCTTCAGAGTCTTCCCAATCCACTACTGAACCGCAGCAGCCTATTGTTTCCGAGTTTCCTGACGGGGGACCGGTTCTTGCTGAGCAACCCTTTGGAGGACCAGTTGAGTTCAATTGGCCCTTTTCGGACCCTGTGTCTGAATTGAGATTAGGAGTTGATTTCCTTTCTCTTACATCGGGTTCGCCTTTTGTTGCTGCTGTATTTCCTCCTAGTCCTCGCCGTCTCTTGCGAGATTTAACGGCAGGATCAACCATGAGTGATTCTGGTGAGGAAATCCCAACGTCTGGTGAAGACTATCAGCTCTTCCCACGAAGATTGTTTCAGGGAGACAACTCTGAGCTGCCTGACATGTCAACAGCCAGTCCCTCTTTACCACAGGGATACAGATCTTTGGGTCAGATCATTTCCGCCGTAGCCTCTATGGGAGTGACAGCTCCTTCTCCGAGGCCAGCTGCTACTACGCCCGGGGTGTCTCCTCAGACGCCCGTTACTTCTGTTCCCGTCCGGCCCACTGTCTGTGTGGCCGCCTCTTCTCCTGTTGTCACAGCATCCGCTGCGAGGGTTGTGCCAACTCCTGAAGATGTTTATCTAGCGACTGCTATACCGGAGAACATCTCTCCGGAGGAGTATCGGTTGTCTTTGCAACAGCCGAACGCCGAGGTTGGACCATCCTCCCAAGATCCCAACCGCTCTTACTTTTCGCACTATGCACAGGATGGTACACCCGTGTATGCTTTCCCAGGTCAGTATGATGAGCACGGGGATATTTTACGTCTACCCGCTCCTGAGGCTTACCTCTATGCTCAAGGTTTACCTTATAACCAGGCTTATAACCCGCAAGGACAACCTTTCCAAGGCCAACCTGCGGGCCAACCTGGCTATCTTTATGATCCACAGGGGCAGCCCATGCAAGGCTATCCTGTCGGTCAACAAGGGCCATCGTACGGTCCACAAGGACAGTATTATAGCCCTTCCGGTCAACCTGTTCAGCCTCAGCCGGGGTATCAACCGGGACCGGTCTATGGTCCTGGGGGGCAAATCCAACCTTCTTTACCAATGCAACCTCAGTATCCTATTATTTCTAACGTTGCATATCAGCCGGGACCATCCTATGGTTTCGCTTCGGGTCAAACCGGTTTTCAGCAAGCACCTGGCCCTATTCCACCACCAGGCCAACCGGCCCATCCGGTACAAACTGGGGCTCATTCACAACCATGTCAGCCTGCTCAACCGGCGCCACCTGTTTATTCGGGTCAACCTGTTCATTCAGGGCAGCCCTCGCAGTCGGGTCAACCTGTTCATTCAGGGCAGCCCGCTCATTCTATTAACCCTGCTCAGCAGCCGACTCATTCAATGCCGCAGCCAAATCAACAGCTGCGCCGTACTTATCAGGCTCCACAGGGTTCCACTTTTCAGCAGCCTACTCATCCTCAGGGTGGTTATTATCCACATGGTCAATCTCAACCGAATTATAACCACCCCAGAGGCTCTCAGTATTATCCTCCTCCACCCGGTTTTACCTATACTCAGCAGCCAAATCCAAATGCTGCTTACACCAGGCCGACGTATAATCAGGGCCCCTACCCTGGTTATCAGGCCCCACACTCTGGTTACCAGCATCCAAATCATTCTGGTTATACGACCTACACCCCCTACGGTCAGAATCCTATGGGACATAACCCATGGGGGCAAGGATATTCACAACCATTGTGGAGTACAGGTAACGGTCCTCATCCTAGGTCTGGCATGTCGGTCAATCCGCCATTTCCGTTCCTGGCCACCTTGGAATTTCCGGATGTTTCAAAGTTGACCAATGATCCGATTTTACATAATCCATATTGGCCTCTGGTTCCCACCAAGATACCAGGTGATTGCCCCAAGTTTGAAGGAAAAGTTGGAGAGGACCCCCAGGCGCATGTGATGACGTATCATCTTTGGTGTTCGTCTAACTCTTGGGTCGACGATTCGATTCGCCTGCGCCTCTTCCAGTGTACTTTAACTGGAGATGCTGCTAAGTGGTACATAGAGTTATCCCGCAGCATTTTCCAAGATTTCAATTCTTTAGCCATGGCTTTCCTCACACACTTTCAGTTACCGGTTCGTTATGAAGCCGGGACGCACCTCCTGACTTCTCTGAAGCAGGATAAAGCCACTCACATCTCTGATCACATTCATGAGTGGCGGCGCCATCGTAGACTGATCAAGTTTCACATACCTGATCAGATACTGACTCACTGGTTTACCACCTCCTTTGTGAATAAAATCGCTCAGGATATTGCGATGGGAGCGTGTGTGACGGAGGAACAAGCCATTGCGCGTGCCCAATATCTGGATCTTGTATATTCTCAGTCCGGCACGCTTTATGATATCTTGCCTGATGCCCCGCGGTCCGGAACCTCTAAGGCTCCGCCTACCCCCGCGGTGGATGGTGTCATTGGTTCTGTCTCTCAGAATTTGAAGAAATCTTCGAATGGGAAGCAAAAGTCTAATTATTCCAACAATGCTCCTGCTAATCCCGCCCCCTCCGATTCTGGTAAAACCGCGGAAGTGAATGCCGTTCAGGCCAATCCTACGGAGAAAAATTCCAAGGGGAAAAAGAAGGGCAAAGGCAAATCTAAATCTGATGCCCCAAAGCCAGAATCTAAATCTCGCACTGAGGATGGCTCTCAGCGTAAACTGAAGTACCCTTGCCTCATTTGTGAAGGGGACCATTATACTAAGGATTGTCCACGATGATTTGAGGTTAGTCAACTTCTAAAGGGCCCTAAAGGGACTCCGGTTGTTCTAAAAGAGCCATTTCCATCTCAGCAGACCCAGATGGTCGAACAACCGTCACCATCTGCACCGTTTGGGTCTCAGGGTTTCATGATGAAGAGTGTTGCACCTATCTCTGTCGCTACGTGGTCAAAGGATTACAACGAATCGCGGCAGGCACCCGGGAAGGCAGTTGCGGATGGACCGCCTCCCCTACCTGCCTCCGGTTCGTTGGAAATCGAGAAGCCTACTCCTGAAACCGTTGTGAAACCACCTTCTAAAGGTGTCCTTCGAAGATCTTCTTATAATCCGAATGCTCGTGCCGCTCAACATTACAGCATTGTTGAGGATTTGGCACATGCGCCGTCTGCTATGTCTGAGCTAGAAGTTCTTCAAAGTTGTCCTTCGCAACGAAAGGCTTTACTGTCTGCGATCGGGGGCATCGATCCCGCCGACTCGAGTCTTCTCACCTTCGATTTAGAGAATTTCACTCCCCGGCTTCCACATCAAATCGCTCTTATTATTCAAGTCGGGATTAACGGTCTGAACATTCATAGGGCCGTCGTGGATGAAGGTGCATCTACCTGCGTTATGTCCTCCGCTTGCTAGAAGGCCATCGGCTCTCCAGCCCTTTCGTCATCTCCCAATGCCCTTGAAGCATTTGATGGTCGGGAATCCAAACCCCTGGGTGTTCTCGAGAGTCTAGCGATCACATTACAGGGGAAAACTGTCAACATAGAAGTGGAAGTGGTTGACGCTAAACTCAACTACAATATACTTCTTGGCCGCAGCTGGACTCATGACATGCTCTGCTTGCCATCCACCATCTTTCGATTTCTTAAGTTCCCTCACGAGGGAAAAATTGTCACGGTGGATCAGTTGTCATTTTTCACCTCTACCTATGAGAACAACGTGCCATACGTGGATCAGATTCTAAATCCCCCCGACAGTGTGGGACCTGGTCTCTTCAAAGACCCGGTCCTCATGGGTATTTTTCCCGCATCGCCACCGCACACCGCTCAAGTCAACATGATGTCCAGGTCTGATGACCCCTGGCTTATTCCTATGCCTGAGCAGGTGTTTGAGTTTGGAGAATCAATGCCCTTAACGCCAGTAGAGATCAACTACTGTGAAATTGTTGCCGCATCTGATCCTCCACCTCCTCAACATGCTCCTTTGAGCATGGCTCTCGACGTCTACTCTCAATCCCCCTGGCTTGGTCAGGCCGATTCACCTGATCCTCTCAAAGAGACTTTTCCTTCCGATGAGGCTATCATTGAAACTATGTCTCTTGAGGAGCTGCCTTGGGGCGATGGACATCATCGCTCCTCTTTTATGCCTAGCTTGGGGGCAATGACTGACTGTCTGGAGCGTTATGCTACTCAGGTTCCTACCCCTCCTCTTCAAACGCCCATTTTGACGCACGAATTTTTTTCGGAAGGTAACCTGAGGATCGTTGAGATCGTACATGATCATCTCCCTCCTGAGCCTCCTCCTTGGAGCTCGTCGGAGCATAGTTCTTCCACTTGTGTTAAGCTCCTAAAACAATAAAACAATTCGTTACGAGGATAGTTCTTTTAAGTGTGTCAACCTCGTTAAAATAATGAAACACGAGCATTTTCAATTCGAGTTTTGATAGATTTAGTTCAAATCTCATTTGTTTTTAACCTTCACTCCATATTCTATGGACTGAAGCTTGGGGGGCATGCACCTCGAATTGAGACACCATGATGGGGGGCATGCCCGTCTTTAGTGTACGTAGGTGTTTTTTTTCATTTGTGTGCATGTATGGTGTGGTGTGCCTTGTAAACATATTTCTGCTGATCGGGTCTTCCTGGTTGTGCAGATGTCTATTCATCCATTTGTTGGTTTCGCGGATGGTGCCTCCCGCAGTACCAGGAATCTGTCTTCAGCAGCCTGGGTAATTTATGATCCTGCTGGTGAGTTGGTCAACCTGCAAGGAGTGTGTCTAGGACGTGCTACGAACAATATCACGGAATATAGTGTTGTGTTAGAATTATTAACCGAGGCAGTAAACCTTGATATCCGTGAATTGCTCGTGTATCTAGATTTGCAACTTGTAGTGTTACAGCTGAACGGACACTATTCGATAAGAAACCCGTCCATTTTACGTCTGTATCTGCGTATTCAATTACTGGAAAGGAATTTTGACTACATTACATATCATCATATACCCAGGCATTAACAGATGCAGTAGCAAATTTGGTATTAGACAGACATTTGCGCAATTTGTAAATCATCATCACATGTAAAGGAAGATCCATCCAGAAATAGATATGCATATATATATAGATATCGAAATGTTTACATAGAGTGTGTCACATAAAGTCAAAATATACATAATCGTCTTAAGTACATCCGGAGACGATATGTCTCTCAAAAAATAGGTGTGGTATAATCCCTAAGAGTTAATCCGCATGGTGCTCATGATAACATGTAACTGCACGCACTAAGCATCTCAGGATTCGGTGGATCCGACTTGGAACTCCCACCGTATGACACTGGTACGCCATCGGTACGTCTGCCAGCCGAGCATAGTCTGGGATCCCTCGGGCAATGCCCTTGAGATTCTGGATCAACTCCTCTCCTCCGGTGCCCTCTTCTTGAGGATCAGGGGCGAGCTGAGTCCTCCGTGAGATTGGAGACATCCCAGCTGGTCTCTCGGGTCCCACATCTGCATACATATATAAAATGTGTTAGGACGAATGTGTATTAACAAAAAAAACATAAAACATAAAAATAAAAAACATGAGGTCTTACCCAACTCCTCGTCCCAGTCATCTCCTTCTGGCAGTGGGAGATCTGGGTCTCCGGTGAAGTCAGTTCCTGCATATGGCCAGTCTTCCACTACAATCAGCTGGCGCCGTAACCACCTAAAGAACTCCGGACTCCAGAACATCTGTTGGCCACCTCCAGCTCTGGGCATTAATGCCGCCCAGCGAGCCATTCTTGGCTCCCGTGGTATCGGATCTGCTAATGAGGCCCCTTGGCCCTGGAAGATTGGTAAGCGTTCCAGAATGAACGATACTAGGATGGAACCATAGCCAAATTGTTTCAGTTTAGCTTGTTTGCATTTTGTGAGCTGCCTTTTCATATTTATTGTTACTGCTGTTGCCCAGTCGAACAGTAAGGGACTCATGCATTCTGAGGCCAGCAGGAGTTGGGCCTTTGTGGCCTCGTGCGGTGCCTGCGACCCTGTAGCCCGCGTGATGGTATGTAGGACAACTCTCAATGCCAGATCGGGGATAGTGTGGATATCCACCTTTTTGCTCCCTGATCCCATTTGTGCTCCTTGGCACACTCGTGCCATCACTTCTTCCATCTTCTCGCCAGATGGTCTGCTCCCAGTCAGGATGGGTACCGGACCTCTGCGAGACAATCCGGTGATGAAATACACATAAGAAACCTCCAGCTCCAATACCTGATCTCGCAACTTGAACACTTGTTCATGTTCGTCCCAAATATTGATCAAATACTAGAGGAGCTCGGGCTAAGCTCGTAGACAGGGTGTAAGGAAGAACTTATTTAGCCCACAGTTTTTGAGGGCATTCATGCAAGCCTCACTTTCTATGGCCTGTTCATCCTCTTCTCGATGCTCTCATTCTTTCCATTCAATCACCATTTTGCTTGATTTCCTGCATCCACATGGTCATTAACCCTTGATTAGATCCATGGTAGGCTTCAAATTTCATTTAAAAAGTTTAATATTTCGCATTTTTAGGCGGAATTTTAGGTTCGGCCGCTGGCGCGAGCCCTTTGCATAAAAAATCCCATTGGCGCGGGTCTGTGCCCGATACTTGCGCCAATGAGCGCGGCCCTAAAAATTCAAAGAGTGGCCACAGAGGCCTGATACATAAGGTAAAATTATTAAAAAATGGATTGAAATGAAGTACAGGGAAGCACCTCTTACCTGTAGCAGACGAGAATCTGAATGGGCAACCGGATCTGTCGCAATTTCCGTCAGAAGTTTGCACTCCAAAATGGACCACTGCTGCTTTTTACCAAGGTAAATAGTAAATGTAATTTTGTTTTTACCATTTTGGCATATTTATAACTTTTTCGACATAAGATGAGTTTTAAAAGATATTTTTATCAAATATTTCAATATGTTATGTCGAAAAATGGGTTTTACGCTTGCTTGGTATGTGCAGCAGCAGGTTTTTGCGACTTTAATGATGGAAACGAGTTGTATTTTATACTTTTTCGGACTCGGTAAATATATCAGTAACCCACTTTAATAATCTTTCGCTTTTTCCACTCTCTGAAATATTATAAAAAGATTGCCAAGCCCTTTGTCGTTTATCTCGTTAAAGGACACGAATCGACATCTAACCAAACATACGTTTACCCCTTCTGTTGGGATGGATTGATTACGGAAAAGGAATACCCTAGCCTATCGCGACTAGGAGGTTTTCTCGGATATTGTTTTCTACCTTTTCGGATCTGAGGAACTATTTACAAAAAGGGACCTATGGAGTTTACTTTTCTGCTGTCTTTTCAATCTCTCTAAACATGAAAAGACGCCGAGTTCTCCCTTTGTCAGACTCGTTAAACCCTAATGACATCGGATCCAGTCGAAATGAAGTTCTCCGAGTTCCTCCTTCCTAGGACTCATTAAATGCACTAGGATGGATTCGCCCGAAGGGCGGACTTATATTACAAGCATATGCTATCCCCTTCAAGCTTGTTATCAAAAATAATTGGGGTACTCGCCAGAAATGGTGGGGGAAAATGGAACCGTAATCATTGTCGTGTCGGCAGTATGTCGCTCTTGAACATGGCACTTGTTTGCATTTGTGTCGGGTTGGGGACATCTCATCTCATTTTTTTTCACTTGCTTCCATGGGTTTGGATAATCCTTTTTGACCTCTCCTCTGCTCATTGCCTTGTCACCATGACCTCTGATCCGTTGATGTCAAATATGCTTCCAAAACCACTATTTGTGCCGTTATGTGTTCCAGAGAAGTTGGCCTCTGCGAATATCAACCTTCCTCTGATTCTCATACGATCCTAATTCACAAAAAAAACATCATGTTCCTCTGTCTCGTGTCGATGATGTGGGAAACATTATGGCCCACCTTCGATCAAGGTCACTTCCTATCGACTTCAGCTCATTATCCAGGAAGTTGATCTAGAGACTCCTTTATGGTACCTTGGAGCCTGCATGCCTGACAAGGTGTGCCCATTATCTATTTGGTTTTATTATCATTCTGATTGAGTGACGCACAGGTCTGTTCTTCTGTCTCATTGATCCAGTCAGATTGTACCTATAGTACCTTGAGGGCCATTGTCATTTTTGGTGGTTCCTCTCGCATCTGTTAACAGCTCTCATCATTGGCTGGTAATCAGACGATGCTCTTGCATGTTCGACTTCAGCTCACATATTCGCATGCTTGAACTTGTACTTTATTTGGGTTGAGATGGAGCGCAAGACCCTGGATTGTGTTTGTTGTAATCCAGGCTGCGATTGTGGATTATTATCATTATGTACATGAATCACTGATTGAATGGCTGTGACCATACCTGAGTCTATTTATTTGATCCTCGCTAGATGGCTATGCCCATACCCTGGATCTGGATTATAGTGTACTCTGTTTCGGATGGCTGTGCCCATACCGCATATACATCATGTACTTGAGATATCGCTTGTATTTTTCTACGCAGTTTTTGACTACGGGCTTCGCTGAACATGTTCTCGTAAAGCATTTCACCCCTCTCTCTCAAATTTGAAGGCTTGAAAATTGCTACGCAATTTGTCACCGTCCCTACCATTCTGCCCGCACAATGGAGGACCCATTTTGTGACCTGTGAATATTGTCATGCCTTGGAATCATCATCAATGCATTCCTCTAAACATGAGCTTCAATTGCCCTAAAGACATCTCCTTGCAAAAAATCATGAAAACATCTCCTTTTGCATTGGTGCAGGCAGACAGTTCATCACTCGCGCCAATGGGGAAAATCCTATGAAGAGGTCGCACCAACTGGCGCTCTATCCCAGAGCAGCAGTCACGCCAGCAAATTTAAGGAGTGTTTTTTAAATAAACATGGCGGAAGTTGTGTTTCAACAAACTCAGAAACCATTGCCTATCTTGAGTTGGGAGGTTTGGCTGCGGGAGTTCCATGGAAGGGAAGTGGTTTGCCACCTCTCATGGAACCTTCCTTGATGATAGGGCCAATCCCACAATAATAGGGATCCCACAATAATAAGGGAAGGAAGGTTCCCAATTCGATTTTACTAGTGATTAGTAATTGGAATGAAAAATTTTCGATTTCATTAGTTGCATTAGAGATCTCATTGTTTGTCTTCCGATCATTTTGTTTGTGTAAAGACTCCCAACTCTTCTGTAGCTAGTTTTCATCGAACGAAATGATGTACTGTGGCATGTAGTTTTGCATTTAGGAGTTTTTGAAACAACACATTCGTTAGGGCCTGAAAACTGAAACGTAATTGAAGATCAACTTTAAAATATACTCAATTTACACTAAGGCAGCATTGGAATCTAACGAAACATATTTAGAGGTCTAGGCTAGAGACGTGTTCCAGTGTCTTTAAACCTAGCAGCTGTCGTTCGCCTTTTGGCTTTAGACAGCGCTAGCACGGACTTGTGCTCCCCGTACCGTCGCGTATATAAAGGGAGACCCCTCTAGGTTTTCAATCCTTTATCCACAGGAAGCCGAGTCTGCCGCCCTATACCCGTGATACACCGAACACAGCATTCGGGGAGATTGCCTGCACGTATGGAAAGTCCTTGGTTGATTTCTTTTTCATTATTAAAACCAAGGTGTATATTGCAGTTCACGGTTATTTGGTGCTCCCTTTGTGCCTAGTATTCCTGAGCAGTCATTTGGTCTTTTCTGACTCCCTAAATTTGAAAAGACCGTCAAGCGCTTGTCCTTTCACGCTTGTGTCAAATCTGAAAGAGATAGAGTCATCTTTTATTGTTTCTCGACTCTTAAAACATGAAACGGTGAAGTTTCTTATTTTTCAATGTGGTAAAAATTAATCACCCACGATTATATGCCCTGTTAGATATTGCTTGTTGACCGTTTGATCGTGTGTCTTGACTCTTTTTCAGCCCGTGTGTGCGTTTGCTTCTTTTTCTTTGGTCGTTTGCCACAGTGGCGGAACCTTCGGTTTCGTCTACTGGTAGTCCTTACACGGACGATTCTTCAGAGGTTTCCCAATCCTCTGCTGAACCGCAGCAGCCTATTGTTTCCGAGTTTCCTGACGGGGGACTGGTTCTTGCTGAGTAACCCTTTGGAGGACCAGTTGAGTTCAATTGGCCCTTTTCGGACCCTGTGTCTGAATTGAGATTAGGAGCTGATTTCATTTCTCTTACATCGGGCTCGCCTTTTGTTGCTGCTGTATTTCCTCCTAGTCCTCGCCGTCTCTTACGAGATTTAACGGCAGGATCAACCATGAGTGATTCTAGTGAGGAAATCCCAACGTCTGGTGAAGACTATCAGCTCTTCCCACGAAGATTGTTTCGGGGAGACAACTCTGAGCTGGCTGACATGTCAATAGCCAGTCCCTCTTTACCACAGGGATACAGATCTTTGGGTCAGATCATTTCCGCCACAGCCTCTATGGGAGTGTCAGCTCCTTCTCTGAGGCCAGCTGCTACTATGCCCGGGGTGTCTCCTCAGACGCCCGTTACTTATGTTCCCGTCCGGCCCACTGTCTGTGTGGCTGCCTCTTCTCCTGTTGTCATAGCATCCACTGCAAGGGCTGTGCCAACTCCTGAATATGTTTATCTAGCGACTGCTATACCGGAGGAGTATCGGTTGTCTTTGCAACAGCCAAACGCAGAGGTTGGACCATCCTCCCAAGATCCTAACCGCTCTTACTTTTCACACTATGCACAGGATGGTACTCCTGTGTATGCTTTCCCAGGTCAGTATGATGAGCACGGGGAGATTTTACGTCTACCCGCTCCTGAGGCTTACCTCTATGCTCAAGGTTTACCTTATAACCAGGCTTATAACCCGCAAGGACAACCTTTCCAAGGCCAACCTGCGGGCCAACCTGGCTATCTTTATGATCCACAGGGGCAGCCCATGCAAGGCTATCCTGTCGGCTAACAAGGGCCATCGTACGGTCCACAAGGACAGTATTATAGCCCTTCCGGTCAACCTGTTCAGCCTCAGCCGGGGTATCAACCGAGACCGGTCTATGGTCCGGGGGGGAAAATCCAGCCTTCTTTACCGATGCAACCTTAGTATCCTGTTGTTTCTAACGTTGCATATCAGCCGGGACCATCCTATGGTTCCGCTTTGGGTCAAACCGGTTTTCAGCAAGCACCTGGCCCTATTCCACCACCAGGCCAACCGGCCCATCCGGTACAACCTGGTGTTCCGCCTCCAAGCCAACCGGCCCATCCGGTACAACCTGGGGCTCATTCACAACCAAGTCAGCCTGCTCAACCGGCGCCACCTGTTTATTCCGGTCAACCTGTTCATTTAGGGCAGCCCTCTCAGTCGGGTCAACCTGTTCATTCAGGGCAGCCCGCTCATTCTATTAACCCTGCTCAGCAGCCGACTCATTCAATGCCGCAGCCAAATCAACAGCTGCGCCCTACTTATCAGGCTCCACAAGGTTCCACTTTTCAGCAGCCTACTCATCCTCAGGGTGGTTATTATCCACATGCTCAATCTCAATCGAATTATAACCACCCCAGAGGCTCTCAGTATTATCCTCCTCCACCCGGTTTTACCTATACTCAGCAGCCAAATCCAAACGCTGCTTACACCAGGCCGACGTATAATCAGGGCCCCTACCCTGGTTATCAGGCCCCACACTCTGGTTACCAGCATCCAAATCAGTCTGGTTATACAACCTACACCCCCTATGGTCAGAATCCTACGGGACAGAACCCATGAGGGCAAGGATATTCACAACCATTGTGGAGTACAGGTAACGGTCCTCATCCTGGGTCTGGCATGACGGTCAATCCACCATTGCCGTTCCTGGCCACCTTGGAGTTGCCGGATGTTTCAAAGTTAACCAATGATCCGATTTTACATAATCCATATTGGCCTCCGGTTCCCACCAAGATACCAGGTGATTGCCCCAAGTTTGAGGGAAAAGCTGGAGAGGACCCCCAGGCGCATGTGATGACGTATCATCTTTGGTGTTCGTCTAACTCTTGGGTCGACGATTCGATTCGCCTGCGCCTCTTCCAGCGTACTTTAACTGGAGCTGCTGCTAAGTGGTACATAGAGTTATCCTGCGGCATTTTCCAAGATTTCAATTCTTTAGCCATGGCTTTCCTCACACACTTTCAGTTACCGGTTCGTTATGAAGCCGGGACGCACCTCTTGACTTCTCTGAAGCAGGATAAAGCCACTCACATCTCTGATCACATTCATGAGTGGCGGCGCCGTCGTAGACTGATCAAGTTTCACATGCCTGATCAGATACTGACTCACTGGTTCACCACCTCCTTTGTGAATAAAATCGCTCAGGATATTGCAATGGGAGCGTGTGTGACAGAGGAACAAGCCATTGCGCGTGCCCAATATCTGGATCTTGTATATTCTCAGTCCGACACGCTTTATGATATCTTTCCTGATGCCCCGCGGTCTGGAACCTCTAAGGCTCCGCATACCCCCGCGGTGGATGGTGTCATTGGTTCTGTCTCTCAGAATTCGAAGAAATCTTCGAATGGGAAGCAGAAGTCTAATTCTTACAACAATGCTCCTGCTAATCCCGCCCCCTCCGATTCTGGTAAAACTGCGGAAGTGAATGCCGTTCAGGCCAATCCTACGGAGAAAACTTCCAAGGGGAAAAATAAGGGCAAAGGCAAATCTAAATCTGATGCCCCAAAGCCAGAATCTAAATCTCGCACTGAGGATGGCTCTCAGCGTAAACCGAAGTACCCTTGCCTCATAGATAGATATTACTTCACTGTAACGCACCCACTAGCAAGAAAGGAGTTCATAACATTGAAAGACCATGCGACTCTCAACGCTCAGCCGCCATCAAGCCCCAACATGGCCACGCGGATCTGGGAATCTAGGGATCAAGTAAGCTCCCGACTCAGACAGGCTCTGACATACAGGTTTTCTCAGATCTATCTTCCCATTTTTTTCAAGATCCATATCTTTCTTCTTACTGGAAAAACCATGCTTCATTGGATGCGCTCAACGGATATGGTGCAGAACCTCTTGCATGACCTAGAACTCAGGCTAGGGATTCCCTCTTCTCTTCAGAGACTTCTATATGGAGGTAAACAACTAGAGGCCTCTCTTCCCCTCTCTTTTTACAATATTGAAAGAGATGCTTCACTTTTCATAACCCTTCGTCTCAGAGGGGGATTAGTCGAGCAGCAATATTCTGCTCCTGCTTTCTCCTACAAAGATGTTTTCCATACACAACCACCCAAGAAAACCGCTCAACCCATCTGAGGCTCCCAAGCCTTTTTTGGTTGAAAAATTTGTAGGAATTTCCCTCCATAGAAATCTCCCATCCATCTTTGGATGATCAAGTTCAAAGGTATGAAGAATACACCATTATTTGTCTATTTAATGGACTATTGCCTTGCACAACAGATCTATACCAATGGATTCACTCCACCTGGACCAACAATTACAAGGTTATCTTCTGCTCAAAGGGTTTCTTCATAGTTGTGTTTTCTTTCAGCGAAGACTATCAAAAGGCCTTAATTGGGGGCCCATGGTTTTGGGGAAAAACAGGGCCCCCTAGTTTCTATATTTCGACCCCTCTACGATAGTCATCACCAAGCTTCCTATCTGGGTCAGACTACCGAACCTCCCCGTGCATCTATGGCACTTTTCTGTCTTCCAAGGGATTGGAAACACCTTGGGCCACTTTCAAGTAATGGATCCCTCTAGGGGGGAGAAAGGAATATACACCTATGGCAGAATCTATGTGGAAATAGACATAAGTAAAGGACTACCCAATCAAATCAACCTCAAAGTTGGGGATTTCCTATGGACACAGACCCTGGACTATGAGAACACAGCCTTCCGATGCCGCCATTTCCATCAGACAGGGCACCTTCAGAATACCTGTGCCACGTTCCTCGCCCAAAAGAAGAAAAGAAATAGCAAACCAAAATCCAAAAGCTAGAAATCATGTGATCCACCCCCCATGGATGATATTCGGCTCAAATGAAGAGGAGGCTGAAGCAAAAGGGGAGGAAGAAAAGCAGACGGAGGACAATCCCACGACCAACCTTGAGGGACCCATTGTTCCACCGAATACACAGAAACGCGCTCATGAGTCCTCCTCCTCTGATTCAGACAAGGAGACCCTCCATTCAGTCAACAACTATCTGCAAGTGGTTCCAGCCTAATCGCCCCACATCGGCTGGGTCAAAGTTAGCAAAAAGAAAGGAAAAAATGTCATATGGATGATTCGACCCGTTCTAGGTAATTTCCTGTGTCAATCCCATTGTTTTCTTGTTACCCTTTTTTGACCCTCATTGCTCATTTCTTGGTTACTCATCAGGACCGAGGTTGATACTTTATCATTTTCGGCTTCTTGCTATCTAGCTTCTCTTGATTGTAACTTCATATTGTACTTTATGATTTCTTAATAGAATTAGTCTTATTCAAAAAAAAAAAAAAAAACGAGAAACATTGTTGCCTTCCAATTTTTTCTGTGATTTACCTCTGAAATATCCATCATGAACCACGAAAATTGTGGTGGGGTTAAACCTGTTCTTCTCAATAGTGACCCTAACAAAGAGGTGCATAAGTTGATCTCCTGGGAGGTTTGCATGAATGGATGGAAACAACTTTGGTTTCTAATTGCCTGGTTCTCAATGAAAAAGATAAAATCATGCAATGGAAAATTGAACCATAACCAGTGACAAAGAATATGAAACTTTAACCATAATCATCTGCTAAGGTTGCTTAAGCAGGTTTGTCAAGTATGTAAAATACATCATGAACTATATACATTTGATTTTGATACAGAGTTGGTTTTTGAGGAATTATGAACCCCAGCACTCTCTCTGAAACATGGTGGGTTATTATGATTCTAGGTTAAAAAAAAAAAAAAAAAAACAAAGGCACTTTAGGAATTAGTTTATTGAAGGAATGACAATAGTTTAACCAGGAAAAAAGAAGAAGCTTAGGAATGGAGGGAGATTAAATTATTTTATATAAACAAAAAAATGATGTAGGTATGATTAATGGAATTGTATTATTATCAATGTAATAGGTATCGGTATTGTTTTTTATTTTAAATATTTGAAAAATAGTATATATATATATATATATTTTTTTTTAATTATAAAATTTCCTCATAAATCATTCATACTTATTACTGTTGAAAAGGGCAACAAATTTAATTTTCCCTTGATTAAATTAGAATAAAATTGTAATTCCACATCACATGGAAATTTGTACTAGTTAACTAAGTTAGGATGACTTAGTTGGTTCAGTTAATTCGAGTTGAGGGTCAAACTAGAGTTGTGTAGAGTATCTCATACATTATAGGATCCCTCACTTTATTTTGAGTTGTAATTAATTAACTCAATTTATATGAGTTAAAGTGAGTTAAACTAGTTCTAACAAATGGAGGAATTGATAAGAGTTTAGACATTGGGCTGTCGCTTCATGTGTTCAACCAGTTAACTGATAATTCACTCATAAATAACTCATGCATGTCAGTTCTCAGAAAGACCCAATTGAGATTGGAGTTCAAGGGAAGTGTACTATCAGTTGTATAATCATCCAAATTGTACAGGTGGTGCATGCAGTCAGAGGAAGGTCTTAGATGAATTTTGTATTTGTGGTTGGGAATTTCCATTATTAATTGGGCCTAATTACCCAAGGAAATAGCGCAAGGAAATAGGGATCGTGGAGGGCAGAAAATTGGTTAAGTAATGAACCATGCTTGTCTAGGAATCAGTGAGATAGATAGAGATAGTGCAAAAGTTTCTCAGCTTGGAGAAAGCCATTTTAATCTTCTCATATTTTCTGACTTATGTAATATATAGATATCAGGGTTTTTGGCTTAGTCTTTCCCTGGGAAATACTTGTGTGTTGTGTGATTGAAATTATTTCTCTTTCATATTTTGTGATGTTTAATTATATAATATGTTCAACTAGTTGTGGTAATACGAAGTAGTAAATAATACATTAGCTATTTACACAAGATGTGGAGGTTTTATAAGTGAACAAATTGAGAGAATAGTAGTACAATTCATTGAAGGTACACATCAGATGAAGTCGAATATGGAATAAATATAAGTTAATATAGTATGCAACTAAGTGGAATGACAATAAAATATTATTAGAATGAGATAGTGGAATATTAAGTATAAAGAGACAAGAATTTTAAAAAGGGAAGGGTAGTTTATAAGTTTGATTTCCAACAATAAAAATATTTATTTGATGTACGGAGGAAGGAAAGAGGAGGAACTTTCACATTTTCTAGTGAGGATAAATTAAACTCATAGTCCAAATATAACCTTGAAAAATAACGATGGTGATGAAGCAGAGGCAACTTATAAATTGTCTAGAAAGGGAGTGATATCACCATTTGATGTACTTTATATAATATTTCGGTGTCCAAAAATAAATAATACACTTGACTTATGTTATGGGAATGCACTATGAAGTTCATGGGAAGAATAATGAGGAATTTAAAAAAAAAAAATGGATAATGAATGTTAACCCCCAAAACAATGGCCAACTTAGACTAATGAGGTGAATAGAAACAATTATTGATAGATACTTAAGCTCGTTGAGTGAAAGTGTCACAACAAGGGAAAGAAACCAGTAAGAAGGGACGACATATTTTAGAACATAATGGAAGAGTTTTTCTTCGAGGGAACAACTTGGTGGAAAATGGTTGTGGAATCATATAATTATTTCCATATAAGAACATGATGAGAATCACTATAAGTTTGATTTAAGAATGATGCATATAAGGATGGAAACATTGGGGATAAACTAATGAAGTTGAATAATAAAGAAGGTCATTTTCAAGAGCCCTGAAAGGTATGACGACATTGGATTAAAGAAGTGAATCTACAATAAAATATATCAATTGGAGGACGATACATTATGTGAGTAGAGGAGTTGTAAAAACATTTCCAAGTGTAACAGTTTTAGGCATTTAAGATAGGAGGAAAAGAAACCATGATAATATTTCCATATTTGAAGCTAGTAGACATGGAATATTAGGAAAATGAGACTATTGGAGAAAACAAAATTATATCTATGAATATTCGGTATGAGGAAGTGAAGGGGTGATTCTACCAAGAAGAAAGTTATCTTAAGGATACTTATGAGTGGATTGATCAACATGATTGGAAACGATCAAAGTAATGACCTATAAAATTTAGAAGTGTCAAGGTATGTAGTTGTGATCACTTTTATTTGGTGAGAAATGACAAGTGATAAAAGAGGAAAATGTTTCAAGGATAACGACTTTTTAAATTTGGAAAAATAAATATGGTATGCAGGCTAATGAGAAAACATCGAGCATGAAGCCTAGAAAGAAATACAGTTGGAAATCCTATGATGATGCTTTGAGAAGGACTACACATAAATTCAAAAAATAAGAAGAACTGAGAATCAACTTATAAAGGGTGTACTTGAATAAATGCCACTTTGAGCGGATTGATAATATATTTTTACTTCATATAAAACAACTTACTAGCCTATCATTAGTATTGGAATAAGTTATTTCCAAAAACATTAGGCGTACCCAATATTTCATGGATGATAATGGTGGTACTGGTTCCAATCGTTTCAAATTATAAGCTAAACATTTAACAAGTGATAATTAAAGTGGAAGAATCCCTAGTCCAACTTGAAGATGAGTGAATCTATGATAA
Source organism: Pinus albicaulis (assembly GCA_034641835.2). Classification (NCBI taxonomy): domain Eukaryota; kingdom Viridiplantae; phylum Streptophyta; class Pinopsida; order Pinales; family Pinaceae; genus Pinus; species Pinus albicaulis. The sequence continues at coordinate 778,082,490 of CM076573.1, read as the reverse complement.
AAGAGATCAAGTGGGAACTTGATGAGATAAGAAAATATTTTTAAAGATGAACAATGAAAATTATGTGAGTGATGGATGTTGAGATTCAACAAGATGATGATCCTAGTGAAAATTAAGCACCTACACTAAGTGGGGCCCGTAGGCTATTTTTAGGTGTATGTTTATTTTTAGAATGGTGAGCATATTCTATTTTTAGTGAGAGTCTATTTATAGATGGTTGAGAAAATTCTATTTATATATGAGATTATATTTTTAGATGCATGTGCGAAGTCTATTTATAGATCGCATGTCTAAAAATAGATCGGATGTCAATTATTATTAGCCCTTAATAATAATTAGACAATAAATAATAATCTATTCTCTTGAAGCACTTGATTTCAGTTAACTGATGTGGAAAACCAGTTGACTGAAGGAATTACGAGTTCTAAGGTTGGTTGGTGGGACATGCAAAGTGGACTTCGTTGTAACTAAGTGATACAAAGTTGTAACAGAGTTGGATGTGTAGTTATGTGAGTTGTTATTTAGTTTAACTCAGTTAAGTGAGTTAAACTCAGTTGTACTAGTTGTAACTAGTTGTAACTAAAGATACACTAGTGAGAGGTCAGTGAATTAATTATTAATTAATTCACAAGCAGTGGTCTCACATGCAACTAAAGAAATACTACTGTTAACTACATGCATGTCAGATCCAGTGGAGTCCCAGTTGAGAGATAGGCGAAAGGGTCTGTTTGACTATCAATTGTGACTATAGTGGTGCATTCAATGCAACTACACACACACATTGGAGATGCCAATGAGGATTACACTGTCAAGGCAAGGCAAGATCGAATTCATTCAGGGATATTCATCAGCAGGGATTGCGCAGTGGAGGAAGGCTGTCAGGAGGCAGTAAATTGGTGCATGTTTATGTCAATTTTTGTATGACAGTGTGAGACAATTGTATATTGTACTTAGAGCCCCTGGAGTAGAGTTTTGTATGAGATTGTTTCATGATCCATGATATACATAATATATGATAGTTGTTGTTTTTAGCTTTATTATTTCCCGGTAAAAACATCTGTGTTATGTGTGATTGATTTTTCTTCATGTGTTTGCAACTGGCGATTAAATTTTCGCAAAGATTTAAGTAGAAGGATTTTGTATTTAACAGTGGATATAATTGTTAGATCAGGGGAATTCGGAAATACATCACAGTATTAATAAAATTTATACATGGTATTGGAGTAAAGAAGATTGCGATATTGAAGCAGTAGCCGAGTTTGTTGGTGGAAACAATTCGAATTTTTTGCAAGAATTTCTTGGTGCGACAGTTGAGGAAACATAAAAATGGCTTTTAATGGTTTGCGGTTATAGTATGCAATCAAGGGAAAATTGAACTAAATTGCATGGAAGGATAGGATGGAGGCGGTGCTTGAATATAATGGCTTGAAAGAATTCATCGACAGTGATGTTCCTAAGCCCACTTCGACGGATGCTGCATTATTTGATGCATGGAAAAAGAAAGTAGCAAGACGAGAAGAATTCTGTTGGAAGGTGTGAGAGACCGTATTGTCTCAAGCCTTCATGGGAAAGCCACTCCATTTGCAATGTGGAAGGCTTTGACAGATATTTTCCAAAATAGCAGAAACCATAGGAAATTGGCACTGAAGGATAAACTCAGAAAAATCAAAATGGAAAAGGGCGACAATATTCCTAAGTATCTCACAAATTTTGTCCAATGTCGGGATGAACTGGGGAGTGTGAGAATCACCGTTGTTGATGATGATTTGGTGAGCTTGGCTCTCTTGGGACTTCCTAAGAGTTGGCACAGTTATCAAGACTCTGTCAACGGACGGGAAAAACTGCCGAATTGGGAACGAATGTGGTCGGATCTAGTGCAGGAGGAGTTCAGGCGAAACACCAGGGGTTTCTCTTCATCAAAGCATGAAGATGAAGAGGATTGTGCTTTGGTTGCCAAAGCAAGGAAAGGGAAGGGGAATAAATTCCACTCAAAATCCGAGGCTAAAGGCTAGAAGATGGATTTGTCCAAGGTGAATTGTTTTCACTGTCACGAACATGGGCATCTCGCCACTAACTGCTCATAGAAAAAGAAGAACAAGAAGGTTGCTAAAGCTGCAGCTGGTGAGGCCCTTGCCTCACAATTTGAACTTGATTTCTCTTTGATCGCATGCTTGGTTTCAAGCGCAATGGGATCGGTGTGGTATCTTGATAGTGGTGTTTCCTTCCACATGATGGGAAATAAGGAGATTATCAATGACTTGGAGGAGAAAAATATCCAAATGCATATAGAGATGGGAGACGATGGACGATACAGTGTGACCAACATTGGTACCATAACCTTTGAAAGGGAGTCAGGTAAAACATTTCTATTGAAAGATGTTATGCATGTTCCAGGTCTAAAGAAGAACTTGGTCTCAGTCGCAATGTTGGAGGACAGAGATTATGACATTGTTTTCAACGATGGAAAATATTTCCTGCGACATAAAACAACAGGTCAAACAAAGAGGATAGGGATTCGAGTTAAGAATCTCTACAAGCTGGAGGTAGATGGCTACGCTGCAATGGTGGGCAAAGAAGAAGAAGTAGTGAGCCTGGATGAGGGCGAATTATGGCACAGGGGATTGGGCCATCTTCACCATGGTGCCCTAAAAATTTTGCAGCAGATTTATACTGGACTTCCCAAGGGTACACTTGCGCAGATAGATCAATGCAAGGGATGTATTATGGATAAGTTTTTGAAGACCACCTTTCATGAAAATGAGAACCGTGCTTCGGTAATCCTGGAGAGAGTTCACACAGACATGTGTGGACCATTCTCGGTTGCTTCAACAGCAAAACACAGGTATTATGTTATTTTTGTTGATGACTATTCTCGTAGATGCTGGATCTTCTTCATGCAGAATAAAGATCAAACATTCTCAAAGTTCTGTGAGTTTAAAGAATTGGTGGAGAAATATTCGGGGAAGCAAGTGAAGGCTTTGCAGAGCGATAATGGTGGTGAATATATCTCAAACGAATTCAAAGAATTTTGTATCAAAGAAGGAATTCGAAGAGAACTCATAGCACCTCATAACCCACAACAGAATGGGGTCGCGGAGAGGAAGAACATAACGATCGTGGGTGTTGCACGAGCTATGTTGCATGATCAGGGCCTACCAATGCACTTGTGGGTGAAAGCATGCAACATTGTGGTTTATGTGCAAAACCGTTGTCCTCATAAAGTCTTGGCATGAGTATACCTGAAGAAGCTTTTACTGGTAAGAACTGGATGTTTCTCACTTTAAGATTTTTGGCTCATCTTTTTATGTGCATGTGACCAAGAATGCCAGGAAGAATCTGGAGCCGACTGCTAAAGTTCGGATATTTGTGGGGTACACAGAAACACCCCATAATTATCGTGTGCATTTTCCAAACAGTCGAATGACTGTGGTGCAACGGGATATAAAATTCAATGAGGAGAAAGCCATGTAGTTGTCGCTTGAGAGGGAGCTAGACTTGCATGCAGAGGAGGAACTGCTTGTTCCCAAATATGAGTCTCTAGATGTGGATCAGCCATAGGAGGAGGTTCATGGAGTGAAGGAGTCCACTCACACAGAGCCAAACATCAGAATTGGAAGAAGGTGCACCATAGAAGCTAAGAGGTTGAAGCTTGATACAGCACAGAATGTAGGAGTCCCTACTTCACAGCGTAGACAGAGACAGTCTCTTGACCGATTCACTGGATACATGGCTCTCATGAGAAAATGTATTGTGACTGATCCATCTTCCTTTCAGGAAGCAGTGCAGGAGCCCACATGGGTATATGCAATGGTGGAGGATTATGACTCCATTGTCAGAAACAGTGCTTGGGAAACTGTTCCAAGGCTGGTTGATAAATCAGTGGTAGGTTCAAGATGGATCTACAAGGTAAAGCAAACTGTTGATGAGAGTGTTAAGAATACGTATAAGGAAAGATTTGTGGCTTGGGGCTTCTCACAGATCGAGGGGATTGATTATGAAGAAACCTTTGCACCTGTCACACGATATTATTCCATAAGGACCATAATTTCTCTCTCAGCACAGATGGGTTGGCACATTCATCAGATTGATGTGAAGACTACGTTCCTTAATGTGATCATTGAGGAAGAAGTGTACATTGAGAAGCCTGAAGGATTTGAGATCTTCAACAGCGAGTCACATGTGTGCAGACTCAAAATAGCGCTGTATGGGCTGAAGCAAGCACCCCGTGCTTGGTACACTCAGATCGATAGATATTTCACTGGACTTGGCTTCACCAAGAGTGAGGCGGATGCAAACCTATACCAGATTTTGGTGGAGGGGAAGCTTTTAATCATTTTTCAATATGTTGATGATTTAATACTAACTGGTGATGAGAAGTTGATACACTCATGCAAGGAGGATCTTGCAAAGGAGTTTGAGATGAAGGATATGGGCCTCCTTCACTATTTCCTTGGATTCAAAATATGGCAGTGAGAAGGTGAACATTTTGTGTCTTAAGGAAAGTATGCAAGGGAGATACTCAGTAAGTTTCACATGGAGGGCTGCAAACCCATGGATACTCCTCTTCCAGGAAACTGGAGGAAAGAGAACGCTACATCTGGAGAGGTAGTGGATGCTATTGTCTATCGACAGTTGGTGGGTTTCGCTCATGTATTTAGTTAATACAAGACTGGACATATGCTATGCGGTGAACCAGCTTAGTCAAGCGATGGTTAAGCCTACCAAGCTCTTTTGGAAGGCGGGCAAGCATGTCCTAAGATATCTCAGGGGCACATCTGAGTATGGATTATGGTATAGACAGATGGATGAGGTGAAGTTGCATGGCTTCATGGATGTAGATTAGGCGGGAAACCCAACGGATAGAAAGAGCACATTAGGAGGGGTTTTCAGTATCGGATCTACAGTTGTTTCTTGGTACAACAGGAAGCAGAGATTCGTAGCACTCAGTTCAGCGGAAGTAGAATACATAGCAACATGTCAAGCTGCATGTGAGGCTATCTAGATGAGGAAGATCCTAGTCGGTTTGTTCGGTTCTCATTTATATCCTACAGTGATTCATTGTGATAATCAGAGTTTCATTAAACTCTCAATTAATCTTGTGTTTCATGATAGATCTAAGCATATAGATATCTGGTATCATCATATCATATATTGTGTGTAGCGGAAGATCATGTTGCTTCAGTACATTTCTACGGAATATCAGGATGCAGATATTCTGACGAAGGCGCTCACCAGGAGCAAATTCGAATACCATAGAGACAGGATCAGGGTGAAGGATAATCCCTTTCTTGTTGAGAGGAAGTGTTGAGATTCAACAAGATGATGATCCTAGTGAAAATTAAGCACCTACACTAGGTGGGGCCCACAAGCTATTTTTAAGTGTATGTCTATTTTTAGAATGGTGAGCATATTCTATTTATAGTGGGAGTCTATTTATAGATGGTTGAGAAAATTCTATTTGTAGATGAGATTCTATTTTTAGATGCATGGGCGAAGTCTATTTATAGATCGCATGTCTAAAAATAGATCGGATGTCAATTGTTATTAGCCCTTAATAATAATTAGACAATAAATAATAATCTATTTTGTTGAAGCACTTGATTTCAGTTAACTGATGTGGCAAACCATTTCACTAAAGGAATTACGAGTTCTAAGGTTGGTAGGTGGGACATGCAGAGTGGAATTCATTGTAACTAATTAATACAAAGTTGTAACAGAGTTGGATGTGTAGTTATATGAGTTGTTATTTAGTTTAACTCAGTTAAGTGAGTTAAACTTAGTTGTGCTAGTTGTAACTAGTTGTAACTAAAGATACACTAGTGAGAGATCAGTGAATTAATTATTTAATTAATTCACAAGCAGTGGTCTCACATGCAACTGAAGAAATACTATTGTTAACTACATGCATGTCAGATCCAGTGGAGACCCAGTTGAGAGATAGGTGAAAGGGTATGTTTGACTATCAGTTGTGACTATAGTGGTGCATTTAATGCAACTACACACACATTGGAGATGAAAATGAGGATTGTGCAGTCAAGGCAAGGCAAGATCGAATTCATTCAGGGATCTTCATCAGCATGGATTGCGTAGTGGAGGCAGGCTGTCAAGAGGCAGTAAATTGGTGAATGTTTATGCCAATTTTTGTATGACAGTGTGAGGCAATTGTATATTGTACTGAGAGCTCTTGGAGTAGAGTTTTGTATGATATTGTTTCATGATCCATGATATACATAATATATGATAGTTGGGGGTTTTATCTTTATGCTTTCCTGGTAAAAACATCTGTGTTATGTGTGATTGATTTTTCTTCATGTGTTTGCAATTGACGATTAAATTTCTACAAAGATTTAAGTAGAAGGATTATGTATTTAACAGTGGATGTAATTGTTAGATCAGGAGAATTTGGCAATACATCACATTATTAATAAAATTTCTACAATGGATAAATCACCTAGGGAAAACAAGCCCTCACGCAGGTGGATTAAGCATAACATAAGACTTAAATAAGGATGACCTCGTGTATGGGTGCCATTGCATAAACAAAATATGTATATTGATCATGGAATTTTAATTTGATGTTGATGATTTAAATGATCGTACAACCAGTAATATCTTAACAATGAATTTCACTAAATTTTCCTTAGGGAAGGAATAATATATGATGAGAGATTAAGGCCCAAGATTATGAGGCTCATTTAAAATTTAAAGATGTACTTATATGAGTATACCTACGGTGTAAATGGTCAACTTCCTAATAGAAATAACAAGAAATGATTATTGAAAAGTAGTTGGTATCTTGATGAAAATATGACACTAATAGTTTTGATGAGATAACATAGATCCTAGAAGGATGTTGAGTAATCTTAGTTCATTATAGGTATTCAATGTTTATACAAGCAAATGAAATTGATTTTCCGATGAATCATGATAAGAATGCTTATAATGTATTCTTGTTCTATATTTGATAAGTATTGAGAGGATACGGAGATAATGGTGAACATGTGGTTTGTTATGATAATGATGTTATATGCTCATGATGGATATGATATGCATAACGTGGCTTAACAATTATGATGTTATAATATGAGGTTATATTGACATGTGGTTAGTTTATTATGTAATTTTATGATATATATATTTGATGCAAATATGTTGATGTTATAACTTATGATGGTATTTCATAAGGTGAAGCATGTGGTAATTGCATGCAGATTTTATGACATGCATGAGCATGTCGTTCTTTACTATTCATAATGTTGTGATTAACAATGATGTTATGTTATCATGATGGCATGCAAGATTTGGCATGTGGGTTATTTTTTATGATTTTATGATTATAACTAATGCATTGGATGCATGTTGAGATGTGGTGACTGACAGGAACTCTACAAATGGGCCGAGAGGGCCGAGTTATTTGATGATCTCGTAGGAGCCCATACCTATGTGGGAGAATATGTAACACCATATGGGTTGGAGACAAACTCAATCAACACTACATATGCAAGTGGTTCCTTTGTCTTGTATAGCTCTTGATGGATAGCTCTTGAAGGGTTGTGCGACCATCTTGAGGAGGCCAAGGGCCTGATATTGTAGGCCAAGTGTCTGGTATTGGATTGCGATGCCGAAGTCTGGAAGCGAGTGTAAGGACTTCGATGCCTGGAGTTGTGCACCTTAGTAAGTGTGGAGGGAGTGGTCTAGCCTTGTGAGATGCCCAGAGTCATTGAGTACTGGGACCAGATGCTTGCCTTGGGGTAGATGAGGTCTAAGTCAAGCACGAACCTTGGGGCCAACCTTGGCTATGGTACAGACCGAGGAGGCTTATGCCTGGTTCCGAAAGTGGGAAAAATGACAGAGATTCCTTGAGATTTCTTGGGTGTTGTGGAAACTTTCGAGCGGCTCGCTGGTTATACTAGTTCAGCAGAGGGTGTTGGGCAAACATGAAGTAATAAATAACTAAATAATATAATATAATATAATTATTCCACTTAACTTCAAGACGAAGTTCCTTGAAGAAGGGGAGTATGTAAAGTCCACTAATAATTATAAAATAATAAATAGATAATAAATAATATAATATAATTAAATAAATAGTAAATAAATAATAAGTCAAGAGAATAATAAAAATAATAAATAAAATAGTAAACAATAACTGGAGTTCTAAATAAAATAGTAAATAATAAAATGGAGTTCTAAGCAGTAAATAAATAAGTGAAGCTAAGAGTTAATTAAGAAAGAGTTAATTAACAAAAGTAAAAAAGAAATAAATTAAAAAAGAGTTAAACTAAGAAACTATAAAAATAAGTAAAGTTAACCACAAGTAAGTTAAACTAAAATAAACACTAAATTAAGTAAAACTAAAAATAAAGAAATAAAATTTGAATGTTTACACAGTGAATGTGCGCATGTGGTTCCATTTCCATTATTTGGTATATTTAATAGACATTGAGGAAGATTTATGGATCATTCCATCATCCATTCTTTTAAGAGAAAGGTATTGTGAAGCAAAGGCTTCCCTAGCAATAGTATGTTGATTGAGGGCTCGGGGGTGGCCAGTTGTTTGAAAGGTTACATACAACTGAGCCTACGGTTGGGTGGAGAGTAGTCTCCCAAACTTTGTTGCGGTTTACCAGGATTCAAATAGCGTTCAACTTTGGAGTCTCGAGTAAAGAGTATCGCCATTATAGGTAAGTCGTCTTTGCTCGTGTTTCTAAAATTTCTATGATTATTAGTTAAATTTCTATGACTATTATTCCTGCACCTTTTTGATGGGGCAATGAGACATTCCTGCACCTTTTTGAAGTATATTTAAGTTTCAATCCTTGATGATTCATGAATTGTCATTTAATTGGATAATTATTTTGTTGGGCTTTGTTAGGTTTTTAAGTTGGAAAAAATGTTTTTAAATTGATAATCAAACTTTCTTGCACTTTGAGTGTTTATGGATTGCAGATTTACATGAGAAATTTGATTATTTTTATATTTTAAATGAAAAATTTATTATTATATATTTTTATTAGATTTGATTAGTTAAAATAATTCTAAATAACACTTTGAAAATATTTTTTTACATAACTAGTAAATTGATAATTTAATTTATTATTTTAAGCAAAGATTTAGAATGAGATCACAACTACTACCATTTAAATTTTCCTAACCTTTAAACTATATGCAGTTTCCCATCAACAATCGGAAAGAGCATTATAATTAGATGCATATCTTTCAAATATAAAATTCGAGACTAATTACCATTCCGTTATCAAAATTTTCAACTTTATAATTTTTTATCACAGACATTAACATGCCTTGAAAAATAAACCCAACCGAAGTTAAAAAATAAAAAAAAAATCGAACTAATTACCACACTTTATATATATTGCTTACGTTCTTCTGGGTTTTCCAGTTCACAATGCCGTTAGAGTGAATTGCAGTGAATTGCTAATATATTAGAGTATTATTTGAAGATACAGTGAATCGGTAATATATTAAAGTAATTTGTGTGGGATCTAGGATTAAATCTTCCCAAAATTAATTAATTATAAGACTAACAGCCCCAGATCACATACCAATAATTTATAATATATTAAATGCCGTTAGAGTGAATTGCTGATATATTAGAGTATCATTTGAAGATACAGTGAATCGGTAATATATTAAAGTAATTTGTGTGGGATCTAGGATTAAATCTTCCCAAAATTAATTAATTATAACTTATAAGACTAACAGCCCCAGATCACATACCAATAATTTATAATATATTAATGAAAAGCAAATGAGAAACCTATTTTTCAAACCTTATCGCAATAAATCAAACAAATCCATTAAAAACCTTATCACAATTTTGCAACTTATCAGTAGGAACAAAGGACGGAATCTGGCAGCATCTCTATCTCATAATCTCAATTTGTGAATGGTTATTTTTGTTGTTTTTGTCAATACTGGTTTCGATTAATTGCATATGTAAATGATGAAAAACCTTTGGAACTGCTAACTGCTAGTTTAAGATATTTGCATATGTTACAGCTGTTAAATCTTTTTTTGGTACTGGGCTTACCTTAGAATTAGATAAACCTAGAGATGTTGGTCTTGTCATATGATCAGCATAAGAAAAGTGACAGGCTTCTTGTCATGTGATCAGCATAAGAAAAGTGACGGGCCCCATTTTGTAAGATCCAATGGGATAAAGGTTGCAGATTTATGATTATGTATTCACTTTTTATTATTTATATAAAAGTCAGTAATTTTTTTTCTATTTGGAAAAAAAAAAAAATCTTAGATTACAATGATCTTATAACAAGTGACACTGAATCCGTTAATTAAGTGAATAACAAGTTTTACATAATCCGAGTGTAACACTGAACAACGTGAAATCAGAATTTCTCATAATCTAAGTTTAACAATTTCAAATCAGAATTTCAAACTTTTCAACTTGCTACATTTTGTAAGATCCAATGGGATAAAGGTTTCAGAATTATGATTATGTACTCATTTTTTTATTATTTTTATAAAAGTCAGCATTTTTTTTTCTACTTGGAAAAAAAGTCTTACAATCATCTTATTTTGAAACAAAAAACACAGCTGAATCAGTTAATTAAGTGAATAACAAGTTTTACATAATCTAAGTGTGACACTGAACAATGTCAAATTAGAATTTCTCATAATCTAAGTTTAAGAATTTCAAACTTTTCAACTTGCTACATTTTGTAAAATCCAATGGAATAAAGGTTTCAGAATTATGATTATGTATTCACTTTTTTATTATATATATAAAAGTCAGCATTTTTTTCTACTTGGAAAAAAAAATCTTAAAATACAATGATCTTATTTTGAAGCAAAAAACACAGTTGAATCAGTTAATTAAGTGAATAATTTTACATAATCTAAGTGTGACACTGAACAATGTCAAATCAGAATTTCTCATAATCTAAGTTTAACAATTTCAAATCAGAATTTCAAACTTTTCAACTTGCTACATTTTGTAAGATCCAATGGGATAAAGGTTTTAGAATTATGATTATGTACTCACTTTTTTATTATATATATAAAAGTCAGCATTTTTTTGTACTTGGAAAAAAAATCTTGTACAATGATTTATTTTGAAGCAAAAAACACAGCTGAATCAATTAATTAAGTGAATAACAAGTTTTACATAATCTAAGTGTGACACTGAACAATTTCAAATCAGAATTTCAAACTTTTCAACTTGCTACATTTTGTAAAATCCAATGGGATAAAGGTTTCAGAATTATGATTATGTACTCACTTTTTTATTATATATATAAAAGTCACCATTTTTTTCCTACTTGGAAAAAAAAATCTTAGAGTACAATGATCTTATTTAGAAGCAAAAAACACAGCTGAATCGGTCAATTAAGTGAATAACAAGTTTTACATAATCTAAGTGTGACACTGAACAATGTCAAATCATAATTTCTCATAATATAAGTTTAACTTTCAAATCAGAATTTCAAAATTTTCAACTTGCTACATTTTGTAAGATCCAATGGGATAAAGGTTTCAGAATTATGATTATGTACTCACTTTTTTATTTTTTTTCACAAAGGAAAAATTCGTAATTTTATTAGTAAAAACAAAATTACATGTTACACTTTGCAGTATTTCAAGTATCGGCAATAAGTTGCATCTAGAAGCTATAATACAATGGGGAGTATTTAAAATTTTCTCCCTTTTTTCTTTTCAACCTTTCGCCATGGACCTGGTGATGGCGAGGTGGTAATAAGTGCGCGCTGGTTCTCAATTATAATTGCTCCATTGTCCTTATCCGAATCTGAAGTGTCTAAGTTATGCCGTCTTTTGTGTCCTCCACTTTCTTGGGCCCCTTGTTCCAATGACGCCTGAGCCGTGTTGGAGGGCTCTTGCATCTCTTGTTCTTGTGTCTCAGCTTCGGTTGTTGTCTGATTGTTTTCTTTTGGGATGGGTTCCTCCTCATCTTCTTCCATCTCCTGTTCTGGTTCATCTGATGGAAATTGCCAACTCTTGTTAGTTTTTCTTGTCTTTTTCTTTTTTCTGTTATCTCTTTTAGCTTCTGGACATGTGTTTTGTAAATGCCCTGTATTCCTACATATTTTGTATTTGAATGCAGTGTTTTCATAATCAAGATGCTGCGTCCATTTTCGTTGTTTATGAGATAGTAGGATGCACTCAGGAAGCCCCTCGCTGAGGTCCACTTCCACACAAATGCATGCAAAGGTAAAGACTCTCTCCTCCATGTGTTTGATATCAGTTTTTATGTGCTCCCAATGATGTTGCCAATGCCAACAAGTACATCTTCATTCCAGAAATGAAGAGGGAGGTTGTAAAGCCACATCCAGACCAGCATTTTGGTGACCTCCATTGTATTTGCATCAAAATCTGGAAACCATGGTGTGGTGAATAGTCCAATAGTCCCCTAGAATCACGGTCCAGCCTTGAGAATGTTTTGTCGGGCTTTCGAGGATAAGAAAGTGACAATGAAGAACCCCTTTGAATAGAGATGTATTTCACATTTTGTCGTCCAGTTTGTGAAAATCCAATGAAATAGCTCCATTGGTTTTGGCCAAAAGCAATTAAATCTGCAGATAAGTGCTTGTGATTCAAAGACAGATCGATGTTCATCAATCTCAGGAATTTCCATCTGCAGTTCTGGAATCTGATTAAGTTGTTCCATAATGTATGGTTTTGGGGCATTTGCTGCCTGTGCTATTGGAGCAGTAGATATGTTTTTCCCCTTTAGTATGTTCTTGTAAGATGGTCTTTTGGAGTGTTCATTGCAGGTTGTGTTGGGTCCTCGAGTCCCCTATGTTCTGTTCTGTCTAGCAGCACCACATCTCAATCGTAAATTGAGATAAATGGTGGAAGCAGGGTAAATGCCATAATCTCTGAGTGTGCAGGAATCTTATAAAGATCTCCCACAATGGATGAGAGACTGTTCAAGGATAGGATAGCCAGTGGTATCCAAAATGGTTTGCTTCAGGTCTGCAACCCAATCAGAATCTTGTATCCAAATCAATAAACTGTTTCCCACAAGAGTTTTAAGAAAAATTTGGAAACAATTTGTACTTACCCGTCTTTCCTTCGCTGTGATGTAGTTATCGGCCTCTGGCTTTTTTTTATTTGTCTGCTTCGGTGGTGGCCTAACAGAGACTGGTTCCCGTTCTCATTGGCATTGATGGCTTGTAGCTCTTGTGCAGTCCATCTATAAGGAACCCCGAGCGCTTGGTACTTTGCCTTCATAATGTTGTGCATTGGGCACAATGGAGTGAGGAGCGCTGCGATTCTTTCCCATCGGTCGTCGGCCTCCGCCCAATCCCCCAGACCATGGAAAGCGGGCACTGTTTTGGTAGCGACGCACAGCAACTAGTAGTAAATTGAGAGCCAAATCCCTGAAACCCATTCTTCGGTCTATGCAGAAACAGGGGACCCGATATACAGCCGTCGTGGGTATAGAGCATCTCCAATCCCGTGGGAACTTCACCCCTGTCTCAAAGTCGCGAATGGTGGAGGTGTAGAGTCGACGCCCAACAGTTTTGTCGCCATGGGAGGCAGCAATCGATGTTCTGTGTCCAAATCTGTAAACCCTAACACTGTTGTTTGCTGCCATCGCTCTCGCTTCGCCTCCACTTCTCTTCGAAGAGCCGGATTTCATCACTTTTTTATTATATATATAAAAGTTGCATTTTTTCTACTTGGAACAAAAATCTTAGAATACAATGATCTTATTTTGAAGCAAAAAAACACAGCTGAATTAGTTAATTAAGTGAATAACAAGTTTTACATAATCTAAGTGTGACATTGAACAATGTCAAATCAGAATTTCAAAGACTTTTTGTAAGATCCAATGGGATAATGTTTTCAGAATTATGATTATGTACTCACTTTTTTATTATATATATAAAAGTCAGCATTTTTTTTTCTACTTGGAAAAAAAAATCTTAGAGTACAATGATCTTATTTAGAAGCAAAAAAACACAGCTGAATCAGTTAATTAAGTGAATAACATGTTTTACATAATCTAAGTGTACAATGTCAAATCAAAATTTCTCATAATCTAAGTTTAACAATTTCAAATCAAAATTTCAAACTTTTCAACTTGCCACATTTTGTAAGATCCGATGGGATAAAGGTTTCGGAATTATGATTATGTACTCACTTTTTTATTATATATATAAGAGTCAGCATTGTCTTTTTTAGTACAATGATCTTATTTTGAAGCAAAAAGCATAGCTGAATCAGTGAATTAAGTGAATAACAAGTTTTACATAATCTAACTGTACCACTGAACAAAGTCAAATCAGAATTTCTCATAATCGAAGCTTAACAATTCAAATCAGAATTTCAAACTTTTCAACTTGCTACATTTTGTGAGATCCAATGGGATAAAGGTTTCAGAATTATGATTATGTACTCACTTTTTTATTATATATATAAAAGTCAGCATTTTTTTCTACTTTAAAAAAAATCTTAGAGTACAATGATCTTATTTTGAAGCAAAAAACACAGCTGAATCAATTAATTAAGTGATCAAATGGGATAAAGGTTTTAGAATTATAATTATTTACTTACTTTTTTATTATATATATAAAAGTTCTACTTAAAAAAAATACAATGATTTTATTTTAAAGCAAAAAACACAGCTGAACTAGTTAATTAAGTGAATAACAAATTTTACATAATCTAAGTATGACACTGAACAATATCAAATCAGAATTTATCATAATCTAAGTTTAACAATTTCAAACTTTTCAACTTGCCAAAATCTCATAAGTTGAAGACTAATTATATAATCTTTGTTTACACCTCCAATAAAATGAAATTAAACAAAAAAAAATAAAAATAAATAAATAAATAAATAAATTACCATTAATCAGAATTCATGTGGTCTGCCTTCCAAATTCCCATGTTCCATATCACCTCTTTGTCCCCATACTCTCCTAAAGTGCCTTCCATTATTGCCATAATTTTAACTATAAAGTTCATCATGGCCATTAACACACTGTTCCATTATTGTCATCATTTTAACTATTAACACATTATTCCATTATTGCCATCATTTTAACAAGATGGCTCATCATGGCCATTAACACACTAACACAAAATTCCACTTCAACTGATAAAATACAGAATCTTGGGTATTTTGTTGCAGTTTTTTTATTATAAAACATTTGGCATAAACTAAAAAAAATCTACAGAATAATTTAGAAATTTTAGCAAGGCTATGATTAATTTCAGTAGAAATTTTTGAAAACATGAGTTACAATAGTCAAATTTCAGGATTTTTGGTATAGATTTTGGGTGTTCCAGGGGTTTTTAATGGTGCTGAATCTATTTCCACCATAAAATAAATGATTCAAATGCTTCAACTCCCTAATTTTTTGAATTTTTTTTACCGGATTCAACAAAAAAAACTACCATCCAAACTATTTTGTTGCATAGATAAACGACTCAAAAATATTTGGTCAACTAAAGTGGAAGTCAACCTCTTTATAATTTCAGATGACTTGAATGAAAATCAACCTCTTTATAGATCAACTTACATTCATAAATAATAACCAAGAATAAATCAACTTAGATTCATAAATAGTAATTAAGTTTAACAATAATAAGTTTTCCCACAGTTTTCCCACGATTTAAAATTATAATTATTCACAATCGATTAATTTAATATCATTGCACACATATATAAAGATTCTCATCACATCGCTGTGAAACACCAACATGTGGTTTTTTTCTGCCTGCACTTCTCTCTGTCCGGATTTCCATTTGGTATCCAGCTTGTTCGCTATTGCTAGCTTTCAAGATACTTTACAGTCCAAAAACAGATGAATTAAGGAATAATCCATCACTGTGAAATACCAACAGGTCTGGTTTTTTTCTCTCCTGCCTGCGCTTCTCTGTCTAGATTTCCATTTGGTAGGCAGCTTGTTACCTATTGCTAACTTTCGCGATACTTTTCAATCCAAAAACAGATGAATTAAGGAATAATCCATATTATTTAACAAAACTTATGGACCCGCCTCTTCCATCAAATTATCAGATTTAGCAGAAGATGCTGATATACTCATTTTCAAATTTTTCAGCACCATTGCCTTCCAAAAATAAGAATAACTTTACCCATAATCATTCTCTACATTCAGTTAAAAAAACAACCATTCTCTACATCAGCAGCCCCAAATAGACACAAACCTACACGGACAAACCACATGCAGATATAACCTCAGAATGTCATACAAAGTTTCCTTTAACACAAAACACTGCCCACTGTCACTATAGTAAATTTGATGATTGAAATATTGTAGCATTAAAAATAAAGAGCAACTGAAAATGCATCAGCTCTGCAGATGCAAGATTCCTTGGTGTATAAGGCTGCAAACCCCACCATTAAGGAATTTCAGGCTAAATTTTACCAAGTATATTTTTCCAAAAACCATTTAGCTCCTTTTAAAATGCAGTGATTATTGGTTGCACAAAGTTACATTCAAACAACACAGACAGAACAAATCCAATCACAAAACCTAATTTATTCAACCAATAAGCTTGGCTCAACCAAACATAAAACCACCATAATATCATTGATCTAATCTTAGCCACTTAGTATCTAAACGGTTAAACTTTCTGAAACATCAAACACAAAAGGCCAAATGAAAACAAGTCCTTCAGAAAAAATCAATATCTCAACCATCAATATCGAAATTAACCCTAAAGTAACCAGTGACCAGTAACCAGCGAAAGAAAAACCTAAAAACAACAAAGCCGCTCTACCACCATTGCCTCCAATCAACTATTAGGCAAGGAAAAACACAAGAATATATAATTTAAAAATATTTATAAAAAAAGGTACAGAAGATTCAACTCAAAGAATATGCTAAGCTTTCCATAGCTTATGTGGCGTCAAAAGACACCATTGAATTTAAATAAAATAGAAGATCAAATTTAAGCGCTGGTGAACTTGGTAACAGCCTTGGTACCCTCCGAGACGGCGTGCTTGGCGAGCTCCCCTGGAAGCGCCAGCCTTACAGCGGTCTGAATCTCGCGAGAGGTAATCGTGGGCTTCTTGTTGTAGCGGGCAAGTTTCGATGACTCGCTCGCTAACTTTTCAAAGATATCGTTGATGAAACTGTTCATTATCCCCATCGCCTTGCTAGAAATGCCGACATCTGGGTGAACCTGCTTCAAAACCTTAAAGATATAGATTTTGTAGGTCTCAACGCTCTTCTTGTGTTTCTTCTTGCCCTTCTTGTCTCCGCCTTCTTTTGGAAGCTTCTTCTCGGCCTTGGGAGCGGGCTTCTTCTCTGCAACAGGCTTCTTCTCAGCCGGTTTCTTCTCTGCCTTTGGAGCCATCGCTGTAATTCAAGTCTCGGGAGAACAGAAATTCCGAATTTTCTCTACGGATAGAAATACCCAGACATGGAGTACAGTGATCTGACCTCGTAGATTTATAGAAAGAAAATATGCTCTCCTATTGGTTAGTTGGGTGCCGCACGGATTGATAGCCTGGCTTTGATCTCGGCCGTAGATGCCGAAGTGGACCAATTGTTCTCAAGGAGCGGTGTCTCATTAAACACAATATATTTCGGAGATAAATGCACCATTCGGGGTTTATTATTTATTTATTTATTGATGGTGAGGAATATATTTGGGATTTATTATATTTATTTATTGATGGTGAGGGATATATTTGGGATTTATTATTTATTTATTTATGGATGGTGAGGGATATATTCGGGGTTTATTATTTATTTATTTAATTTTTTGGGATTTTAAAATTATAAGAAGGCACATTTGTTTTTTAGATCTTTCACATTAGACTTTTCACTTAATTCTCTTTCTGATAAAATTAGAATGCATATGAAATCAATGCAAAAAATTAAAATATGGCATATCTTTATATAGAAGCATACGAAACAAATCAATTTGCACTAGAAAATCTTTATTTGAATGATAGAGTAACTCATCACCCCATCTTATGATGATGACACATGGTAGTGGAATTTAAAGCAAGTAGAAGATTCACTTAGTATAAACACGTGTTAAGGGATTGTTAAATTTGGACAACTAGGTCCAAACTCCATGTTGTGATGCTCAGATTAAGAGGCTAATATTTTTGCTGGATTCCTCTTTCGGAGAGGTGTAAAATCCATATAAAATATATCTTAATCCGATGAGCAGAACATTTATTTTGAATTTATTATTTATAATAAATTATATGTGCAGGTCGGCCTTAAGGTTTTGCACCCCCAGCAGATGTGTCACACACCTCAATGATGGATATAAATATAGGCAAAGTTGGAGAGCATTTCACAACAACTCAACACACATCTTCTTCTCTCATCTGATTTAGTACGAGCTCCTTGGAGGATAAGTTCAGCCCACACGTGTGGAGAAGAAGGACGAAATCTGTACGGCTGAAGGGAAGGACGAATTTCTGCAGCTAGGGTTTTGCTGGAAGTTTGACCAGCGTTGACTTTGGTCAACGCATGGTCCAAAAGGGCTGAAACTTGTTGGAAAGTTCGATTTTGAGAGGCCGTACACATTGGCACAGAAATCGAGGTCAAAGGGTTGACCAAACTGTTGCTGCGTTGACTTTTAGCTTGCTGCCCTGCGTTGACTTTTCTGGACAGCGTTGACTTTTCTGGAGTTGACTTGGGTTGACTCGGTAGCTGATTGGAGGATTGTTGTGACACATTCTGGGTTGGTTGATCAAGGAGACTTTGCTGGTTGAAGCATCCTGTTGACCGCCGTAACGCACCATCACATTTTTTTGTTTCTGGTTTGTCTTCTATAAGATCCACTGATATGTTCTATCAACATTTTACTTAACCATTTGTGTGATTGCTGTAATAAAAGTAAAGTTGCATCAAGCATAGAACATCTACAAAAATTTACATGGTATTAGAGGTGAGGTGAAGACAAGCCCTAACTTTAGCAATCACCATCGGAGGAAATGGGTTCCACAAGTTTTGAATTCAAGGAGAATGACAAGCTGACTGGAAGGGATGACTTCCATGCCTGGAAGATGATATTAGATATCAAATTGGAAGACCATGATCTCTTGGATCATGTACTGGGTAAGATTCAAGAACCTCCATCCAATGCTACCGCTGCTGCTAAAAACAAGTATAAGAAGGGTGAGATCAAAGCAAAGCTGATGATCAGGGAATCCATACATAAAAGTCTGGTTGCCTACATATCCGAGCTAGGCACATCCAAGGAGATGTATGATAAATTGATCCTTATGTTCAAGGTAAACAATGTAAACCAAGTGCTATTCCTCAAGAATAAATTGAAGAATATGAAGAAGGGCCGGGATGAGTCTGTTCAAGCTTACTTTCTGAAATTGACCGAAACAAGGAACAATATGCTGGCTATTGGGGAGACAATAGCCGATCGTGAGATGGTTCTCACCGCACTTGGAGGACTCCCATATGAATGGCAAGTATTCACTACTACCATTCTCAATAATAATACCATTCCTAACTTTGACGAGCTTCTGTCTAGATGTATGCAAGAAGAAACAAGAATGAAGGAATTCGAAAATGACAGAAATGCTACCTATGGTGCTCATTCTCGAAAGAAGAACTCTTGTGGTCCTAAGGACAAAGGAAGAACAAGGACTCAAGAAAAGAAGGGTAAGTGTTTCACTTGCCATAGGCCTGGTCACTATGCTAGAGAATGTCCCTTCAAGAAGGATTCTCCCGATAGTGATGATGGAAGAAACAACAATCCTGAGGAATGGGAAATCAAGAGCGACAGACGAAGAGAGGGGAAGGTTCTCTGTGTGGAAACAATCAACCTTCTCAAAGGCCTGGGAACTCTGTGTATGAGGAGTCTAACGCCACATAAAGAAATACAGGCCTCTGTATCCTGCCTTCTCTCGCTAAGCATCTCCGCCCTTGATACTCAGATAGTGTTTTAATGATAAGGGCTGAAAAGTGCCTCAAGACACATCACCGGATTCAAGGAAGCACTTCGATACGATTGAGAGGATGGCTAATCTAGAAATTATCCTTGGAGATAATGCCACATACCCCGTGAAAGGGACAGGGACTGTGACCCTCCACTTGTCTCAAGGACAAGTCCTACATTTGCAAGATGTACTCTATGTAACAAAATTGAAGAAGAACCTTGTGTCTGTATCAGCCATGGAAGACAAAGGGTTCAATGTAACATTCTCTGATGGAAAGGTGCTCATGTGGAAGAAGAGCTTCAAGGAAGCTATCTCGATGGGTTTTAGAGTTGGCACACTCTACCAGGTTGGAGGGAGTCCGTTGGGAGCAATGACATGTGATACAATCCGACAAACCGAACTATGGCACCGGAGATTTGGACACCTTCATTACAAGGCCCTTCCCGAAGCAAGGAAGCTGGTGACAGGGATGCCTGACTTTGGAAATAATCATGAAGGTGTATGTAAGGGTTGTGCCGAAGGAAAGCATACAAGGGGACCTTTCCCCTCAAGTGTCACAAAGACATCTGATATTTTGCAACTGGTCCATTCTGATCTATCCGGTATGTTGCCCGTGACATCCCTGGGAGGATGTTCTTACTACATGACATTCACTGATGACTTCTCTCGCAAAACCTGGATATACTTCTTGAAGAAGAAGGATGAGGCTTTCATGTGGTTACGTACCTTCAAAGCCTTGGTGGAAAATATGACCGGAAAGAAGATCAAGATTTTGAGGACCGACAATGGCACTGAATATGAGTCAAATGAGTTCAAAGACTTTTGCAGAGAAGCTGGCATTAAGAGGGAGACTACCACTGCATATACTCCTGAGCAGAATGGTGTTGCTGAACGCAAGAATAGGACTACTGTGGAAGCTGCCCGTGCCATGCTATGTGACCAGGGTCTACCAAAGTTTCTGTGGGGAGAAGCTGCAAATACTGCTGTGTACATTCAAAACCGATGCCCTCATTCCGCTTTGGACTCCAAAACTCCCGAAGAGGTTTTCTCTGGTAAGAAACCTGATGTCTCACATTTTAGAATTTTTGAATGTCCTGTCTATTTTCATGTGCCGAAAGAAAAGAGAAGTAAGCTGGATGCTACTGGGAAGAAAGGAATGTTTGTGGGCTACAGTGAGACTTCTAAGGCCTATAGAGTCTATGTACCCGGTCAAAGGGAAGTAGAGATAAGCCATGATGTCACCTTTGACGAAGATGCTTCCCTGAAGAAAGTAGTAGATCTTCCAAGATCTGGAGAAAATCATGAAGAAAGGCCTGGAAATCTGGAAGAACCGCAGGATGAGACAATGCTTGATATTGAAGGACCAATGGACCCTATTGATCCATCTCCTTCACTGGGAAAGAGACCATCATGGCTCAGGGACACCCTCGAAGATGCTGAGGGTCATGCTGCCCCAAGGGGGACATTCCGAGAAAGCAAGAAGTCGTGTAGATACCAAGGGTATCTAGCTGCCATGAGTACTATTGTACAATCTGAACCTGGATCTTTTGAGGAAGCCGTAAAGCATCAAGTTTGGAAGGATGCTATGCACGAAGAATATGAGTCCATAATGAAGAATGATGTATGGGATGTGGTCCCGAGACCGAAGGACAAATCAGTTGTCACCGCAAAATGGCTCTACAAGATCAAACATGGATCTGATGGGAGTGCTGAAAAGTTCAAGGGAAGATTTGTTGCCCGTGGCTTCTCTCAAAAGGAAAGAATAGACTATGATGACATATTTGCACCTGTGGCACGATATACCACCATCCGATCAATCATAGCCCTTGCTGCTACGCAAGGATGGAGTCTTCATCAGATGGATGTCAAGACCGCTTTTCTGCATGGTGCAATAAAGGAAGAGGTGTATGTAGAACAACCTTTGGGATTTGAAGTTCAGGATCGAGACACTCATGTCTGCAGGTTGAAGAAAGCCCTCTATGGGTTAAAGCAAGCACCCAGAGCTTGGTACGAGAGGATGGATAGTTACTTGATGAAGCTGGGCTTCACTCGAAGTAATGCTGATCCGAACCTTTACTTCAAGGTTGTATAGGGGAAGCCTCTCATTCTAGTGTTATATGTGGATGACCTCTTCCTGACAGGTGTTGACCCTCTCATTCATCAATGTAAGAGGGAGCTCGCTGCTGAGTTCGAGATGAAGGACCTAGGACTGATGCACTACTTCCTAGGCCTGGAGGTCTGGCAGAGACCTGGAGAGATTTTCCTTTCTCAAGAAAAATACATTGTGAAACTTCTAGAGAGATTTGGTATGGTGGACTGCAAGTCCGTGTCAACACCAATGGAACTCAACTTCAAGAAGCTAAGTGGCAATGCTGCTAGGCCTATCTTGGCCAATCCTACTCAGTATCGTCAACTCATAGGAGCTTTGATGTTCTTAGTGAACACCCGACCGGATATATGTTTTGCAGTGAACACTTTGAGTCAACAGATGGTTGAGCCTCATCACTTTCACTGGGTTGGTGCCAAGAATCTTCTGAGATATCTTCAGGGCACGATAAACCATGGGCTGAGATACACTGCCGGGAGTGTGATACTCCGTGGATATACTGATGCCGATTGGGCTGGCAGTGTGGTGGATCGTAAGAGCACATCTGGATGCTGCTTCAATCTTGGTTCTGCTTCGATCTCATGGATGAGCAGGAAGCAGAAGTCGGTGGCTTTGAGCACCACCGAGGCCGAATACATTGCTGCTAGTATGGCCTGTTGTGAAGCAGTTTGGTTGCGGAAGCTCTTTAGTGAGCTGTTTGGACATGTGCTAGATACCACTGTGATACTCTGTGATAATCAGAGTGGGATTCGTATGACTGAGAATCCTGTGTTCCACGACCGATCCAAGCATATTGATATCGGGTACCACTTTATCCGGGATATGGTACAGCGAGGCGCCGTAAGGCTCGATCATATAGGAACTGATGAGCAGGTCGCGGATATTCTCACTAAGCCCCTGGGGAAGGTCAAGTTCCTAACCTTCCGTGAGAGTCTTGGTGTCGTGGAAAGACCCTATGATGTGGGTCCTATTGGACGATGAGCTCTAGGAGCTCTGGGGGGCTTTGGGGATAACTTCTCGGAGCTATAAGCACTCATAATGCTTCTGCCCCACCCTTGTGATTATTGAGCCGGTTCGCCTCTCATTTATCTGTGCCCCGTATGCATCCTACCCATTGAGTTCAGGGCTCATGGGAAGTACCTCTCATTTGGCCAATGAGGTGGGAAAAGCTAGAGACTAGTAGCAAATACTGATGGACGCATCAGAGATTGCCGTACTCTATCTAGGATGGCACGGTCCAACCACTTGATCTGGGATCAAGTTTAGTGAGGTCTGGGACCTCTGCCTGACTTCGGGTCAGATGAACCAACTTCGGGTTGGTTGGAGACTCTTTGTGAGTCTGATAGAGGTTTCAACCTCTCGGGATGTAGCTTTCTGATGTCACGGGATGAGTGTTCGGTGACTCCGACTCCACTTCGTTTCCCAAATAAAGAGGCCAGGCAAAGCAAGTTACACAGATGACGACGATGTTCGATTGCACTCTGGAGATGGAGTTCTCCCTAGTTTAGAGGGAGGTTAAATTTGGACAACTAGGTCCAAACTCCATGTTGTGATGCTTAGATTAAGAGGCTAATATTTTTGTTGGATTCCTCTTTCGGAGAGGTGTAAATCCATATAAAATATATCTTAATCCGATGAGCAGAACATTTATTTTGAATTTATTATTTATAATAAATTATATGTGCAGGTCGGCCTTAAGGTTTCACACCCCCAGCAGATGTGTCACACACCCCAATGATGGATATAAATACAAGCAAAGTTGGAGAGCATTTCACAACAACTCAACACACATCTTCTTCTCTCATCTGATTTAGTACGAGCTCCTTGGAGGACAATTCCAGCCCACACGTGTGAAGAAGAAGGACGAATCTGTACGGTCAAGAGGAAGGACGAATTTCTGCAACTAGGGTTTTGAAGGAAGTTTGACCAAATAAGTGACTTTCAATGAGGGTCCAAAAGGGTCAATTTTTGTTGGAGAATCAATGAGAGGCTTTCAGACAAGAAGGAGACGTAAATCAGTGTCAAAGGTTTGACCTCACTAACTTGTTGTCATGTTGGACGCAGCCACGCTATGCGTTGACTTTGACATCATGACTTTTCCGGGAGGCTGACTCGCTGACTCGATAGCTGATTGGAGGATTGTTGTGACACATTCTGGGTTGGCTGATCAAGGAGACTTTGCTGGTTGAAGCATCCTGTTGACCGCCGTAACGCACCATCACATTTTTCTGTTTCTGGTTTGTCTTCTATAAGATCCACTGAAATGTTCTATCAGCATTGTACTTAACCATTTGTGTGATTTCTGTAATAAAAGTAAAGTTGCATCAAGCATAGAACATCTACAAAAATTTACAGGGATACAATGGGCATCAAGGCACGTGAGTTCTCATCTCATTCAAGCGATAAACCTTAAAGGTGAAAAGGAGGAAATAATACTCAATTGTGTGGAGTTTATTTGAGAAATTTCCAATAATTATGTGCTTAAGTGTTGGATGGAACCTGTTATGGCCCTACACGGTAGTCTTCCAACCAACTTGTAGCTGGTGCGGCACTACCTTAATTTTTTTTTTCTTAATACTCAGTAAGTAGACTACGCCTATCTTCAACACTTTAAGTTATTAATCTTCCAGTGTTATTTATCAATATGTAGCGGATATAAAAACAACATTAAACATCAACATCAATTCCACATGTACGCCCATACATACAAGGGACGAGCAACTCCCTGAATATGAGTTTGTCCAATATTATGTTTCAATAAGTGTATAATTTTACAATAATTATACAAGCCAAGCCTGTGTAAGCCACTTACACGTCTTGCCAATGTACTTGCAGCACTTGTGCTTTGGCCTGAGCTTCAAAGCTCTCCAACAGCCCAAATAATCATCAAGGATCCCAAAAATCCCTTTAAAATACGTTTTCAGACTTCTGCCCAGAAACACGTTCAACCCGGGTCACCGACGCCCTCGGCTCTGCATGCGTTCAGAAACACGTTTAGGAAAAACCCGACTCCACCCTTTTTGCACGCATCGACGCCCTCGGTTGCACACGTTCAAGAGAACTCGACTCCACCCTTTCTGCACACGCGCCTTCACAGTCCGCCTGAAAACCCAACTCGACCCTGTTTGCATACGCCGACGCCCTCAGCTACACGTGTTCAGAAACGCATTCGAGAAAAAACCCGACTCGACCCGTGACACGTTCATTCTTTTCCTTCGCTCATCTGCCTGTCTTGCGAGCACATACACTTGCTCGACTACTTCAAAGCTCGTACCAAGTGATGTGTGATGAATGAATGATGCCTTTGAACATCCTCAACTCATCCATATTAATATGCCAAGTTGTGGTCCCTTTTTTCATAAATCATGACCCTTCGCCCACGCCTATGGGTCGACTTTGTCACTATTGGGCCCCTATATTACTAGTGTAGTCCATTATTGTTGTAGTGTAGCCCCCTTATTGTTATTGTTGTACCCCTGTAGTCCCCATATTGTTATTATTGTGCCCCATAAAACCCCATTATTGTTATTGTTGGCCCTTAGATTATTATTGTTAAGTCAACTAGGATTATTGTAAATTTCCGTAGATGTCCTATGCTTGATGCAACTTTAATTTTATACCTGATATCAAATAACAATCACATAAACATGAAAGTAAAATGCTGATAGAACATACCAATAGATCGACGGAAGACAAGCCAAAAATACACTTAACTTGATCAGAAAAATATATGTGTTGTGGTGCATTACCACGGTCAACGGGATGCTTCAACCAGCAAAGTCTCCTCACGGTCAGCCAACCAGAATATGTCACACAACCCTCTCAGATAGCTCTACAACGGTTAACCCAAAGTTAACAAAAGTCAACGTTGTCCAGTTAACGGTCAACGCAAAACAACAACAGCAAAAAATCAATGCACTCAAGTCAAATTCAACATTCAGCCTCGATTTTTGTGCCAAAAAATGTGGATTTAGGAGATCGAAGTTTAGGGAGAGTTTCGGATCAATTTGACCAAGCGTTGACCAAAGTCAACGCTGGTCAATTATGCACTGAAAACCCTAAAATAGTCTGAAACCCTAGCTGTTGCTTTTTCCCACGTGCGAATGAAGAGGAGCCTCCAAGATGATGATTGAACCAGTCAGGTGCAGAGAGAGAATGTGTGATGAGTGATGGTGAAAATGATCTCCAACGTTGACCTATATATATCCATCAGTGAGGGTGTGTGACACATTTGTTGGGGCTCCAAGAATACATTACAATTCTGGCCAACCTTGCACATAAGTGGAATTAATTGAAAATAAATGTTCTGCTCATCGAATCAAGATGATCTCTAGATCGATCTTGCACCTCTCCGAAAGAGGAATCCAATAAAAATATTGGCATCTTCATCTGAGCATCACAACATGGAGTTTGGACCTAGTTTCCCAAAATTAACACTTCCTCTCAACTAGGGAGAACCCCATCCACCTGTGCCATCCAAACATCGTGCATCATCCCATCGTAACATGATTTGCTGACTTCTTTATTTCAGAAAAAAAAGGTGAGTCACAAAGACATCACTCGTGGCTGACAAAATCATCTCAGAGGTCTGAAACCTCTATAAGACTCAAAGGAGTCACATACCAACCCGAAGTTGGTTTAACTGACCCGAAGTCAGTTGGAGGTCTGAAACCTCACTAGACTTGATCCCAGATCAAGTGGTTCGACACGTGCCATCATAGACATAGAGAGTACGGCAATATCTAATGCGTCCATCAATATTTGCTACTGGTCTCTAGCTTTTCCCACCTCATTGGCCAAGATGAGAGGTACTTCCCATGAGTCTGGGGCTCCATGGGCAGGATGCATACGGGGCACATATCAAAGAGAGGTGAACCAACTCAATATCATAATGGTGGGGTAGAAGCAAACCAACAAGGTTTGGCAAGCCTAGCCCTGTGGTTGCTTATAGCTCCAAGAAGTTATCCCTAAAGCCCCTTGGAACTTCGAGAGATCATCATCCAACAGGACCCTCAGAATAGGGTCGTTCCACGATTCCAAGATTCACACGAAAGGTTAGGAACTTGACCTTCCCCAAGGGCTTTGTGAGAATATCTGTGTCCTACTCATCAGTTCCTATATAATTGATCCTTACGGCGCCTCGCTGTACCATATCTCGGATAAAGTGGTACCTAATATCAATATGCTTGCATTGGTCGTGGAACACGAGATTCTCTGACAAACGAATCCCACTCTGGTTATCACAAAGGATAACGGTGGTATCTAGCACATGCGCGAATAGCTCACTGAAGAGATTTCGCAACCAAACTGCTTCACAATAGGCCATACTTGCTGCAATTTATTCAACCTCAGCGGTGCTCAAAGCAACCGATTTCTGCTTCCTACTCATCCAAGATATCAAAGTAGACCCAAGTGTGAAGAAGCATCCTGATGTGCTCTTGTGATCCACCACGTTGCCATCCCAATCGACATCAGTACATCCATGGAGTCTCAAACTCCCGACAATGTATCTCAACCCATGGTTTATCGTGCCCCGAAGATATCTCAACAGATTCTTCGCACCAACCTAGTGAATGTGATGAGGATCAACCATGTGTTGACTCAAAGTGTTCACTGCAAAACATACGTCCAGACGGGTGTTCACTAAGGACATCAGGGCCACTACAAGTTGACGATACTCGGTAGAATTTGCTAGCACAGGCCCAACAATGCTTCCACTCAACTTTTTAAAGTTGAGCTCCATCGATGTTGACACGGGCTTACAATCCACCATTCCAAATCTTTCCAGCAGCTTCACAATATATTTTCCTTGAGAAAGGAAAATCTCGTCAGGTCTTTGCCAGA
Source organism: Pinus albicaulis (assembly GCA_034641835.2). NCBI lineage: Eukaryota > Viridiplantae > Streptophyta > Pinopsida > Pinales > Pinaceae > Pinus > Pinus albicaulis. The sequence goes on along the minus strand of CM076573.1, from coordinate 778,054,639 downwards.
CCTCCAGACCTCGGAAGTAATGCATCAGTCCTAGGTCCTTCATCTCAAACACAGAAGCGAGCTCCCTCTTACACTGATGAATGTGAGGGTCAGCACCTATCAGGAAGAGATCGTCCACATAGAGCACCTGAATGAGAGGATTTTCTCTATCAACCTTGAAGTAAAGATTTGGATCAACATTACTACGAGTGAAGCCCAGCTTCATCAAGTAGATATCTATCCTCTCGTACCAAGCCCTAAGGGTTTGCTTCAACCCATAGAGGTATTTCTTCAACCTGCATACATGGGTGTCTCTATCCTGGACTTCGAACCCAAAGGTTGCTCCACATACACCTCTTGCTTTATCGAACCATGTAGAAAGGCGATCTTCACATCCATCTGATGAAGATTCCATCCTTGCGTAGCAACAAGGGCTATGATAGATCAAATAGTGCTATATCGAGCCACAGGTGCAAATATATAATCATAGTCTATGCCTTTCTTTTGAGAGAAGCCACGAGAAACAAATATTGCCTTGAACTTTTCAACACTACCATCATATCCATGCTTGATCTTATAGATCCATTTCGAGGTAACAACAGCTTTGTCCTTTGGTCTCAGAACCACATCCTAGACATCATTTTTCACAATGGACTCGTATTCTTCATGCATAGCATCCTTCCAAAATTGATGCTTTACAGCTTTTTCAAAAGATGCAGGCTCAAATTGTACGATTGTACTCATGGTTGCTAGATACCCTTGGTATCCATTCGCCTTCTTACTTTCACGGAATATCCCCCTTGGGGCCATATGTCTCTCGGTATCTTCGAGAGTATCCTGGAGCCATGAGAGTATTCTCTTCATTGAAGGAGGTGGATCAATGGGGTTCATTGGTCCTTCAAAATTGGGCATCATCTCATCCTTCGGTTCTTCCTGATTCCTAGACCTTACTTCATGAACTTCCTCAGAGCTCAAAAGATTTATCACTTTCCTGAGGGAAGCATCTTCATCAAAGGTAAAATCGTGGCAAATCTCCACTTCTCTTTGACCAGGCACATAGAATCTATAAGCCTTCGAAGTTTCACTGTAGCCCACAAACATTCCCTTTTTCCCAGAAGCATCCAGCTTTCTCCTCTTCTCTTTTGGCACATGAAAATAAACGAGACAACCAAAAACTCTAAAATGAGAGACGCCAGGTTTCTTACCAGAGAAAACCTCTTCGGGAGTTTTGGAGTCCAAAGCGGAATGCGCGCATCGATTTTGTATGTACTCAACAATGTTCGCAGCTTCTCCCCACAAAAAATTTGGAAGACCTTGGTCACATAGCATGGCACAAGCGGCTTCCACAAAGGTCCTGTTATTTCTTTCATCAAGGCCATTTTTCTCAGGAGTAGATACAGTTGTGGTCTCCCTCTTTATGCCAGCTTCTCTGCAAAATTTATTGAACTCGTTCATCTCATATTCAGTGCCATTATGGGTCCTCAAAATATTTATCTTCTTCCCTGCTTGATTTTCCAGCAAGTCTTTGAAAGTACGAAACCACATGAAAGCCTCATCCTTCTTCTTCAATAAGTATATCCAGGTCTTGCGGGAGAAGTCATCTATAAACGTCATATAATAAGAACATCCTCCCAAGGATTTCACGGGTAGCATACCAGACAAATCAGAATGTATCAATTGCAAGACATCAAATGTCTTTGTGACACTTGAGGAGAAAGGTCCCCTTGTATGTTTTCCTTCGGCAAAACCCTGACATACACCTTCATGATCAATTTTGAATTCAGGCATCCCTGTCACCACCTTCCTTGCTTTGGGAAGGGCTTTGTAATGAAGGTGTCCAAACCTCCAGTGCCATAGTTCGTTTGAAAAATGGTATCACATGTCATAGCTCCCAATGGACTTCCTCCAACCTGGTAGAGTGTATCATCTCTAAACCCAATCATGATAGCTTCCTTGAAACTTTTCTTCCAGATGTGTACCTTCTCATCAACGAATTCCACCTTGAAACCTTTGTCTTCCATGGCCGAAATAGTCATAAGGTTCTTCTTCAAATCAGGTACATATAGTACATCTTGCAAGTAGAGGACTTGACCTTGAGATAAGTGGAGGGTCACAATCTCAGTCCCTTTCACGGGATAGGTGGCATTATCTGCAAGGATAATTTTCAGATTAGTATCCTTCTCAACTAAATTAGAAAGCGCTTATTTAAACCCAGTGAGGTGCCTTGAAGCACCACTATCAATCAACCAGACATCCATATTGTCAGGTGGAGATGCAGCAGAGAGGGCAGATACAAGAATGAATTCATTTTTCTTATCATCAACAACATTAGATTCCTCATACCTGGAATTTATTGACCTTTTGAAAGGTTGCCCATTTCCATTGCGACCAGAGGGAGCCTTCCTCTTTCCTTTGAACCCGTCGTTCCTTTGATTTCCATTCCTCCTGTTGTTGTTGTTGTCATCATCCCCAGGAGAATCATTCTTATTAGGGCATTCTCTAGCATAGTGGTCAGTCTTGTTACATGTGTAACGTCTTTCGTTCTTTCCTTGGCCCCCTTCTCTTCCATGGTTCCTTGGACCACCATTGTTATTCTTCTTAGCATGAGTGGTGAAGGCAACATTACCTTCATTTTCATATTCCATCATTCTTGTTTCCTCTTGAGTGCATCTCGACAATACTTCGTCAAAATTAGGAATCACATTGTTATTGAGAATGGTAGTAATGAATACGTGCCATTCGGAGGAGAGATCTCCAAGTGAGGTGAGAACCATTTCTCGATCAACTATTGTCTCCCCAATGGCAAGAATATTATTCCTGATTTCAGTCAACTTCAAAAAATAAGATTGAATAGATTCATCCATACCTTTCTTAAGATTCTTCAATTGGTTCTTAAAGAAAAGGACTTGATTTGCATTGTTGGCCCTGAACATATTGACCAACTTATCATACATCTCCTTAGATATACACAAATCAGAGATGTAGGAAACCAGACTCTTATGTATGGAATCCTAGATGATCAGTTTTGCTTTGATTTCCCCTTTCTTATACTTTGACTTGGTGGCAGCAAGTGCAAATGACGGGGGCTCTTGGATTTTACCCTGCACATAGTCCATGACATCTTGGTATTCCAACATTAAATCCAAAGACATCTTCCAAGCATGGAATTCAGCCTTGCCAGTAAACTTGTCATCAACTTTGAAGCCATTATAATTGAGGTACCCATGGGTCCTTGACAAATGCTCCTTCTTTAGTGATTGCTCTCAATATGAACTTGGGCTTTGTCTTCACCTTAGCTATGATACATGTAAATTTTCGTAGATATTCTATGGTTGATGTAACTTTACTTTTATACCTGGTATCAAATAGCAATCACATAAACATAAAAGTAAAATTCTGATAGAACATACCAATAGATCGACGGAATACAAGCCAAAAATACACTTAACTTGGTCAACAAAATATATGTGTTGTGGTGCGTTATGGCGGTCAACAGGATGCTTCAACTAGCAAAGTCTGCTCATGGTCAGCCAACCAGAATGTGTCACACAACCCTCTCGGACAACTCTACAACGGTCAACCCAAAGTCAACAAAAGTCAATGTTGTCCAGTCAACGGTCAACGCAAAACAACAATAGCAGAAAGTCAACGCAGCCAAGTCAGATCAACATCCAGCCTCGGTTTTTGTGCCAAAAATTACAGATTGAGGATATCGAAGTTTAAGGAGAGTTTTTGGTCAATTTGACCAAGCGTTGACCAAATTCAACGCTGGTCAATTATGTGTTGGAAACCCTAGAACAGTCTAAAACCCTAGCTGTTTTTTTTCCCACGTGTGAGTGAAGAGGAGCCTCCAAGATGATGATCGAACCAATCAGATGCAGAGAGAGAATGTGTGATGAGTGATGGTGAAATTGACCTCCAACGTTGACCTATATATATCCATCAGTGAGGGCGTGTGACACATCTATTAGGGCTCCAAGCCTACATTACAATTCTAGTTGACCTTGCACAAAAGTAGAATTAATTCAAAATAAATGTTCTGCTCATCGGATCAAGATGATCTTTAGATCGATCTTGCACCTCTCTGAAAGAGGAATCCAATAAAAATATTGGCATCTTCATTTGAGCATCAAAACATGGAGTTTCGACCTAGTTTCCCAAAATTAACAATTATATTGTGACCCTATGGACTCTTGTATATAGAAAGGAGGTTTTATCATTTGAATCATCCAAGAATTATTCATTTATCTCTCTTTTCTTCTATTTTGGGAGTTGGTTTCATAACATTTGGTATCAGAGCTTTGGATTCTAGGGTTTCGTTGCTTCAAACAAGTCATCGATGCATTTTCACTATTATTTTTTCTACGAAGGTTCAGACGCTAAAAAAAACCCATTTGCGAAGAAATCCGGAGAAAGTTCGTGTAAATATTTCATATCTTGGTTTGCAATATTTTCAGAGATATGATTTGTGGAAGTTAGGTTTTTTGCAGGCTCCCGAATTTCATCTCAAAGAGGTGACCTTAGGAAAATTGTCATAACTCTCCCTCTGAGAATCAGAATGGAATTATGTAAAAAGTGGACGAAAGTACACATGCTGTAGTTTTCTGTGTATTAATTTTAGACCCTAAGGAGGAACTTGTGACATGTGGCACGCCGTACGAGTTCGCTCTATTGAACTAATCCATAATTAGGTCATTGTGGGAGATTAGGAATAACTTTGTCTTGAAGAATCCAAATCAGGTCAGAAAAATGTGGCATTGGAAAGAAGACTCAAAGGGATATTACAGGACCGAATCTTAAATCTCAAGGATCCGAAATTACAGAGATACATCAGTTTCAATATCGAGCTCCTCCAAAGCAAGAAAAAGGTGTGTATTTATTTTTCAAATTGCATAAGTCTTGTTTGAAAAATCAGACTGAAGTGATTCCGAGGGCATATTGAAGCATATATATCAGTATTGGGTTCTAAAATTCCCTCTAAAAATAATTCAACACCCATTAAGCCCTTAGAAGGCTCTACCATGAATTATGAAGAGGAAGAAGTGCAACATGATATATCAAAATTACAAGAGCAAGTGCACCAAATTTCACTCTCGCAAAGAGAAACAAAAAATGAAATGGAAGTTTTGAAAGGCATGGAAGCCAAGATGGATGGTTTGAAGAAAGGCGTGGAAGCTAATATGGATGGTTTGAAGAAAGGCGTGGAATTTAAGATGGATGGCATGGAAGCTAACTTGGAAGACATGAAGAATGATATAAAAGCAGACATGGAAGGTTTGAAAGAAGGTTTGACAAAGTTGATACAAGAAATAATTCCTAATGGCAAAAAGGTATTACAGGAAACTCATGATGAGAAAAATATAAATGTTAATTGTGATTTCATAAACTCTAATGTTGGATTGAAGACCCACAATATTAATAAGATGGATATGAGGAAGTTTGATGGCAAGGATCCCGTAACATGGATACTACAGATGGAGCAATATTTTGATCTCCATAATGTGCAAAACACATAAAAGGTATGCATTGCAACTTTACATTTAGAACAAAATACATCTGTATGGTATCAATGGCTTTTCTCTTGTAAAAAAATTGTCACTTGGTCAATTTTTACGGAGGAAATGATAGCACATTATGAGGATAAAAGAGCAACACCTTCTTTAGCCAATTGATAAATCTCAAATAAAAGGGTTCAATGATGGAGCACATTGAGGACTTCCAAAAATTGAATATAAGGGTAACTAATATTCTAGAGGAACACATGATTGATGTCTTCATAGGGACTTTAAAGATTAACATCCAACATGAGGTTCGCCTTTTGGAACCTTATTCATTGGAGAAGGCATTCAGGTTGGAAAGAAAAATTGAAAGTAAATTTATGGCGACAAGGAAGCCTACCACTAGCATCTATAAAGATGGAAGTGTTGCTACTCCTAGAATTCCACAACCTACAAGGTTGACACCACAACAATTGGAAGAAAAAAGAACAAAAGGGCTTTGCTATAGTTGTGATAGCAAATACACTAAAGGTCATAAGTGTGTTGAGAAGAAATTATTTTACATAGAATGTAAAGAGGAGGAATAAAATGAACAAGAAACTTCAAAAGAAGAGGATATACACCAGGAACCAACCCTAGAAAAAGAAGAAATGAGTCCGACCATATCTTGTAATGCATTGGCAAGAATTACCACTCCTCAAACTCTCAAGATAGAAGGACATATGAAGAAGAAAAATGTAATAGTGTTGACTGATTTAGGTAGTACCCATAATTTTATTCATTGTAAGGTAGCGAAGGAATTGAATTGCTTCCTATACCCAGCACTAAAGTGTCAAGTGATGGTTGCAAATGGAGGGACTATAAATTGCTATGGAAAATGCCATAATATCAAGCTAACCATGGGGGAATATGTATTGAATAGTCCAAACATGTGTTGATGGATACAATGGGCCAATTGTTCTCGGCCGTAGATGTCGAAGTGGACCAATTGTTCTCATAGTTATGGACAAGGAGTGATGTCTCATTAAATACAATATATTTCAGAGGTATTGAAATTGCAAGTAATGCACCATTCGGGGTTTATTATTTATTTATTTATTGACGGTGAGGGATATATTTGGGATTTATTATTTATTTATTAATTTATGGTGAGGGATATATTCGGGGTTTATTATTTATTTATTTATTTAGGATTTTAAAATTATAGTAAGGCACATTCTTTTTAGTTCTTTCACATTAGAATTTTCACTTAATTCTCTTTCTAATCAAATTATAATGCATATGAAAGCAATGCAAAAGATTAAAATATGGCATATCCTTACATAGAACAATACTGAAACAAATCAATTGGAAAATAGAGCAATGAGGTTTGAAGTGGGAACCCTCTATTTGAATTATAGGGTAACTCATCACCCCATCCTATGATGATGACACATGGCAATGGAATTTAAAGCAAGTAGGAGATTCACTTAGTATAAACATGTGTTGAGGGATTCAATGGGCATCAAGGCATGTGAGTTCTCATATCATTCATGCGATGAACCTTATAGGTGAAAAGGAGGAAATAATAGTCAATTGTGTGGATTTCATTAGAGAAATTTCCAATAATTATGTGCTTAAGTGTTGGATGGAACCTGTCATGGCCCTACACTCGTGGTAGTCTACCAACCAACTTGTAGCGGGTGCAGCACTACCTTACTTTTCTTTTCATTAATACTCAATAAGTAGACAATGCCTATCTTCAACACTTTAAGTTATTAATATTCCAATATTCTTTATCAATATGTAGAAGATATAAAAACAACATCAAACATCAACATCAAGTGCACATGTACGCCCATACATACAAGGGAGGGACAACTCCCTGAATATGAGTCTGCCCGATATTATGTTTCAATAAGTGTACAATTTTACAATAATTATACAAGACAAGCCTGTGTAAGCCACTTACACTTCTTTCCAATGTGCTTGCGGCACTTGTGCTTTGGCCTGAGCTTCAAAGCTCTCCAACAACCCAAATAATCATCAAGGATCCCAAAAATCCCTTTAAAATACATTTTCAAACTTCTGCTCGAAAACACGTTCAACCTAAGTCACCCGGGTCACCGAAACCCTCAACTCTACACGTGCAGAAATGCATTCAGGAAAAACCCGACTCCACCCTTTCTGCACACGTCGATGCCCTCGGCTGCACACGTTCAGGAAACGCGTTTAGGAGAACCCAACTCCACCCTTTTTGCACGTGCGCCTTCACAGTCTGCTCGAAAACCCGACTCGACCCTATCTACATGCATCGATGCCCTCAGTTGCACGTGTTCAGAAACACATTCGGGAAAAAACCCGACTCAACCCGTGACACATTCAGTCTTTTCCTTCACTCATCCACCCATCTTACGAGCACATACACTTGCTCTGCTAATTCAGAGCTCGTACCAAGTGATGTGTGATGAATGAATGATGCCTTTGAACCTCCTCAACACATCCGTATTAATATTCCAAGTTGTGGTCCCTTTTTTTATAAATCATGACCCTTCGCCCACGCCCATGGGTCGACTTGGTCACTGTTAGGTCCCTATATTACTAGTGTAGTCCCTTATTTTTGTAGTGTAGTCACCTTATTGTTATTGTTCTACCCCTGTAGTCCCCATATTGCTATTGTTGGCCCTTAGATTATTATTGTTAGGTCGGCTAGGATTATATTGTGACCCCATGGACTCCTATATATAGAAAAGAGGTTTTGTCATTTGAATCATCCAAGAACTGTTCATTTATGTAATGTAAAGGAGGTTCCCCCTAGAAGTGGCTTGTTTCTAAGGCGTTGATCTCTCTTTTCTTCTATTTTGGGAGTTGGTTTCATAACATTTGGTATCAGAGCTTTGGATTATAGGGTTACGCTGCTTCAAACATGTCATCGTGGCATTTTCGCTATAATTTTTTTTCTACGAAGGTTCAAACACTAAAAAAAAGACCCATTTGTGAAAAAATCTAGAGGAAGTTCATGTAAAGATTTCAGATCTTGGTTCACAATATTTTCAGAGATATGATATGTGGAAGTTAGGGTTTTTACAGGCTCCCGAATTTCATCTAAAAGAGGTGACCTTAGGAAATTTGTCATAAATCTCTCTCTAAGCATCAGATTGGAATTATGTAATAATTGAACGAAAGTACACGAACTGTAGTTTTTTGTGTATCAATTTCAGAGCCGAAGGAGGAACCAGTGACATGTGGCACGTCGTACAAGTTCACTATACTGAATCAGTCCATAATTAGGTCATTGTGGGAGATTGGGAATAACTTTGTCTTGAATAATCCAAATTAGGTCAGACCTGTGTCATTGGAAAGTATACTCAGAGGGCTATTATAGGACCGAATCTTAAATATTGGGAATTTGAAATTATAGAGATACATCAGATTCAATATCGAGCTTCTCAAAATCAAGAAAAAGGTGTGTATTTTTTTTTTTCAAATTGCATAAGTCTTGTTTCAAAAATCAGTTTGAAGTGATTCTAAGGGCATATTGAAGCATAGATATCAGTATTGGGTTCTAAAATCCCCCATAAAAATAATTCAACACCCATTAATCCCTTAGAAGCCTCTACTATGACTTATGAAGAGGATTAAGTGCAACATGATATATCAAAATTACAAGAGCAAATGCACCAAATTTCACTCTCGCGTAGAGCAACAAAAAATGAAATGGAAGTTTTGAAGAAAGGCGTGTAAAACAAGATGGATGGTTTGAAGAAAGGCGTGGATGCTAATATGGATGGTTTGAAGAAAGGTGTGGAAGCTAAGATGGATGGCATGGAAGCTAATATGGATGGCATGGAAGCTAACATGGAATACATGAAGAATGATATAAAAGCAGACATGGAAGGTTTTAAAGAAGGTTTGACAAATTTGATACAAGAAATAATTCCTAACGGTGAAAAGGTGGTACAGGAAACTCATGATGAGAACACAATAAATGTTAATCGTGATTTCATAAACTCTAATGTTGGATTGAAGACCCACCATATTCCAAATATTGATATGAGGAAGTTTGATGGCAAGGATCACGTAACATGGATACTATAGATGGAGCAATATTTTGATCTCCATAATGTGCAAAACACATAAAAGGTACGTATTGCAACTTTACATTTATGAAAAACTACATCTGTATGGTATCGTTGGCTTTGATCTTGTAAAAAAATTGTCACTTGGTCAATTTTTACGGAGGAAATGATAGCACATTATGAGGATATAAAGAGCAACACCTTCTTTAGCCAATTGATAAATCTCAAACAAAGGGGTCCAATGGTGGAGCACATTGAGGACTTCCAAAAATTGAATATAAGGGTAACTGATATTCCAGAGGAACACATGATTGATTTATTCATAGGGACTTAGGATAACATGCAACATGAGGTTCACCTTTGGGAACCTGATTCATTGGAGAAGGCATTCAGGTTAGCAAGAAAAAATGAAAGTAAATTTATGGCGAGAAGGAAGCCTACCACTAACATCTATAAAGATGGAAGTGTTGATACTCCTAGACTTCCACAACCTATAAGGTTGGCACCACAAAAATTGGAAGAAAAAAGAGCAAAAATGATTTGCTACAGTTGTGATAGAAAATACACTAAAGGAAATAATTGTGCTGAGAAGAAATTATTTTACTTATATTGTGAGGAGGAGGAAGAAAATGAACAAGAAACTTCAAAAGAAGAGGATATACACCAGGAACCAACCCTAGAGAAAGAAGAAATGAGTCTGACCATATCTTGTAATGCATTGGCAGGAATTACCACTCCTCAAACTCTCAAGATAGAAGGACATATCAAGGAGAAAAAGGTAGTAGTGTTGATTGATTCAGGTAGTAACCATAATTTTATTCATTGAAATTGCGAAGGAATTGAATTGCTTCCTATACCCAGCACCAGAGTGTCAAGTGATTATTGCAAATGGAGGGACTATAAATTGCTTTGGAAAATGCCATAATATCAAGTTAACCATGGTGGAATATGTATTGAATAGTCTAATTCTTTCCATTCCAATGGGAGGTGTTGATGTTGTACTAGGAATACAATGGTTACAATATTTGGGGACGGTAGCTTTTAATTTTCAAGAACTTTTCTTGAATTTCAGAAGGAAAGGAAGTTGAATTACGGGGTATTACAGGGAAGCCGGGAAAGATAATAAGCTCTAATGTCATGACAAAGCTTCTGAAGAAAGAACAATGAAGCGTAATTGTACAATTATGATCACTAGAAGTTCCAACATCAAAATCATATATTTCTCCATATCTCCAAAAATACTTGGACAATCATTCCAAGGTGTTTGAAACTCCCAAAGAACTCCCACCTATTCGTGATCATGATCATTCTATTCATTTGATTCCAAGATGTGTTCCTCCGAACCTCAAGCTTTACAGATATCCTTATTTCCAAAAGAGTGAAATTGAACGTATGATTGCATAAATGTTAGAGGCTGGTATAATTTAACCTAGTCAAAGTTCTTTCTTTGCTCTAGTAGTATTGGTGCACAAGAAGGATGGATCATGGCGCATGTGTCTGTATTATAGGGAGATCAATAAGCTCACTATTAAAGATGAGAGGTACTTCCCATGAGTCCGGGACTCCATGGGCAGGATGCATACGCAACACAGATCAAAGAGAGGTGAACCAACTCAATATCATAATGGTGGGGTACAAGCACACCAACAAGGTTCGGCAAGCCTAGCCCTATGGTTGCTTATAGCTCCAAGAAGTTATCCCTAAAGCCCCTTGGAGCTTCGAGAGATCATCATCCAACAAGACCCTCAGAATAGGGCCGTTCCACGATTCCAATATTCACACAGAAGGTTGGGAACTTGACCTTCCCCAAGGGATTTGTGAGAATATCTGTGACCTGCTCATCAGTTCCTATATAATTGATCCTTACGGCGCCTCGCTGTACCATATCCCAGATAAAGTGGTACCTAATATCAATATGCTTGGATTGGTCGTGGAACACGAGATTCTCTGACAAACGAATCCCACTCTGGTTATCACAAAGGATAACGGTGGTATCTAGCACATGCCCGAATAGCTCACTGAAGAGATTTCAAAACCAAACTGCTTCACAATAGGCCATACTTTTTGCAATGTATTCAACCTCAGCGGTGCTCAAAGCCACCGATTTCTGCTTCCTACTCATCCAAGATATCGAAGTAGACCCAAGTGTGAAGCAGCAGTCAGATGTGCTCTTGCGATCCACCACGTTGCCAGCCCAATCGGCATCAGTACATCCATGGAGTCTCAAACTCCTGACAATGTATCTCAGCCCATGGTTTATCGTGCCCCGAATATATCTCAACAGATTCTTGGCACCAACCTAGTGAATGTGATGAGGATCAACCATGTGTTGACTAAAAGTGTTCACTGAAAAACATATGTCCAGACGGGTGTTCACTAAGGACATCAGGGCCACTACAAGTTGACGATACTCGGTAGAATTTGCTAGCACAGGCCCAACAACGCTTCCACTCAAATTTTTAAAGTTGAGCGCCATCAATGTTGACACGGGCTTACAGTCCACCATTGCAAATCTTTCCAACAACTTCACAATATATTTTCCTTGAGAAAGGAAAATCTCGTCAGGTCTTTGCCAGACCTACAGGCCTAGGAAGTAATACATCAGTCCTAGGTCCTTCATCTCAAACATATAAGCGAGCTCCCTCTTACACTGATGAATGTGAGGGTCAACACCTATCAGGAAGAGATTGTCCACATAGAGCACCTGAATGAGAGGCTTTTCTCTATCAACCTTGAAGTAAAGATTTGGATCAACATTACTACGAGTGAAGCCCAGCTTCATCAAGTAGCTATCTATCCTCTCGTACCAAGCCCTAAGGGCTTGCTTCAACCCATAGAGGTATTTCTTCAACCTGCATACATGGGTGTCTCTATTCTGGACTTCGAACCCCAAAGGTTGCTCCACATACACCTCTTCATTTATCGAACCATGCAGAAAGGCAGTCTTCACATCCATCTGATGAAGATTCCATCCTTGCATAGCAACAAGGGCTATGATAGATCAAATGGTGGTATATCGGGCCACAGGTGCAAATATATCATCATAGTCTATGCCTTTCTTTTGAGAGAAGCCACGAGAAACAAATATTTCCTTGAACTTTTCAACACTACCATCATATCCATGCTTGATCTTATAGAGCCATTTCGAGGTAACAAAAACTTTTTCCTTTGGTCTTAGAACCACATCCCAGACATCATTTATCATAATGGACTCGTATTCTTCGTGCATAGCATCCTTACAAAATTGATGCTTTACGACTTCTTCAAAAGATGCAGGCTCAGATTGTACGATTGTACTCATGGCTGCTAGATACCCTTGGTATCCATTCGGCTTCTTACTTTCACAGAATGTCCCCCTTGGGGCCATATGTCTCTCGGTATCTTCGAGAGTATCCTGGACCCATGAGGGTATTCTCTTCATTGAAGGAGGTGGATCAATGGGGTCCATTGGTCCTTCAAAATTGGGCATCATCTCATCCTTCGATTCTTCCTGATTCCTAGACCTTACTTCATGATCTTCCTCAGAGCTCAAAAGATTTATCACTTTCCTGAGGGAAGCATCTTCATCAAAGGTAACATCGTGGAAAATCTCCACTTCTCTTTGACCAGGCACATAGACTCTATGAGCCTTCGAAGTTTCACTGTAGCCCACAAACATTCCCTTTTTCCCAGAAGCATCCAACTTTCTCCTCTTCTCTTTCGGCACATGAAAATAAACGAGACAACCAAAAACTCTAAAATGAGAGACGCTAGGTTTCTTACCAGAGAAAACCTCTTCAGGAGTTTTGGAGTCCAGAGTGGAATGCGGGCATCGATTTTGTATGTACTCAGCAATGTTCGCAGCTTCTCCCCACAAAAACTTTGGAAGACCTTGGTCACATAGCATGGCATGAGCAGCTTCCACAAAGGTCCTGTTATTTATTTCATCAAGGCCATTTTTCTCAGGAGTAGATACAGTTGTGGTCTCCCTCTTGATGCCAACTTCTCTGCAAAATTTATTGAACTCGTTCGTCTCATATTCAGTGCCATTATGGGTCCTCAAAGTCTTGATCTTCTTCCCTGCTTGATTTTCCACCAAGTCTTTGAAAGTACGAAGCCACATGAAAGCCTCATCCTTCTTCTTCAATAAGTATATCCAGGTCTTGCGAGAGAAGTCATCTATAAACATCATATAATAAGAACATCCTCCCAAGGATGTCACGGGTAGCATACCAGACAAATCGGAATGTATCAATTGCAAGACATCAGATGTATTTGTGACACTTGAGGGGAAAGGTACCCTTGTATGTTTTCCTTCGACAAAACCCTGACATACACCTTCATGATCAATTTTGAATTCAGGCATCCCTGTCACCACCTTCCTTGCTTCGGGAAGGGCTTTGTAATGAAGGTGACCAAACCTCTGGTGCCATAGTTCGGTTTGACGAATGGTATCACATGTCATAGCTCCCAGTGGACTTCCTCCAACTTGGTAGAGTGTATCAACTCTAAACCCAATCATGATAGCTTCCTTGAAACTTTTCTTCTAGATGTGTACCTTCCCATCAACGAATTCCACCTTGAAACCTTTGTCTTCCATGGCCGAAATAGACATAAGGTTCTTCTTCAAATCAGGTACATATAGTACATCTTGCAAGCGGAGGACTTGACCTTGAGATAAATGGAGGGTCACAGTCTCAGTCCCTTTCACGAGATAGGTGGCATTATCTCCAAGGATAATTTTCAGATTAGTATCCTTCTCAACCAAATTAGAAAGCGCTTATTTAAACCCAGTGAGGTGCCTTGAAGCACCACTATCAATCAACCAGACATCCATATTGTCGGGTGGAGATGCAGCAGAGAGGGCAGATACAAGAATGAATTCATTTTTCTTATCATCAACAACATTAAATTCCTCATACCTGGAATTTATTGACCTTTTGAAAGGTTTCCCATTTCCATTGCGACCAGAGGGAGCCTTCCTCTTTCCTTTGAATCCGTTGTTCCTTTGATTTCCATTCCTCCTGTTGTTGTTGTTGTCATCATCCCCAAGAGAATCCTTCTTATTAGGGCATTCTCTAGCATAGTGGCCGGTCTTGTTACATGTGTAACATCTTCCGTTCTTTCCTTGGCCCCCTTCTCTTCCATGGTTCCTTGGACCACCATTGTTCTTCTTCTTAGCACGAGCGGTGAAGGCAACATTACCTTCATTTTCATATTCCATCATTCTTGTTTCCTCTTGAGTGCATCTCGACAATACTTCGTCAAAATCAGGAATCACATTGTTATTAAGAATGGTAGTAATGAATACATGCCATTCGGAGGAGAGATCTCCAAGTGAGGTGAGAACCATTTCTCGATCAGCTATTGTCTCCCTAATGGCAAGAATATTATTCCTGATTTCAGTCAACTTCAGAAAATAAGATTGAATAGATTCATCCCTGCCTTTCTTAAGATTCTTTAATTGGTTCTTAAAGAAAAGGACTTGATTTGCATTGTTGGCCCTGAACATATTGACCAACTTATCATACATCTCCTTAGATGTGCACAAATCAGAGATGTAGGCAACCAGATTCTTATGTATGGAATCTCGGATGATCAATTTTGCTTTGATTTCCCCTTTCTTATACTTTGACTTGGTGGCAGCAGGTGCAAATGATGGGGGCTCTTGGATTTTACCCTGCACATAGTCCATGACATCTTGGTATTCCAACATTAAATCCAAAGACATCTTCCAAGCATGGAAGTCAGCCTTGCCAGTCAACTTGTCATCAACTTTGAAGCCATTATAATTTGAGGTACCCATGGGTCCTTGACAAATGCTCCTTCTTCGGTGATTTCTCTCAATACGAACTTGGGCTTTGTCTTCACCTTAGCTATGATACATGTAAATTTTCGTAGATATTCTATGGTTGATGTAACTTTACTTTTATACCTGGTATCAAATAGCAATCACATAAACATGAAAGTAAAATGCTGATAGAACATACCAATAGATTGACGGAATACAAGCCAAAAATACACTTAACTTGGTCAGCAAAATATATGTGTTGTGGTGCGTTATGGCGGTCAACAAGATGCTTCAACTAGCAAAGTCTCCTCACGGTCAGCCAACCAGAATGTGTCACACAACCCTCTCAAACAACTCTACAACGGTCAACCCAAAGTCAACAAAAGTCAACGTTGTCCAGTTAATGGTCAACGCAAAACAACAACAATAGAAAGTCAACGCAGCGAAGTCAGATCAACATCCAGCCTCGGTTTTTGTGCCAAAAATTGCAGATTGAGGAGATCGAAGTTTAGGGAGAGTTTTTGGTCAATTTTACCAAGCGTTGACCAAAGTCAACGTTGGTCAATTATGTGCTGGAAACCCTAGAACAGTCTGGAACCCTAGCTGCTTTTTTTTCCCACGTGTGAGTGAAGAGGAGCCTCCAAGATGATGATCGAACCAATCAGATGCAGAGAGAGAATGTGTGATGAGTGATGGTGAAATTGACCTCCAACATTGACCTATATATATTCATCAGTGAGGGTGTGTGAGACATCTATTAGGGCTCCAAGCCTACATTACAATTCTAGCCGACCTTGCACAAAAGTAGAATTAATTCAAAATAAATGTTCTGCTCATCGGATCAAGATGATCTTTAGATCGATATTGCACCTCTCTGAAAGAGGAATCCAATACAAATATTGGCATCTTCATTTGAGCATCACAACATGGATTTTTTACCTAGTTTCCAAAAATTAACAATTATATTGTGACCCTATGGACTCCTATATATAGAAAGGAGGTTTTATCATTTGAATCATCCAAGAATTATTCATTTATCTCTCTTTTATTCTATTTTGGGATTTGGTTTCATAACATTTGGTATCAGAGCTTTGGATTCTAGGGTTTCGCTGCTTCAAATAGGTCATCGAGGCATTTTCGCTATAATTTTTTTCTACGAAGGTTCAGACACTAAAAAAAACCCATTTGCGAAGAAATATGGAGAAATTTCGTGTAAATATTTCAGATCTTGGTTTGCAATATTTTCAGAGATATGATTTGTAGAAGTTAGGTTTTTTGCAGGCTCTCGAATTTCATCTCAAAGAGGTGACCTTAGGAAAATTGTCATAACTCTCCCTCTGAGAATCAGATTGGAATTATGTAAAAAGTGGACGAAAGTATACGGACTCTAGTTTTCTGTGTATCAATTTTAGACCCTAAGGAGGAATTTGTGACATGTGGCATGTCGTACGAGTTCGCTCTACTAAACCAATCCATAATTAGGTCATTGTGGGAGATTAGGAATAACTTTGTCTTGAAGAATCCAAATCTGGTCAGAAAAATGTGGAATTGGAAAGAAGACTCAAAGGGATAATACATGACCAAATCTTAAATCTCAGGGATCCGAAATTATAGAGATACATCAGTTTCAATATCGAGCTCCTCCAAAGCAAGAAAAAGGTGTGTATTTATTTTTCAAATTGCATAAGTCTTGTTTGAAAAATCAGATTGAAGTGATTCCAAGGGCATATTGAAGCATATATATCAGTATTGGGGTTCTAAAATGCCCTCTAAAAGGAATTCAACACCCATTAAGCCCTTAGAAGGCTCTACCATGAATTATGAAGAGGAAGAAGTGCAACATGATATATCAAAATTACAAGAGAAAGTGCACCAAATTTCGCTCTCGAAAAGAGCAACAAAAAATGAAATGGAAGTTTTGAAAGGTGTGGAAGCCAAGATGGATGGTTTGAAGAAAGGCGTGGAAGCTAATATGGATGGTTTGAAGAAAGGCATGGAATCTAAGATGGATGGCACTGAAGCTAAGATGGATGGCATGGAAGCTAACTTGGAAGACATGAAGAATGATATAAAAGCAGACATGGAAGGTTTGAAAGAAGGTTTGACAAAGTTGATACAAGAAATAATTCCTAATGGCGAAAAGGTATTACAGGAAACTCATGATGAGAACAAAATAAATGTTAATCGTGATTTCATAAACTCTAATGTTGGATTGAAGACCCGCAATATTCCTAAGATGGATATGAGGAAGTTTGATGGCAAGGATCCCGTAACATGGATACTACAAATGGAGCAATATTTTGATCTCCATAATGTGAAAAACACACAAAAGGTATGCATTGAAACTTTACATTTAGAACAAAATACATCTGTATGGTATCAATGGCTTTTCTCTTGTAATTTTTTTTTCACTTGGTCAATTTTTACGGAGGAAATGATAGCACATTATGAGGATAAAAGAGCAACACCTTCTTTAGCCAATTGACAAATCTCAAACAAAAGGGTTCAATGATGGAGCACATTGAGGACTTCCAAAAATTGAATATAAGGGTAATTGATATTCTAGAGGAACACATGATTGATGTCTTCATAGGGACTTTAAAGAATAACATCCAACATGAGGTTTGCCTTTTGGAACCTTATTCATTGGAGAAGGAATTCAGGTTGGAAAGAAAAATTGAAAGTAAATTTATGGCGACAAGGAAGCCTACCACTAACATATATAAAGATGGAAGTGTTGCTACTCCTAGAATTCCAAAACCTACAAGGTTGACACCACAACAATTGGAAGAAAAAAGAACAAAAGGGCTTTGCTACAGTTGTGATAGAAAATACACTAAAGGTCATAAGTGTGTTGAGAAGAAATTATTTTACATAGAATGTAAAGAGGAGGAATAAAATGAACAAGAAACTTCAAAAGAAGAGGATATACACCAGGAACCAACCCTAGAGAAAGAAGAAATGAGTCCGACCATATCTTGTAATGCATTGGCAAGAATTACCACTCCTCAAACTCTCAAGATAGAAGGACATATCAAGAAGAAAAATGTAATAGTGTTGATTGATTTAGGTAGTACCCATAATTTTAGTCATTGTAAGGTAGCGAAGGAATTGAATTGCTTCCTATACCCAGCGCTAAAGTGTCAAGTGATGGTTGCAAATGGAGGGACTATAAATTGCTATGGAAAATGCCATAATATCAAGCTAACCACGGGGGAATATGTATTGAATAGTCCAAACATGTGTTGAGGGATACAATGGGCCAATTGTTCTCGGCCGTAGATGTCGAAGTGGACCAATTGTTCTCATAGTTATGGACAAGGAGTGATGTCTCATTAAATGCAATATATTTTAGAGGTATTGAAATTGCAAGTAATGCACCATTCGGGGTTTATTATTTATTTATTTATTGATGGTGAGGGATATATTT
The DNA here is from genome assembly GCA_034641835.2 of Pinus albicaulis. Taxonomy (NCBI): domain Eukaryota; kingdom Viridiplantae; phylum Streptophyta; class Pinopsida; order Pinales; family Pinaceae; genus Pinus; species Pinus albicaulis. The sequence goes on along the minus strand of CM076573.1, from coordinate 778,035,904 downwards.
GGGATTTATTATTTATTTATTAATTTATGGTGAGGGATATATTCGGGGTTTATTATTTATTTATTTATTTGGGATTTTAAAATTATAATAAGGCACATTCTTTTTAGTTCTTTCACATTAGACTTTTCACTTAATTCTCTTTCTAATCAAATTATAATGCATATGAAAGCAATGCAAAAGATTAAAATATGGCATATCCTTACATAGAACAATACTGAAACAAATCAACTGGAAAATAGAGCAATGAGGTTTGAAGTGGGAACCCTCTATTTGAATTATAGGGTAACTCATCACCCCATCCTATGATGATGACATGTGGCAATGGAATTTAAAGCAAGTAGGAGATTCACTTAGTATAAACATGTGTTGAGGGATTCAATGGGCATCAAGGCATGTGAGTTCTCATATCATTCATGTGATGAACCTTATAGGTGAAAAGGAGGAAATAATAGTCAATTGTGTGGATTTCATTAGAGAAATTTCCAATAATTATGTGCTTAAGTGTTGGATGGAACCTGTCATGGCCCTACACTCGTGGTAATCTACCAACCAACTTGTAGCGGGTGCAACACTACCTTACTTTTCTTTTCATTAATACTCAATAAGTAGACAATGCCTATCTTCAACACTTTAAGTTATTAATATTCCACTATTCTTTATCAATATGTAGCGGATATAAAAACAACATCAAACATCAACATCAAGTCCACATGTATGCCCATACATACAAGGGAGGGAAAACTCCCTGAATATGAGTCTGCCCGATATTATGTTTCAATAAGTTTACAATTTTACAACAATTATACAAGACAAGCCTGTGTAAGCCACTTACACTTCTTTCCAATGTGCTTGCGGAACTTGTGCTTTGGCCTGAGCTTCAAAGCTCTCCAACAGCCCAAATAATCATCAAGGATCCCAAAAATCCCTTTAAAAAACATTTTCAGACTTCTGCCCGAAAACATGTTCAACCCAGGTCACCTGGGTCACCGACACCCTCGACTCTACACATGTGCAGAAATGCGTTCAGGAAAAACCCGACTCCACCCTTTCTGCACATGTCGATGCCCTCAGCTGCACACGTTCAGGAAATGCGTTCAGGAGAACCCGAATCCACCCTTTCTGCACGTGCGCCTTCACAGTCTACTTGAAAACCCGACTCGACCCTGTCTGCACGCATCGATGCCCTCAGTTGCACGTGTTCAGAAACACATTCGGGAAAAAACCCGACTTAACCCGTGACAAATTCAATCTTTTCCTTCACTCATCCACTCGTCTTACAAGCACATACACTTGCTCTGCTACTTCAGAGCTCGTACCAAGTGATGTGTGATGAATGAATGATGCTTTTGAACCTCCTCAACTCATCCATATTAATATTCCAAGTTGTGGTCCCTTTTTTTATAAATCATGACCCTTCACCCATGCCCATGGGTCGACTTGGTCACTGTTAGGTCCCTATATTACTAGTGTAGTCCCTTATTGTTGTAGTGTAGTCACCTTATTGTTATTGTTATACCCCTGTAGTCCCCATATTTCTATTGTTGGCCCTTAGATTATTATTGTTAGGTCGGCTAGGATTATATTGTGACCCCATGGACTCCTATATATAGAAAGGAGGTTTTGTCATTTGAATCATCCAAGAACTGTTCATTTATGTAATGTAAAGGAGGTTCCCCCCTAGAAGTGGCTTGTTTCTAAGGCGTTGATCTCTCTTTTCTTCTATTTTGGGAGTTGGTTTCATAACATTTGGTATCAGAGCTTTGGATTATAGGGTTACGCTGCTTCAAACATGTCATCGTGGCATTTTCGCTATAATTTTTTTTCTACGAAGGTTCAAACACTAAAAAAAAGACCCATTTGCGAAAAAATTTAGAGGAAGTTCGTGTAAAGATTTAAGATCTTGGTTCACAATATTTTCGGAGATATGATATGTGGAAGTTAGGGTTTTTACAGGCTCCCGAATTTCATCTAAAAGAGGTGACCTTAGGAAATTTGTCATAAATCTCTCTCTGAGCATCAGATTGGAATTATGTAATAATTGAACGAAATTACACAAACTGTAGTTTTTTTTGTATCAATTTCAGAGCCAAAGGAGGAACCAGTGACATGTGGCATGCCGTACAAGTTCACTCTACTGAATCAATCCATAATTAGGTCATTGTGGGAGATTGGGAATAAATTTGTCTTGAATTAGGTCAGACCTGTGTCATTGGAAAGTATACTCAGAGGGCTATTATAGGACCGAATCTTAAATATTTGGGATCTGAAATTATAGAGATACATCATATTCAATATCGAGCTTCTCAAAGTCAAGAAAAAGGCGTGTATTTTTTTTTTCAAATTGCATAAGTCTTGTTTGAAAAATCAGTTTGAAGTGATTCTAAGGGCATATTGAAGCATAGATATCAGTATTGGGTTCTAAAATCCCCCCTAAAAATAATTCAACACCCATTAATCCCTTAGAAGCCTCTACTATGACTTATGAAGAGGATTAAGTGCAACATGATATATCAAAATTACAAGAGCAAGTGCAGCAATTTTCACTCTCGCGCAGATCAACAAAAAATGAAATGGAAGTTTTGAAGAAAGACGTGGAAAACAAGATGGATGGTTTGAAGAAAGGCGTGGAAGCTAATATGGATGGTTTGAAGAAAGGTGTGGAAGCTAAGATGGATGACATGGAAGCTAATATGGATGGTTTGAAGAAAGGTGTGGAAGCTAAGATGGATGACATGGAAGCTAATATGGATGGCATGGAAGCTAACATGGAATACATGAAGAATGATATAAAAGTAGACATGGAGGGTTTTAAAGAAGGTTTGACAAATTTGATACAAGAAATAATTCCAAACGGTGAAAAGGTGGTACAAGAAACTCATGACGAGAACACAATAAATGTTAATCGTGATTTCATAAACTCTAATGTTGGATTGGAGACCCACCGTATTCCAAAGATTTATATGAGGAAGTTTGATGGCAAGGATCACGTAACATGGATACTATAGATGGAGCAATATTTTGATCTCCATAATGTGCAAAACACATAAAAGGTACGTATTGCAACTTTACATTTATAACAAACTACATCTGTATGGTATCGTTGGCTTTCCTCTTGTAAAAAAATTGTCACTCGGTCAATTTTTACGGAGGAAATGATAGCACATTATGAGGATATAAAGAGCAACACCTTCTTTAGCCAATTGATAAATCTCAAACAAAGGGGTCCAATGGTGGAGCACATTGAGGACTTCCAAAAATTGAATATAAGGGTAATTGATATTCCAGAGGAACACATGATTGATTTATTCATAGGGACTTTAAAGGATAACATCCAACATGAGGTTCACCTTTGGGAACCTGATTCCTTGGAGAAGGCATTCAGGTTAGCAAGAAAAATTGAAAGTAAATTTATGGCGAGAAGGAAGCCTACCACTAACATCTATAAAGATGGAAGTGTTGATACTCCTAGACTTCCACAACCTATAAGGTTGACACCACAACAATTGGAAGAAAAAAGAGCAAAAGGGATTTGCTACAGTTGTGATAGAAAATACACTAAAGGAAATAAGTGTGCTTAGAAGAAATTATTTTACATATATTGTGAGGAGGAGGAAGAAAATGAACAAGAAACTTCAAAAGAAGAGGATATACACCAGGAACCAACCCTAGAGAAAGAAGAAATGAGTCCGACCATATCTTGTAATGCATTGGCAGGAATTACCACTCCTCAAACTCTCAAGATATAAGGACATATCAAGAAGAAAAAGGTAATAGTGTTGATTGATTCAGGTAGTACCCATAATTTTATTCATTGTAATTGCGAAGGAATTGAATTGCTTCCTATACCCAGCACCAGAGTGTCAAGTTATTGTTGGAAATGGAGGGACTATAAATTGCTTTGGAAAATGCCATAATATCAAGTTAACCATGGGGGAATATGTATTGAATAGTCTAATTCTTTCCATTCCAATGGGAGGTGTTGATGTTGTACTAGGAATACAACGGTTACAATATTTGGGGATGGTAGCTTTTAATTTTTAAGAACCCTTCTTGAATTTTGGAAGGAAAGGAATTTGAATTACGGGGTATTACAGAGAAGCCGGGAAAGATAATAAGCTCTAATGTCATGAAAAAGCTTCTGAAGAAAGAACAATGAAGCAGAATTGCACAATTATGATCACTAGAACTTCCAACATCAAAATCATCTATTTCTCCATATCTCCAAAAAGACTTGGACAATCATTCCAAGGTGTTTGAAACTCCCAAAAAACTCCCACCTATTCGTGAGCATGATCATTCTATTCATTTGATTCCAGGATGTGTTCCTCCGAACCTCAAGCTTTACAGATATCATTATTTCCAAAAGAGTGAAATTGAACGTATGATTGCATAAATGTTAGAGGCTGGTATAATTTAACCTAGTCAAAGTTCTTTCTTTGCTCTAGTAGTATTGGTGCACAAGAAGGATGGATCATGGTGCATGTGTCTGTATTATAGGGAGATCAATAAGCTCACTATTAAAGATAGATTTCCCATTCCTGTGATTGATGAATTACATGGAGAAATTTATTTTACCAAGTTGGATCTTCATTTAGGATATCATCAAATTAGAATGAAGACTGAAGATATTCTGAAAACAACATTTCGAACTCATGAGGGTCATTATGAATTTTTTGTCATGCCTTTTGACCTTACCAAAATGCATACTGCGTATTGGAGCTTTATAACACAACTCATTATGGTATTTACAATAAAAACCACATATATACTCATACACATTTTTTTCAACCATCAAATAACTATACTGTTTATGGAGCTTTATAAATCTAGCTCGATACATTATTTACAATAATATACACATACGTATTTTCTCGACTAGAAAATAAAAGGATACGATGCATGTATCAACAACGAGGGGATCCATAGGCTCACACCTCCACCCTAAAATTAGTAGCAGGATTCACCTCCTTCCTTGGAAGTACAAAATCCACTTTCAAAGTCAAAGCTGCATCCAATGTCCAACACTACAATCCTGCGCCACTTTCCCTTTCAATGAACAGTTACCGTCTCATTGTTCCAGGGCACACTCTCAGTGTGCATTTGATTCCATCTGTCATTGCTAATGACCAAAACAAATATATCCACGACCTTCCCTTCTTTGCTACACAGTCCCTTGAGCAATCCGGTCACCCCCTTCCATGTAGTCACACACCTTCCAATTTCCATTGACACCCCCATCTCAAGCAATCCATCCCTTGGAAATGCTTCCTCTCATCAGAAGGTTAAACCATCATAACAGTCATAGTATGCTCATGGAAATCAATGGAAACTATTGGGTACCAGTGTCCCACAATGGCCTTGCTCGTGAAGTGCTTTACCAGCATACTGTTGCATGTTCCAATTCCTTTTGTTGATGCTGCTAGTTCTTGTAGTCAGTTTCAACCACCCAACAAGGAATTTCCGTGCTTCCTGTACCAATCACATAACTACCATTAGATTCAAAATAAATTGAAATAAAATCAAACCATACCTCATTGGTATCTCATCAACAAAGTACACTTGCAATTATATTCACTTCTAGTCACAACAAGTCAAACTGGTTGTTTGATCAGATCATCATGTATAAACATATCACATCCATTTAGCTCAAAACACAACCATCATAAATTAAAATCATGAATCGCTTGAAATCACCATAAACCATAACCAAAAATCCCATGTAACCATCATAAGTCATAATCGTAGTTCACATGAATAACAACCTGGAATAAAATGTCGATACTTATCCTTCATCTATCTGTACTTCTGCCTTTGATTTTTCTATACACACATCGGATCGGTTGCCACACTGGACAAGCACCTAGTGCCCTTGCTTCTCTTTAATCACATACACATACACAAAGTGTACATCACAACACATACATACACACAAGGTGTACAACACCACACAATGCATACACCCACATCTGACACACAACATAACACATACACCTACACTCGGTGTACAACACAACACATACACCTACACCAACGTAAGACATATACATTTGCACCCAGTGTACAACACAATAAATATGTCTACACCAACATACAACACATACACCTACATCTGGTGTACAATACAACCCAATACATATACATAGTACAACACAACGAATACATATGTCATGATATCACAACTACACCATGCACATACATAGTACTGCATGCCTGCAACACAACATGTACGAAAATGTAAACAATACCACATGTATACCAGTACCATATGCACAACATGTACACAGTACCACTTGTACACGATGCTACCTGCACAACGTGTGCACAACATCACATGTACACAACACCATCTGCACAACGTGTACACAATGCAAAATGTATAACGCACCACCTATACAATGTGTACACAATACCACATTTACACAGAACCATATGCATGACAGTGTACACGACATCACTTGTACAAAACGCCACATGCACGACTTGTACACACAACACCATATGTACTACATGTTCATAGCACCACATGCACACAACACCACTTGTACATAGCACCATATGTACATCACACACACAACACCATATGTACATAGCACTGCATATTAAACATGTACATAACACCATACATATACAACACTGCATTTCCGACATGCACACAATACCGCATATCTCCAACATGCCCACAATACGATATGTACACAACATCGCATATCCAACATGTACATATCACCATCTATACCTAGCATTGCATATGTAATATACACACAACACCATATATACAATAGGCATACAACATCATATGTACACAATACTACGTGTGCAACATTAAACATCACCATAGTAGAATCACTGAATATACAACATGCACAAAAAATACACAACAATAACATTGTACATCCATAGACCACACATTGACCCCAGAAGCAACCTTTCCTCTAGTGTCTTTCCATTATCCGTGCTTATCCTAACATGTCACAGGTCACACTACCTTCACTTCGCTAATGTACCCCTCAACATTATCTATCCATAACGTAAACATAGGCATAACACAAGCATATAACATTAAATCATATCCACATGATATTGACCTCATTGATATGTTAGAGTTAGTCTTCCACTTGATTCCTCATAAGACCAATAACCTCTTCATGCCATTCACCTGCATAATAAATCATTCCTCCACAAGAATGATCCCTGACAACCTTGCGAGACAGTGACATACATACATACAAGCATACATATATAATCATTAGCATAAAAAAATCATAATCTTGTCATAAAATAACATACATATATACATATAAACATTAGCATTAAGCACTCATGATCCATGATGACCCTATCAGACACGACATACATACATACATATAAATATAAATATTTAGCATCAAACAACCATGATCCATGATGACCCTGTCAGACACGACATACATATAAACATATACATATAAATATTTAGCATCAGACAATGATGATCCATGATGACCCTATCATACACGACATACATACATACATGTATACATATATAAACACTAGCATAACCATGATCACATAATAATTACTAGATAGCACAAGGTCAAGGTTAAGAGAAATTCCTTTATTCGTACACAACATGCAAAAATTTGAGAACAATAGCTCCCAACATAGCCAAGGCATCTAACACCTCATATCCATTCACTTTACGTTTAATGTTTCCTTTCTCACATCTATACTGCCACCATCTATTTACACAAATGGACTCAACCAATCTAACTGGTTGTCATATTATTACCTTTAGCTACCCTTATACATGCACCAAGATTCATCTGTGTCTTTTATTACCTGTTGGGTACCACACATCTCTCCCTGAGATCCATTTACTTTCATCTTTCCCAAGAAAAACCCAATACTCTCAAAACATAAAAGGCAAGAAAAAGAACAAACAAGAAGAAGACCATGAAAACCCAAAAGAAATACAACACCACAACAAAGTGGCAAGGCCTTGCACCAGACATAAACAAAACTGAAAATCAAGCGCAAGAAAATCATAAAGGACCAAAATTACAAGACTATCAAAAAACACCATGACTCAATCCCAATGGTTCCCAATGCTTCCAAGGGAAATCTCATCCCGAACCTTCTTCAATATTTCATGGTAGTCTCTTTCCATGTAATCCCCTACATCATACTACCGTAACCACACAAATTCCAGCGCATAAATAAATATAACAATATGAAAATTACCTTACCTTGTTGTGCCAAGCACGTTGTCGTTAACTGAACACGCATGTCAACCGTATGTACCAAAGATCAAGACATAATATCTATTGATTTGAAATCAAATTCTTCCAAGACTAGCAACCATGTCATAATCAAACTGTTGGGTCACGAAAAGGGTATAATTCCCTTCCTTATTTCTTGTTAATTATTAGAATTTTAGCCAAAATTATTCTTAATTTGTAATAATTTGAGAGAAAAGAGTGATAAAATCAAGTGAGAATGATATAGTTAATATAGGTTTTTTTGATATCGAAAATGTTATAATTCGGGTAAACCGTTATGTAGATCAACCTAAAGGAACAATTGTTGTTCCTTAAGATATTTGAGCTGATGCTTATTAAGCCAACGATGTATTAATAACAGTTATAGCTCGATGTCCAGGACGCGGTTGGAAAACAAAGGAAACAGGAAACCGAATGATAATATATGGAGATTTTATTGTTGAAGGAGCAATCGTGAGAATCTTTCGATTCTCAGGATAGCTTTACATTCGTTTTCAAGATGTAATATATAAGACAGTAAAATAAGAAACAAAAGAGGTTCTATCATTGTTAATGTTCCAATTTATCATTTTACTATATATCGCAGATCATGATCTGAGTTAAACCTTTTTGGATTATGTTGTAAAACATTTCGAGTAATGAAGTTAAATGAGATTTCATCTTAATTGTTTGGACTGAGCTTGCTAAGGCAGTACTTCTGGGGACCGTGGGCCTAGTCACCGGAGGCTTTTCTGTTTATGATGTATTATGGATAGTTAGATTTCCTTTCTTTAATTTTCATTAGATGTGTTATCTTTTATTTACTTTTGCATTTGTTGTGTTATCTTTTATTTACTTTTGCATTTGCTGTGAGTAATTGATTGAATCCTATATCTTAAATGCTATTGAGTGTTTTCTGAAGGTCATTGGTTAAATGATATTACTTGGATGTAAGTGTGGATGTATGAATTTGCAAGTTACTTCTGAATTATCAATTTTTTGGCATTTGTGTGATTCATGGTTTTTCCCTCACGTATTGGATTTACTAAGGATTAGACTGAGATAGATTCTGAGCTAGAATAATTCTTTTATTGAAATGTAATTCCAGGAATTGTTGTGTATTGTTATTCTTTCTGCAACGATAATTATTTAAATAGTAGATATTAAGTGCTTTGTCATATCCTAAGACTTTATGATTGCATATACTTTGTCTATAGCCTTGAAATATCAAGGCGAATCCCAAGTTGATCAAATAAATGAGATATGTTGAAGATTACTTTTAAAGTGTCATCTTAGCGCCCAACATTTTGGCGTCATTACCGAGGAGGTTGTCAAATTAAAAGTTGTGTCTCTGAAAGGCCGAGTATTGAAGACGGAAGGTAAGAACCTATGCACGCGTTAAGTAAAAAGCTTACGCCTAGCGCCCACTTTAAGTCAATACGATTAGGCTATATAAGCATGTAGTTAGTTTTCTTTATTTCTTGGTTTTTAGTAGGACATGTATTAAATTTTTATTTTCCAATTTAAAATAGTGATGCAAATATGTATTTAAGTTTCTTTCTTTTTTGATCAATGCAAGTGTGTATTTAATTATTTTTCTGATTTCAATTATTCATGTGTGGTAAAAAGTTAGCATAATTGTGTATGACTATGAAAATGAATCAGGTAGGAACGAAAACCAACTCCAAAAACCACAAAAACCCAGGGATCGGTGAGCCTGGGAGAATGACCTTTATTGACGAAATTATTCAAAAAGTTGAATCTCAAGCATCGGTAGGACCTCGAACGACATAGGGAAGGGCTCTACAACAATCCCTCAAGCGACAGAATCACCAACTACAACTCACACTAAGATTCATAGAAAAACTGAAGGATCTAAGAAAATATTTCAAAGTACATTTGTTCGGCATTCTAGTCCTTCACAAGAGGGAAATTCATGTAATTTAAAATAAGGAGAAGGAGAAACTAGTGGAGTAGATCCATGATGCTTGGGATCTGGATCTCTCGTGATCTTGATAGAGGGAAAGACACCAAAAATCCCAAACTTAGGCATTGTAGTGAAACCACCTAGGGAGTTGAGCAACACCCATAACTTCCTTGCTTGAATAATACCTCCTGACCAATAAATTCTTGAGAATTATTGACAGATCTTCGATCAGATGGCAACTCAGGCACCAAAAAACCAGACCTTGACATTAGAATATCCTATTGTCGATCCAGTGGCTAATGCCTCAATGAAGGCCACCCCCTTACGAAATATTCCAACTTTCCATGGGATGACTTCAGAGGACCCAGATGCATTTTTATTTGAATTTGATGTCTTGTGCAGAGGGTATGATTACACCACTGATCCTCAAAGATTGAATTTGTTTCCTTCTACATTTAAAGGGGCAGCATTATGATGGTTTATGGGCTTAGGAGGGGACACTATCAATTCCTGGGATGCATAAAGAATGCATTTCTTACAAAATATCAATATTACTATCGATCTAGGGATGTAAAAGATGAAATATTTAAAATGGCCGCAAAAGACAATGAAAATTTAGAAGAGTACATTGAGATATTTCAGTACAACTTACAAAGATCCCCATACACTACCTTACCAAAAGAAGTATTAAAAGTTTCTTTGATAAAAGGCATGAAGGATGAATGGATAGAAAAGTTATATTTAATGGGTCAAGGTGATATTTATCAGGAAGAATATGATAACATTGTTAAACTGTGTATCAGGTGTTCACGTGGCATCACACGAGCTAGATCTGGAGTACGAGATCCCCTCATCAAGATCAGTAAAACCACTAGAGGAGATGTAACGCACACTGAGATTGGTAATATTTTAAAAGATTTTAAAACTAATATTTTGGGCACACTGACTACACAATTAGATGTTTTACAGGCCAAGCAAAAAAAAGTTGAGGAAGAACGAGTGTTGGCCATATTCTTCCCACGATGCCGGAAGAAGCACATGGAGAGGGAATTCCTGATGGATACAATTCGAACCTGCACTATTTGCACTAAAGCACACTCGACGGATCAGTGCCCATCGCTTCTTGGATTAACATTTGTGCTCAAGGAAGCCGAGGAGGAAACATAGCCTATATACCTAATGGCTCAACGTCGAAAATGGAAATCACATCCTCCAGGTATGATGAAAGACCCCTCCTCATTTTATTTTGGACAGTACATGCAACATAAAAATCCTAGGAATGCATGGTAGGCAAAATCGCCCTTTAACTCTGCCTGTCAATCCCAGTCATATCCGACTTCACCATAGATGAACCCGTCATGGCCAAATACTCAATATCCTACCCCATTATGGAAAAATCCAGTCACTAATTCCTATCCCTCACAATGGTCAAACACACCTGCACAAAAATCAATGTGGCCTCCAAACTGGCAGTGTCCTGCAGGATTGGTAAGTCCATCCATGGGGTCGATCCCTCAATCTCAACCCACACTGCCAGCTCCATTTTATTTACCTCCTAATCCTCAATCTCTGATGCACCCTCAACTTCCAGCTCAGCCGAATCCTAAACCCAACAATAGACCTGTTTAATATGTGCAAATCATCGAAAATCTAGTCTATGAATTGAATTCATTAGGATGTAATGAGATCCGACTGAGTTCCGAGTGCCTTGTCTCTCCAAAAAAAAATCAGAAAGATCAATAAAGTAGCAAAGAAAAACATACTACATCAAACCTCTCTACTGTAGTGATCACAAAAACGGAACTAGCAGAAACCACAATCGATCAACAAAATTATGAGAAAATTATAGTGACTCCCCCTCCATTTTCTGAAAGACTCGCGATCACTGAGCCAAAATTTTACCATGAGTTTGATATTGAAGGGGAGTTGAAAAAATTATGTATAAAGATTCCAGTCCTACATGCTATATGATATATCCCAAACTATGCTAAAACAATCAAATAATTATGCGGGAAAGAGCCTGGGAGAAAACCAAAAGATTCACCCATAGTTCAAGTTGTAGGAACACTATCTGACCTCATCTTAGGAAAACATGTCCCTATTAAGTATGACGATCCAGGAAGTACGGTCATTACTTTCCAAATACATGGCTTCACTTTCCCAAACACACTGGTAGATTTGGGAGTAGCCATTAATCTACTGACTTATGAGACTTGTAACATATTGGGTATCACAACTTTGAAACCAACGTCAACCTTGCTAGAATTAACTGATAGGTCAGTGGTCAAACTTGAAGGAACCTTGGAAGATATCATGGTCTCTTTAGATTCTTGGGAATATCATGTAGACTTCCTGGTCATCAATCCAAAAAGTAGACTAGATGGAAATCCACTGATACTAGGAAGGCCATGGTTAACAACAACAGATGCATATATAGGATGTCGAGATGGAAATATGTCAATTACAAGAGTAAGCGTCATTAAAAATATTGTTTTGTATCCTCCAGATAATCCTATTCCACCTGTTGTAAACCTTCAGCTATGTCCTTCTAAATATCAAGAAGAAAATCTGCATCCACCTCTTTCCTTAGATGAAGCTCTAGGAATCAAAAATCAATTAGAAGATGATGTAATCAGCAGTTTCATCAATAAAACAACTATTATTGGAAACCAGACATGCCAAATGCTAAAAGCTCTGCTCGATAATGATGCATAAGGAGACCCATTAGAAATTAAATGATAATCATATTCCAACAACTTTTGTCCATAACAACATTCCAATTGAAATAGAAATAAGAAAAACGCTTAACATTAATGTTGGTTTGGAAAAACAACAGCAGCTGCGATTAATTGAGGTCCTCCGCAAATATAAGCAGACTTTTTCTCGGGAATATTCGGACATGAAAGGTATTGACCCACAATTGTGCACCCATCACATTTATATTTTGAAAGACGCCAACCCTATTCGGCAGCCCCAGAGGAGGTTGAATCCACACCTTAGAGACATTGTGAAACAAGAATTGCAGAAATTATTGGATGTCAACGTCATATACCCAATTTTAGATAGCCAATGGGTCTTCCCGTTGGTAGTCGTCTCCAAGAAGAATGGGAAGTGGAGAATCTGTGTGGACTATAGAGAGCTTAATAAGGCTACCCAAAAAGACCATTTCCACCACCCATTCATAGACCAAGTCCTTGATACTCTAGCTGGAAAGAAATTCTTTTATTTCCTAGATGCTTTCAGTGGTTACAATCAGATTCAGATTGCCCCGGAGGACCAAGATAAGACCACGTTTACTTTTCCATGGGGACATTCACATATATGGTTATACCCTTTGGATTATGCAATGCTCTCGCAACGTTCCAAAGAGTAATATTGAGCATTTTTTCTGGCCTAATTAATGAAGGAATTGAATTGTATATGGATGATTTTACACCATTCGGGGATGATTTTGATCAAGCTCTGAAAAATTTAGAAAAATTCCTCGAACTATGTATTGCTACCATAATGTGTTTAAGTAATGAAAAATTCCATATGATGATGACCGAAGGTGTAGTTTTAGGGCATTACATCTCTACTGCAGGTATCCAGGTGGATCTAGCCAAGATTGAGGTAATCCTTAAGCTACCTACGCCCCGCACACAGACATGGTTATGAAGTTTTCTTGGTTATGCAGGGTATTATTGTAGGTTCATAGAACATTTTTCAAAAATAGCTACACCCTTATATACTTTAACGAATTTTTTTGAATTTGAATGGTTTGATAATTGTGATGTTGCATTTGCAAGCCTCAAAGAGCTACTCTTGATAGTGCCAGTATGAAGAGGACCAAACTGGGAACTACCCTTTCACATCTCCTTAGATGCATCAGACACAGGGATAGGAGTTATTCTGGGGCAAGAAGAGGATAAGAAACCTTATGCTATTTACTATATCAGCAAAAACCTCACTCCTGCTGAGTTAAATTATACAGTAACAGAAAAATAATTTTTAGCTGTTATCCATGCTATTAATAAATTTCGACATTATATAACAGGCTATCCAGTTTTTCTGTATACTGATCACTTTGCCATTAGATACTTAGCTAATAAAACTATTAATAATATTCCAGTGTCTCGATGGTTATTATTGTTACAGGAATTTGATATTACTATCAAGGATCAAATAGGGAAAGAAAACTTTGTGGAAGATTTCCTATCTCGAGTGCCTAAAATAGATGACCATCAGCCGATGGATGACCAATTTCCAGATGAACATCTGTTTGCAATAACAATAAAAACACCCTGGTATGATGATGTGGCAAAATACTTGGCATTAGGAAAGCTACCAGCGCATTTATCACCACGAGAAAGGAAGTTGATTATACAACGTAGCGCACACTTTTCCTGGATTGGTGGTTACCTTTTCCATACTGGTTCCGATTTTAAAATTCGAAGGTGCATCAAAGAAGATGAAGTTTTTGACATTCTGAGGGCATGCCATGACAGACCCTACAGAGGACACTTTGTAGATCGCCGAAATGGACATAAAGTTATTCAAATGGGCTACTACTGGCCCACGATATTTAAATATGCAAAAAAATATGTTGAGGCCTGTGATAGTTGTCAACGAATGGGACTTCCTAGCGAGGCTGATGAAATTTCCTTACAACCGCAAGTAGTGGCAGAACCATTCGAAATATGGGCATTGGAATTTGTCGGTCCCTCTAACCAACCATCAAATAAGAAACTGTACATACTGGTTTGCATGGATTATGTGACCAAATGGGTGGAAGCGGTAGCCTTTCCAAGAGCTACAGAGGAGGAAATAATTAATTTCATGTTCAAAATTTTTGTACGATATAGATTGCCAAAATAGATAATAATAGATGGAGGGCCGCAATTTACAGGCCATAAGATTGCAGCCACCCTTAGCAATTATCATATCAAACATAGAATTACTTCCCCATATCACCCTCACACAAACAGACAAGTGGAAAGAACTAATAAGGTATTGGAAGCAATTCTAACTAAGACCATATCCGAAAATCATCGGAATTGGGCAACCAAACTCCCTGAATAACTCTGGGCTTATCAGAAAACAAGGTGGAAAACTACTAGGCACTCCCCATATCATTTGGTTTTTGGAAAAGAACCCATTTTTCCAATATAATTTGAAATAAAGACTCTCAATACTACGAGGGAACTCAGACTAGATGTTATGAAAGCTCAAATACAAAAACTGCAACAACTTAATGAGTTGGATGAAGCACGCCTATCTAATGTGGAATGCATTACTATTATACAGTAGCAAAGAGCTAAATGGTACGATCAACTTATTAAAAAGAAATATTTTCAAATTGGAAATTGGGCTTTGCTATATGATTCCAGGTTCCACCATTTCCTAGGGAAATTACAAACACAGTGGCTCGAGCCATACGAAATCAAATAAGTCCACAAGAATGGTACCGTAACTTTGAACACCATCGATGGATCTGATACCTCTTTTCTAGTAAATGGACACCGGTTACGCCTTTACCACCAACCACTCACAAAGGTGTCTTTTTATCACGAGGTAAGTAATGATCATGTTTTTCATATCTTAGCTGACTGGGGTAGCAACCCAGGAACTTCAACTTCTTAAATCTTATTTTCTTTATCAAAATATGTATATAATGTACATATTTTTCTTTTTAAAGATTTAATTAAATGTCTTGATTTTGTTTTCTTTCCCCTCTCTCTTTTTTTTTTCTTTTGATAATAAAATGAAGGGGTAGAGAAGCCTTGGCACGATTGTTGTTCCCTTTGGCACGATTGTTGTTCCATTTCTCTTTCACGATCGTTGTTCCCTTGGGCACGATTGCTATTCCCTTTGGCACAATTTTTGTTCCCTTCGACACAATTATTGTTCCCTTCGGAACAATTGTTGTTCCCTTGGGCACGATTGTTGTTCCCTTTCTCTTTCACGATCGAAGTTCCCTTGGGCACGATTGTTGTTCCCTTCAGCACAATTGTTGTTTCCCTTGGGCACGATTGTTGTTCCCTTTCTCTTTCATGATTGATGTTCCCTTCGACACGATTACTGTTCCCTTCGGCACAATTGTTGTTCCCTTCGGCACGATTGCCGGTTCTTTTGCACTAAGGAATTTTTCTCAAAATTAATGCTAGTTATTTAAAAAAAAAGGGAACTTAGATTGTATTGATATCTACTTTATCATTATATTTAAAAATATATGCCTTATTTGTCACCTGATGAGGAACATTATTTTATACTTTGGCACATCCTAATTCAAACATTTGCGTACATTCAGATCTTTCTGAAAGAACTTTAAATTGTTCATGATCTATCACCACCATAGAATTTTTTCTCTCTTGTGTACATACTTAAATGGTGATTTTATTTCAAGAATTAAACAGGGTTAGCACATACTTTTACCTGGCATCCTTTTCTTTCCTAACACCATCCTTAAACTCTTAAGGAGTTGATGAGCCACCCTTGATGATTAAAACAATTAATATTTCAAAAGAAGATGATACTCAAAACTAGATTTCTTCATAAGGATAGGGGGTCTCATCACGAGTCGACCTACTATGATCATAAGATAGTAACAAAAACTGACATTCCCATCATGGCTACCAAACCAGGGTTATGGATTTTTGAAAATAGTGTAAAAAAGGACAAGAGGTCACATCACGATCCAGCTTGTTCACTTTGTTATAATCTGGTGAGTAACATTGTTGCTATTTGGTCACCATGCCAGAACAATGACCTTTTGAGAAAATCGGTTTAAAAGAATAAAGTCAATATATCATCTATATGATACTGGCTCATCTATAGGTTTAAAAGACAACCCTGTCGAGGCTATGGATGTCTACTGGCAGCAATGGCTATGTCTATGGTATTGGAATAAAATATTGAATTGCCTTATCACAATTATGTTGCTATATCCCTTTCTTTTTATAAAGAAATCGCCAATCCTTAACATTTATGCTTTCAAAACAAAAATTGCTAGAGGTGGCATACATACTATAACAAGAGCACATCTTTAAACTTTTGGACCTCCGAAATATGCATATTATCTATAAAAGGAATGTCATTGGATATCTATTTTTTTTGTTCCTCAACGGTTATTTATCTTAAAAAGGCAATATATTTTTCACACATGATTTATCATTATCATTATCATATGTCAGCAATCCACGTCTATGTGCCAATTAATTATCCCTTTGTTTGGTTGTGCTTGATTTGACTACTTCCTTGCACATTTCTGACTACTTCCGCGTTATCATTTAGTTCCCATCATGTTACCGGTCGTGGTTGACCCTTTTTATTGGGGGAGGTAAGGCACATCATGGGAATGATTGGGATAAGCATAGTTAACGAAAATATAAATTTCTGTCGCATGAAACCGTATTAAACAATGTTATTTTTCTTCAGTCCTTATTCTATTTTGAAACAACTCTGTGTTAGTGATTGCAATAAATCCTTTCAAAACTAGCATTGTGTATAGCTTGTTGCAACAATTCTCTGCAAAATATAGCAACAATGAAAGGTAAATCCATCCGTAACGAGCCTGCCACACTACGAGTAATTGAACAAGCTCGAAAAATCCTAGAAAGGGTGGGATGGCTTGGATATTTCACTCGGTTGCAAGGATTTGATAATGTCGTGACGCTGGAATTTTTACAAAATTTAAGGGATGAAAGCACAACTGTCAAAGGAAAACAGATACTAGTGAATGAAACAATCCTGGCGGAGGTCACAGGTCTCTCCATGGAAGGGGAAAAATGGATGGACAAGCATGTTGGAATCCATAGTGCAATGGAGTTATTCTTAACCCTGGAGATGAATTGGTCCACAAAGGGAAAGGCTTCCACCCTGCTTCATTCAGACAACCATGGCAAGAGATTGCAGACGTAATCCAGTGATACATCACATGTGACGACCGCCGTGATGTGGTAAGACCACGACGCCTCAAGATACTATCAACTTTAAGACAAAATATAGTGTTGAATATGTCTTTCTTTTTAAATTTTCTTCTACATTAGGTTGCTGGTAGAGTAAGTAAATCTAGGGATCCAACAACTATAATTAGCCACCATTGTTTAATTAAACTAATAGTCAATAGGGAACTGGAATTATCACACACAAGTTGGGACAAAATTTTGGGACAAAATAACCTGCCATCTATACAAGGAATACCTGAAGATGAAAGCAACCAGTCAAACACAAGAAACAAGCACTTAAGAGAAGAAAATGCTAATGAAACACCAGCTTCGCAAATTTTTTCTAGAGCCGAAAAGAGGTCAGCCTTCGTTCTTGTCTCCTGTCCAGTTAAGCGTAGAAGCTTTGAAAGACTAGCCAGAGAATTTTTTTTTGTAGAATATGAAGGGTATGCACCAGAAAATGAACCTTCAACGGAACAATAGGATGACTCACCACGAATTAGAGAAGAAGAGATAGCCTAAGTTTTGGAAAACTTGGGAACCTTCTTTTCTTCTGAGGAAAATGAAAATCGTTATGAAAATACGACTGAACCAGCTGTTAATCCTTCAGCCTCTTCCCCCAATTCTCATAATACAAAGATCTTGTCATCCTCACCCAACATGCATGATCAATACCATCTGGAAGAATCAACCGAAATGATAGATGAACCAGACTTTTTGAGAAAAGGGACCATCCCTGATGACCAGAATTCTGAAGGAAATTCCATTGCCACTGTCTTGATTGAGGAAGAAGTTAGAACCCCTACAGATGCTATTTTACCATCCTCACTCACAATACCAATAATGTAACCCACTGAAGGGTTAACTAAGAAAGAGATACACAAATTGAGGTGGTACCTCCTTACTAGCTCCCATCTGATCAAGAAGGCCACTATTGAAATGCTAAAACAGGAGCTGGAAAGGCACAAACAACTTGTAGTACCCAGAACAAAACATCAGGAATTGTTGTGGAAATTTAAAGCTTTGACCATCACTGAGGATGATACTAATGCCAAGTTTATAAGGGCGAAGAAGAAAGCAAAGAAACTGCAGGGGCATCTTCAGAAGGCAGTAGAAAAGATCAAAGGAATATTCTCTATATATTCTAATATATTGTCTTGCAGGTATCCGGCCAAAAATTATGCCCTGTGTTTGCTTGAATGGTATCTTTTGCTAAAGGTAAAATCCATACGGGCTGGACAACCTGTTGAGTTCATTTCTGTCTGTGATTTTATCAAATTTTTTCAGGAACAAGAGGAAAATTTTAGATATATTTTATGTGAACTCTATATGCACAACTTTTCTTGGAAGAGCAAAGGGATGAATAACCCAGTCCTTTCATTGGGGATGTATAATTCCAAGCCTTCATATCTTTTGCAAAGAATCAAATTAAGTGGCACAGAGCCTATGACGTATTTCAAAGGAGGGAAAATGGGTTAGATCTCTGGGTCAGAGGAAAACCTAGTAGCCCTTTCCAGACTTTTATAAAGTATAAAAGGTTCATGGAGCGAGATGGAGTTGTTGTATCACTGGAGCCCACACATAAAGATTTCATTATTTCTGGCTTGAATATTTTGAAGACATCAAGGAAGAATCCCTACATGCAGCAAATAAGTAATGGTCGGTATCTTCTAAGGCAATTAAGAAACAATAACCTTTTGGGTACAGGAATTTCTGAGCAGCAACCAACTAGATAAAACTGTATAATTATATGGTCCTATCCAAAGGACCTACATGGATTGGATGATGATATCGATGCCCTATCATCTAGTATCCATTGGATGGATATAATGTTGAATATGAACTTCCAGAGGGTGTTGAGAGCGAGGCTTTCAGGGTTCTTAGAAGTAAAAATGGATTTTGAATTTATGGTGAATAGTCTTACCCAACCTACTCTCTGACTTTGTTACATGAGAATCATATTTTTGCACGAGGACATGCAAATAGGTAAGTTGTGGGGTAATGTTTGGTCACAAAAATGTACAATTTTCTTCCTTATTTCTTTGTTAATTATTATATTTTTAGACAAACTTCTTAATTTGTAATAATTCGAGAGAAAAGAGTGATAAAAGCAAGATAAGAATGATATAATTAATATAGTTTTTTCTAATATCGAAAAGGTTATAATTTGGGTAAATCGTTATGCAGATTGACCTAAAGGAAAAAATGTTGTTCCTTAAGATATCTGATTAGATGCTGATTAAGCCAATGATGTATTAATAACAGTTACAACTCGATGTCCAGGACACGGTTGGAAAACAAAGGCAACAAGAAACCGAACGATAATATATGGAGATTTTATTGTTGAAGGAGAAATCTTGAGAATCTTTCGATTCTTAGGATAGCTATACATTTTTTTTCAAGATGTAATATATAAGAAAATAAAATGGGAAACAAAAGAGGTTTGATTATTGTTAATGTTCCAATTTATCGTTTTACTGTATATCGCAGATCATGATCTGAGTTAAACCTTCTTGGATTATGCTGTAAAAAATTTTGAGTAATGAAGTTAAATGAGATTTCATCTTAATCATTCGGATTGAGCTTGTTTAGGCAGTACTTCTGGGGACCATGGGTCCAGTCACCGGAGGCTTTGTTGTGTATGATGTATTATGGATAGTTAGATTACACTTATGTAATTTTCATTAGCTATGTTATCTTTTATTTACTTTTGCATTTGCTGTGAGTAATCGATCAAATCTTGTATATTAAATGCTATTGAGTGTTTTTTGAAGGTCGTTGATTAAATGATATTACTTAGATGTAAGTGTGGATGTATGAATTCACAAGTTACTTTTGAATTATCGATTTGTTGGAATTTGTGTGATTCATGGTTGTTCCCTCACGGATTGGATTTAATAAGGATTAGACAGATAGATTCTGAGCTATAATAATTCTTTTATCAGAATTGTAATTTCAGGAATTGTTGCGTGTTGTTATTCTTTCTGCAACGGTAATGATTAAAATAGTAGATATTAAGTGCTTTGTCATAGCATAAGACTTTATGATTGCATATACTTTGTCGATAGCCTTGAAATAGCAAGACAAATCCCAGGTTGATCAAATAAATGAGATAGGTTTAATATTACTTTAAAAGAGTCGTCTTAGTGCCCAACACAAACAACAGTCAAAATCATAATACTAAAACTAGCACCTACTTACACGCAAGTACAGACTGACTATCTCAGCACATATGTGTTAGCACAACCATCTTAAAACAATATCATTCCTTCATTCAATCTTACAAACACATATACTCATATCATGCAACTAATCAAACATTCAAACAACTTGCAAACGTACCATGTTAAATAGATCAACTAGATGACATAATCAAACTCTCAAGATAGTTAAGCACCAAGTATACGACATAAGAAAACTCATACCTCAATGTATCTAAGGGGAGGTTATCTTCTCTGCACAATCAATCTATATTAGCACAATATAACTTCACAACACCTCAACTCAACATAAATAAGATCAGGACATCCATAAAAGTAACTAACTAGCATGTTCACATCATAAACTCATAAACAATTGTCATTCATGCATAACAATCACATATGCATAGTCAGCAGAGATTAGTACAATACAATATCACAAATATATTGAATCATACATGAACGTAATAACCATAACCATCTGCATAAGCCAATCCAAAGCAATATGATACATATAACATCAAGATCTTAATGAAATAACCCTAATAATAAAGTTACTAGCATATAACAACAACAAGCTATATATCATTCTCATCAACAACATGTAACCTAATCATTAAGCTAACTATCATACAGAAACAAAAATTTAACCTATATCATACTCATCAACAACATATAACATAACTAACATAAAACAACAATATCAATGCATACCACCATAGGTTGCTATCATTCATGACTATTCGACACATGTACATGTGGTCACACTAATTAACTAACTTCTACCATGTGTGTAACCATAAAATCAATAGAATGAAAGGCATACACATAACCATAATGCATATGAATACATTGATCAACTAGCATTTATCACATATATAACCATGATAATAATAGAATGACAAACATACATGTAACTATAATGCTTCTTACAACCATTAATCACATACCTGCATGCAAAAAATACAAACTTGTATGACGATCTGCTCTTACTCCAAATTCCATTGTTGCAACATCACTTTAATGATATGCATCTCCTGATCTATCTTAGCCAACACATTAGCATCATAACATATCGATATCATCATGGTGACCTAATTTCATACAATGACATTATGCACAACAACCTTCACCAAACCAATGAAAACTTGACCATATGCACCCACTTGACATGTATAACCAATCATGAACAACCAATGCATGTCCCACATATAGCATCACATAAGAAAGAATACACAGAAAACACACAAGCATGACCAATATGTGACCTAACATTAGCAATCAATGCATGTACAACATGTAGAAACATGTAAGCAAGCGTGCACGAACAATACATAAGCAAGAACCACACATAAATAGTCATACACTCATGACAACATGTTGACAATGACACCATCAACAATTCCATGGCGACACCACCATGGAAAACACAACATATATGCAACAAACACATATAGACCACAAGCATACTACACACGCATGCAACCAACATAAAAACATGATCAACACACCACCCATCTAGTCCGAGAATTGAACCATGCTCTGATACCACTCTGTAACACCCTCATCCCAACTCTACCCAAGTAACCATCCAACCAGGGTAAACATGTGAAAAGAGGCTACTAATATGAGATTCAACCTTTTATATGGCATTAAGGAAGTGGAACCGACGGAAACAAGACAAACACACCTTACACAACATTAACAACATCCCCAGGAGGTAACCCAACCTTCTAGACCCCTGAACCCTGAGGGAAACTGAATTTTTGACCCTTTTGGACCATAGACGCAGACATGCAAAGGAGAGGTAGTGGGTGGAATCCTATAGCCGCAAGAACAACACAAAAAGCATGCGTCCAGGGCTCCAACTGGTCAATTTTGTGCCTGCAACTTCGGGATTTGTGCCACCTTTTCAGCCCCAAAGCCCATATTACTGCCCAAAACTTCATGAAACTTTAGGAGATGATAAATAAAATTAAAAAAAAGGTATGAAAGCAATCAAATCATTAGGAAATCATTTGAACCCCTCCTAGCCATGACAGGAATTTTGTCAAACATGTCACAAACATTGAATCTACAGGTGTAAACAAAATATTTAAGCATAGGGGTCTCATAATTATCTGAGAATTTCTAAGAAGCATTACTCTCTTACATCATCAGATGAAATAAAATCTATTTTACCATAGATACATTGTGCATTCATTTACAAATAAAAACATAGAGAGATCCATACCTCATCATTTTCACAATGCATGCTTATAACCAACATAATACCAACATAAATACCATGGAGACATCAACAATAGAATCCATATATCAACCTTTGCATATACACATCATATACCAAGGCAATGAACCTTTCATTAATGAATGTAAAAACCAATGGAGTGTTGTCAAGATAAATCTCCTCTGCGGACAGAGACGATCTCTCTAGCCCTAGAGCGGGTCTAGCAACTTGAGATACTTTCTATTGCAACACTTTCTTAGTTGATATTCAAAATGCGACAAGAAAGGAGATAAAGGTACCTTTTCTTGATGTTATTTTCAAACTCGTTGAGGATGAACTTGATCCACGATCCTTTTAGGCTCGCTCCTTGCTACTGGTGGCACACGAATACCTGCAGATGATCAAGAGGCAACGACAAACATAATCCAATACATAATAATCATTAAACATTAGCTATCTAGTAGATCAAGGAGTACCAATATATTTGCATAAAATATTAGACAAGTATATAAAGCAAACAACAAATGTTTTATTAATGAACGTAAAAGAGAGAGCTTACAATCTAGGCATCAATGCTGGAGGCCTCCCTTTAATGAATGTTGGAGAAAGGTCCCCTAGCCACATTTTTGGTCCAGTTTTGTAATATTTAGTCTAGTGCAGGGGATTTGGGGAGGGTTAAAGCCCCCAATGAATTGTAAAGGGTCAAAGGGTATATCAAGAGTCCGCAAACCACAGTTTGTGGACCATAGAGTAGCGCAGGCTAATATGTTATAAATAGATAGATAAATCGAGTCTAAAGGGAGAAAAATTTGGGGGATTGCTTGGATATGAACTTGTGGATCTTTTGTATCGATTGTCTGGGTAAGGGATCTTATTTGGTGTGTGCACAGAGACCCTGAGTCCCGCTGTGTGCAGAGCCCACTGGCTGTGTGCGCAGGCTGGTAAATAGAGTTTGTAAGTCGGATCTGGATACGAATGAATGAGAAGACTGTTTTTGATATTTAAGTGTTCATGTGTTATGATTATCGACTACGATTTATGTTAATTATGAGATTATACTTGCTACTGATGATTTATTGATGCACACATGGATGCGATATTATGAATGCATAGATATGGTTTAAGTATTCTACTCAGGTTACATGTTATTTATGATCTTTGCTCTGCCAATATGTTGTTAAGGGTTTTTGTATTAGGGCTTCTCCTGCACAGGTCTGCCAGATCTAAAGGGGCCCACTTCAATTAAATTTCTCTTTCTCAGGGTGTGGAAACCTGGTTCCAACACCCTCCCATACTACTTCGGGTGACACCTTGACCTGTGCAAGTAGGTCATTGCTGAAAGGGCCAGTAGTACAGGGGTTTGTTGGAAAACCTTAAAAATCGAACCTGGGTCAAGACCCCTAAAGCCAACAAATGGTTTCGTTTCCGGGATTGGGAGAATTTTGAGAGAGAGATCAGGTAATTCCATGGGGTCATTGGCAGCCATTGAAGCCTGAACTCAAAGATTGGTTCGAAAAAAAGATTCAGGAGTTTTCCCTAAAAGAGAATAGAGGCAAGAAGCTAACTGCTGAAGAGTGGAAAAACAAGTACATTTTTACAGAAGTGCACAAAATATTCTTCATATCCTTAGCACATGAATTACAAGAGTGGCTGGCATGATTGGCGGAGTTTCAGACCTGCTGGAAAGACGATCAGGTCACCCAGTGGACCCCTGAATTGATCCAACTACTGGAAAAAACCGATAACAAGATCACCAGGACTGTAGATCACTGGTTTGATAGTATTTTGGGAGGATTCGTAACAAAATTTGCAGTTGATCAGTTTGTGTCATTTTTAGAAGCAGAATGAAGGTTATTCAAAGGATTTAGAGGTAAGTTCCTACAAACTCTGTCGTTGTTTATTAAGCTGCTATTGTGTCAAAAGGGTGTCCTATGTAGCCACACCGAGTTAATGACCTCCGACCAGAGTAGAAGCACGACACAAAGTGGTAAATACTACCAGGATAATCAAGAAGGGGATAAATTAGTATACAGTTCTTTAAGGGAGTCACCTGATTTTAAATTGGGTGGGGCTGCGCAAGTTGGAACCAGTCCCCCGGCTACACCATCATTAAACCCATGCAAGGGTAAGAATTCTCCTACCCCACCTCCGCCACCACCTGAGGACAATATGGCAGCACACATGAAACTACCTACCTTTAAGGGTGTGGGGGATGAGGATATGGATCAATTTTGGTTTGTAGCAGAGTCTGTATGGACTGCATAGAACATCAATAATGATGCTGTCAAAAGAGCGCAAACTGTCCATTGCCTTTGAAGGAAGGGCCATGGAATGGTTTATGGGATACATTGGTCAACACGTGAATGCGTCAATACAAAATATTAAGGATGCTTTGAAGAAACAATTCCGAAAGCCTAAATCATACTCTCAATGTGTGGTCGAATTGAAAGACTTCAAGCAGGGATCTACAGAATCCGTTTGGGAAGCTGACCAACGATTGAAGAAGGTCATCAGTGATGGGGAATTCTACGAGGATAAGCATCACAAGGAATGGTTTATCGCCATGCTATTTCCATATCTGCGCGAACCTATGGGAAAACAGAAGATTGAATCTCAGGAAGAAGCTCTAGATATTGCCATGAAGTTAGAAGCTGCACCAAGAGATGATACTCAGTTTGTGGCACTGCAGTTCCAGAGCCAACTAGAGGCAATGCATTTAGAAATTTAGAAGTTACGGAAGGATCGGGGTAAGGAAGCTATCCCAGATGTTTGGTGCATACGATGTAGGGTGTCGGGACATACTAAAGATCAATTCCCTTTGTTATCATATTATATGCAGGCTGGGGGTCCAGGCCCTCTACACCCTAGGGAAATGGTTGGACCTAGTAGCCCCATGCTATGGTGCGCTGACTGTTGGGTAGCTGGAAGACTTTATACATATCACTACCCACGAATAGGTGCCTATGTTCCAGAATTGAAACAACAGTGGTGCAGATTATGCTCGTCTGTAGGGCACGATGAACAAAACTGCCGAATATTCGACCTAATGATAGATAGGGGAAACCTATACAGGGTGCAGGCTAACCCCTCATCACCAATCTCTCCTTCTGGGAGGGGAGGATCCCTCGCAAGAGGAAGGGAAGGAGGAAGAGGTGGAAGTGCAGGTCGAGGACGAGGGCAACTGATCTGCTACAACTGTGGGGACGTGGGACATTATGCACGGGACTGCCTAAACCCTGTGCACCAGTCCTGCAGATATTGCAGGTAGTTCAACCATGTCATTGAGGACTACCCAGTGCTAATTGAAAAAATGCAGGAGAAACAACAGATGCCCACGAATAACGCACAACGGGTTAAGGAAGAACCACGAGATGATGGGCCAAGTATCAATGTGATCACACGCAACGACATTGCCACTGGAGGGGCTGAGGACAAATCTACAGCTGAGTCACTAATCAGGAAGGTTCCGGAGAAAAAGGAAAGCTTAGATCTAAAAAAGGAGAAAGAAACCTTCATGGAAGCTCGAAGGGAGATGGCCAAGGACGAAGCATCTACCTCAAAGATTTCAGTAGACCCAAAAGCAGAGGAAGCAGTCAAACCATTCCTTCAAGCATGTATGAAGCTGTTGCGCAACCAAAAGGCAGTAGAGAACCTCCAAGCATTAATAGATAACTGCGTAGAAAAGGTTGCCTTGTAAACAGAGGTTAAAACTGTGAACAAGTTGTACAAGAACAAAAGAAGGACTGGTAAGGAGATGCGCATGACTACACAGATTGGAGACTATGAAATGAACCAAGTCATCCTTGACTTAGGGTCAGACACGAATGTCTTGCCCAAGCAAACCTAGCAAAGAATGGGAGAACCTAAGCTGGAATGGTCTACTATTTAGTTACAAATGACTAATCAATAAAATATCATCCCACTGGGATGGCTGCCAAAGGTTGTGGTAGATATCGCAGGTGTTAAAGTTTATGCTGATTTTGAAGTAATCCAAGTAGTGGATGACACAGACCCTTACCCTGCGCTCTTAGGCTTGGATTGGGCTATTGACATGGGAGGTATGATTAATTTGAAAAGGAGAAGTATGATCTTTGAAAGCGAAGGTACACAGGTGATAGTCCCTTTGGACCCAGTAGAAGGAGAGCGATACACTGAACCAGCACGTGAGGAGGAGGATGTTGATAACATATACAAAATAACTTCCTGGGACGACTATTGGATCAACCCCACAATTGATGGCATGTTATGCTGGGAAAAAGACAACGAATTCTTCTCAGACTCAGATGGAGAGATAGAAAATTGGCAGAATCGGTTGCATGATGTATCTGCGCAGCGGTGTCTTAAGATCACAAAGAGCTTCAGATGTATCTCCTCAAAGGTAAGAGAACTACCCTACTTTGATGGTTCTAGTAATGTTAAGGAATTTCTTAAAGCAATTGAAGCAGATGTCCCTGAAGAACGGAGGTTTTGGGCCCTTGCATTGGCTATGCGCGCAACCCTTGCACGATGGTGGGAAACCCATAAGGAAGCTTTTTCAGGACTGGGGGGAATGGCGCAAGATGATGATCCTACGATTTGACCCTCCGGTCAACCCGCCTATGGAACTCTTCTCGGGCCGAGGTGATCTACGCAAGCACTTGGCTCTCTGGATGGAAGTATGGAACGAAAAAACATGGAATGAATGGGTCCATATGTTTATTCACACTTTAGGGCCAATCCCCACCACCTGGTATTTGGATGCAGAACTACACCAATGCACTCGTCACTGGGGGACAATGACTGAGGATTTCATGGTGACGTTTGGTCTAGTGGGAGGAACTGATAAACTTGATGAAGCCTTGCAAGATATAGATTCTCTAGTATTTAATGAGTCCCTCTCTAAATAGGAATGTACTACGCCAGCCTGGGATGCGTAGATGCAGGATATTGTCAACTGCAGAAATTTGTCAGTAGAAGACTGTGATGAGGACCCCCATAATATCACTATCCCAGAATCAGAAGGAGAACATGTCGTTGTAGGACCTTTGCTACAGGTATTTGATGTTGCCAAACCATTGAAACTGAAGGAAGTCAACATTGGCATGCAAGCGTAACCCAAGATGGCCAAGATTGGGGATTACCGGGATAGTGACGCAATGGGAAATATTTTGGAGCTGCTGAATGAATATCAAGATCTATTCCTTACAAAGTTCTCTGAACTCAAAGGGATCACGGGGATATGGGTGTTATGAGGATTACCTTGAAGCCAAATGCGCACCCTGTCAAACAACGACCTTATCGCCTGAACCCTAAATACAAACATAAAGTCAAGGAGGAAATAGAAAATATGGTGGCCACGGGTATCATTGAACCAGTGGAACAGTCAAATTGGGTAAGCCCTATGGTGGTCCAGGAAAAGAAGACTAAAGGTGAGATAAGGATTTGCGTAGACCTACGCAAGTTAAATGATACCTACGTACATGATCCTTTCCCTACGCCATTCTCCGACGAAATTCTGGATAATGTGGGAGGTCAGGAAGCATACTCGTTTACTGATGGGTTCTCAGGGTACCATGAGATCCGCATAGCACCTGAAGACCACAACAAGACAACCTTCGTGACTGAATGGGGATCATTCCAGTACACTGTCATTCCGTTTGGGCTGAAGAATGCCCCTGCCATCTTTTCATGTGTAGTTGTAGCAGTATTCAAGGAATTCATTCATAAGTTTCTGGAAGTCTATTTTGACGATTGGACAATTTTTGGCTTAGTAAAGAACCAAGTGTCAAACTTGCGCATGATGCTGGATGCCTGCAGGAAACATCAAATTTTGCTAAACATCAAGAAATGCATATTTTTGTCCCATTTGGGATTCTATTGGGACACATGGTGTGTCAAAGGGATTGAGAGTTGACCCAGCCAAGGTCATGATTATCATCAATTTGGCAGTCCCCACCACTGAGAAACAACTGTGTTCCATCTTAGGCCACACCGGGTACTACAAGAAGTTCATTCAAGGATATGCTTTGATCACCGAACCAATGAAGAAGTTGCTAAATAAGGATGTCTCTTTATTTTGGGATGATGAGTGTCAGAAGATTTTTGAGCTACTAAAGGTAAATATGGTAACTGCACTTATTCTTATATTTCCCGACTGAGCAAAGGTCTTTCATGTGCATGTGGGTGCATCAGGGATATCACTAGGAGCTGTCTTAGTGCAACTAGGAGAAGGGGACATCGATCATTCGGTTGCCTTTGCTAGTAGGAAACTCTCGAGCACAGAACGTAACTATTCTACCACGGAGCATGAAGGGTTGGCAATGGTGTATGCCCTACAGAAATATAGGCACTATTTATTAGGTGGACACTTCAAAATGTTGACAGATAATTCAACTTTAAAATAATTGGTCAACAAGCCTGTGTTGGGGGGGAAGATTTGTAGGTGGTTGTTGTTGTTCCAGGAGTATGATTTTGAAATCATTGTGAAACTGGGAAGATTGAATGTCGCGCCTGATCACTTGTCTAAGATTGAGAATGGGGAAGAGCCAACTAATATGGAAGAAGGATTACCGGATGCATAGTTGTTTGCTATCAAGGTGGTGGACGAGCACTTTGCAGACATTATTCATTTTTTGACCACAGGTATGGCGCCTGATGACTACTCATTACCACAAAAAAAGGAATTGGTCGCCCGCGTAGCCGATTTTACCATAATTGCTGGACAGATCTACATGCTGGGCACATATGAGGTGATGCAGAGGTATGTATTGGAACATGAAAGACAAGCTATCTTGGCTGAGGCCCATGGAGGAATTGAACAAGGGCATTATGTAGGGAAAGCCACTGCGCAGAAATTATTAAGGGCTGGGTTGTGGTGGCCCACATTCCATAACGATGTCCACATGTACTGTTGGGCTTGTGATGCATGCCAACGAATTGGGAAGCCCTCACATCGAGATGAGATGCCCCTACAACCACAGATGGCTCTGCAAGCATTCGAAAAGCGGGCCATAGATTTTGTGGGACCCATCAATCCCCCAGGAAAGAAGACGGGTGCCTGGTACATCATTACTGCAGCTGATTATGTAACCAAGTGGGCGGAAGCAAAAGCTGTCAAGGATTGTACTGCAGATATTGCTACACACTTCATTTTTGAATATTTTCTTACTAGTTTTGGTTTCCCGAAGATCCTAATGAGCGACATAGGTACGAATTTTGTTAACGAAACTAACACAGCTTTGACTGAGGAATTGTAGATCCACCATGCGAAGAGTACCCCATATCACCCATAAGCGAACGGGGCAGTAGAAGCCTTCAATAAAATTCTGGAACATGTGCTCACTAAGGTCTGTAACCCTGACAGGAGCGAATGGGACGTGCACATCCCCTCCGTACTCTGGGCCTATAGGACTACATGTAAGAAACTCACGGGAAAAACACCCTTCAGAATGGTCTATGGGAAGGAGGCCATCATGCCTATGGAATACATTGTCCCCAACCTGCACATTTCAGATTTTACAAACATGGTGGAACCATACATCATGGAGGAATGCTTGGCGTAGCTAATGGCCCTAGAAGAAGATTGGTTCATTGCTCAGTTCCACCAACAGGTTTAGAAGGCTCGCGAAAAAGCTTGGCGTGATTGACATATTCGGAAAAAGATATTTAAGGAGGAAAAATTGGTAATAATTTACGACAGCCAGTTTGCACGACATACTGGAAAGTTCTATAAGCACTGTTTGGGCTCATACATCTAAGGGAGATTAACGACGGTGGTGCAGTCAGGTTGCCTACATTGTGCAGAGATTACTTGCCGGGGTACGTTAATGGACAACCCGATGCCGACCAAATGACTATATGGCTAGAGTAGCTGTGTAAAGGATGTTGCACATGCCAGGGTAGAAAAATGAAGGCATGGTCGACGACTGTGCAGGCTAGGCGGTGCAAAAAGGTGTGACGCAGGCGCAGGGGTGGTACGCGGCTAGAAAAATTAGCCATTGGAACAAAGCAACTGGATGAAAAAGCGATTTTACCATTGAACGAAATGGGAAATTGGAAATTAATGTGGCGATTTGGGAGGATTTTTTGTCATTTCCATAATGATAAGTTGCAATTAAGGCTAATCCAACCATTTTGACCCATCGGAGGCTATAAACAGAGGGGCGTCGGGCAGAACGAGTTTGTTTGCTTTGCGAGACTCTTGTGCCTTGTTCTCCTCCGTGAAATCGGCCTATTTTGTGCCATTGCCATCTATATGTCTGGGCGAGCTACCCATTCTGATAGTAGAAACTCTGAATTCGTCTTCCGAGCAAGGATGACCGCTACTAACCCCGCTGAATCATTTCCTG
Source organism: Pinus albicaulis (assembly GCA_034641835.2). Classification (NCBI taxonomy): domain Eukaryota; kingdom Viridiplantae; phylum Streptophyta; class Pinopsida; order Pinales; family Pinaceae; genus Pinus; species Pinus albicaulis. The sequence continues at coordinate 778,004,061 of CM076573.1, read as the reverse complement.
TCACGGCTTCCGGGGAAGTTGGGTCTGAAGATGTATTAGAAGTAACCCCTGATATGGAGGAGATTGTGTCTACGCTGGCCAAGAGGAAGGGAAAGGGGAAGGTGAAGGGAGAAGAGAAAGGAAAAGGGAAGGAAACGAAGTGGGCCAGGGTGAAGCCGCACATGTCCCCTCGAATTGTGCATTCCCCTTGAAAGGTGCCTAAGGGCCACTTGCCTGATTCATCGAAGCACCCCATGACGACTCTAGAGGAAGCTTGGCACGCAACTCCACTTTACTGGCTGCCACCCTATGTTAAGCTAAGCAAGCCAACCATGCATGTCCCCAAGAATGTCGACGTTGTCTGTGCCTACTTGCATATGCCTTTAGTCCCGGCAGAGGTGCCTCTAAATGGTGATATGTTCGGAGGTCTCCCTCTCCTTAAATTCGACGACCATGATTTGGGAAATTTGGAAGCCTTCCCAGCGTTGGCTCCAGAATTATATCTTGAGAGAGTGATGTACAGTAACGTGCCAAAGGTAGAGCCAATGTCGTGGGCACGTGGACTGATTGGCTCAGGGATATTAAACTTATTGCGCATCCCCCACTTTGGCCGCTACAACATCACCGGCTTGGTTGTTCGCCAACTGCTGGCAGTGGTCCATGATGGGTGTTTGTGGATCCAAGGTCGTATCCCAATCGATGCTGCCTTAATTCACTGAATCACTGGCCTCCCCATGCACGGGCCAAATCCTATGGAGGCATCGGTAAGAAGTATGAGTAGCGGATTGCTGATGAAGTTCGGGAGAAATATCATGATGAATGCAACTAGAGAGGGTTCCTGGTAGACACAATAGATGATCCGGGAGCGCAAATGGGTACCCTATTGCTTACATGCAAAATGATGCACAAGCTCTAGACATCGCCCGTCCTCTTCTATGTAATTCAGCTTGCTAGTAGATGCGAAAACGGGGTCTGCTAAAACTGGTCGCAGTACCTTGTTGATGAATTTTAGAAAATGTGCATGAGGCGCATGAACACGGAAAGGCATTCTGCTACTCCTGGCTGATGCTGTTAATTTCCTTGGTCACGTGGGAGGCACCTGACGAAGCGGTGCTCCCTGACCTCGAGTGATCAGGTGATCATGTCCAAGAGGAAAAAAATGCTCAAAATTGGAACTGCTCAGAATTGGTTGAAAACTGAACAACCAGATAGGCCTCGTTGCTGCAATTCTAGCGCCATGAACGGGACCCAAATCCGATGTCGTATGAAGAAGATATTGAATTTTTAAAACACCCAATAACCTTCAAAACAGGACCTTTGAACTCAAAAATTTGTCATCTTCAGAAAATTTTTATGGAAATTTTTTATTCTTTTATATATTGTTTGGGGCCCTATCAGAGGGTGCCACGTGGCCCCAGGCCAAAGATTCAAAGTATGTTTAAAAAATTGTGTTGGTGGGCAGACCTGACCCGAGCTGAACGCATTTGGGTCAGTCAGGCACAACTTGAACCGAACGTTCATGGGTTAGCAGATAGCGGCCTTGTGCAGGTGAAGTTGTTTGGTTCAGTCAGGCAGAGGTCGACCCGAACTGAACACAAAAGGGTCAGTAGTCGGGTCATCGGCGTGTTGTGCTGAACAAAGGTTCGAGTCTTTGTTTAAAAGTTGGGCGTTATTCCCAGGGCTAAGGAATAACGCTCGCGACCACAAGTGATAACCAAGGGCTAAGCCCCATACAACCAGCGGAAAGATTCGGATTCAACACTCAGGTACTAGCCCCTAGCCACATGACCTGCAAGCGGTGACCAAGGGCGCGGACTTGACCTTATCCCCCAGCAAGACTAACCGTCCGGGAAAATAGCATGTGAACGCGCCCATAATCCAATAGTTACATTTATTTCCTCCGCCAATTTTAGCGTGCAGTTCCGACATGTTCGGAGATTCCACCTTTCTGGTGGAGCTAACTGGAGTTAGCCAAGTTTAGTGGAGGTTTTTGAGGGCCACTAGGAAAAATACTGTTGGGATCATAACTTTCTCCATATTCGACCAAATTAGACAAAATTTTAGTCAATTTTGGGTATTCTGAGCATTATGGAGCCATTGGGATAGGTTGTAGAGCCAACAGAGGTGTTTCTTAGCCATTTTTTCTTTAGGGAAGCTTGGAGAGCCATCAGGGCCATGAGGGAAATGGAGTTGCATTGGGTTACAATTCATTGTTTGAGGTGAAATAAAAGCCATACTTAGCTTATTTCTATCTTCTGAATTCATTTTCACAGCTGCTTTAGCCTATTTAGGCTTCTTTCTCACTGTAAAACCAATTTGGGCGTCATAATATAGCAAGGACATGCCCATTGGGAGCCTTGGACTCGACAGATGTAGCCCAGGAGGGGTGAAATGCCTCATCATGTTGCTATGTTGTTATGGTGAAGTTATTCTGCTGTGTATTTCTAATTCAAGATGTTAAACAGTAAATTTAATTAACATTCCCTCACACATAAACTCAAAAACAAATACCAAAAACACTTTGTTTAATTTGCAAGACATGGCAAACACTTTGCACACTTAATTAAAAGGAAATGCATACTTTGAAAAATAGATACAAATAGTTTCATTTTCATATCATCAAGCCAGTTATGTGTGAGGGTGCATGGTTTCCAAATCTTTGGGATTCAAAGGATCCCAAGTGGATCGAGGATAATAAGGTATTCTGGGTATTTTTTGATCGTGCTCTGGCAACAACAATTCATTCTCAGTCATGCTTGTCGCCCACGGTCTACGAAAAATACAAGGATACTGCGACATTTCAGGTTACTATGCACAATGTGCATGTTCAGGCCCATGGAGATCCAGCCTGGTATAATCTCCCTTATATGGCTACAGAAGAAAAAATTGCTCAAGTGGTTGCAACGTGGCCACTGATGTGGAAGCTTGGCCTCAAGTCATTTGGCCCAAGTATAGCAGGCACATTTGGCCAAAGCACAACCCCAAAGGATACTATTCCGCCAGACACAACGAAGGAACCCAAGGTACGTGCTACGAAGAAGAGCATGACCCAAGAAATCCCTAAGGATGTTTCCATGGGGACAAAGCAGGAGTCACAACAGGATCAGGGACTTGAAGGGCTTGGTGGCGAAGATGCGACGTCACCACACGGTATCAAATGCACCAGTGAACCTCCCAAAGGGCCTAGGAAGAAGCGCAAGGCTATTAAGCCTGACGCAGACACAGAGGTCACATTGACAAAAGATGACTTAGAAAAGATTGCAGACGTCGTCACCATTGCGTTAGAAGACCGATGGGCTACTTTGGAAGGATAACACAAGTCCGTGGTAGAAGCTTTGCAGTCTGAATTGCAAGGCCTTCAGTTGAAGGCGGACACACGTTAGGCGAGTGTGGATTAGGTGAGGCAGAATCAAGGGAGCTAGCTAGCTACAGTTACAACCTTGACCACAGCCGTGGATAATCGGATTTCCCCCTCCCGGGCACAGCTTTTGTGATGATACCCTCGGAATTGTGCGACCAAGTCCATGCAAGATATTTGGTTGAACTTGATGTTGCATGCTTGATGGGTGTGTAGCTACACGACTTGTTTCTCTCCATCACTAATGAGCTTCATCACAGAGAAATGCGGGCGCAACATCAAGTTAGTGAGGCCAAGCAGACTATTGTGACCAAATCTGCCGAAACTACCCAAGCCTAGGCTGCACACATCGCCGCCATTGCACAGTAGGTTGAATTAGAGTAGTTAATAGACCGAATCTACGAGGATATGCCAAAAGTATGTCCTGCCTCTGCAGCGTCGCAGGCCTAGGTCAAAGGCTTGGTCGCTGCTATGAAGGCATCATAGACTGAAGTGCAGGTTGTTAAGGCCGATTTGGAGCTTCAGATAGCATCACTATAGGCCAAGCTATAGCCTGATAACCCTCTGGAGCTGCGCGCCCAGTGAGCCGTGCTCATCACGGAAGCTACAACCAGTATTACCGCACATATCACTCAGGGCACTGCATTGTTTGAGACTGCTATGGAGTTATGGTCCCAGGTACAGCTTGATCCCCTCCTTCGCCAAATCAATCAGGAGCTGCACCAAAAGGATCAAGATTTGAGAAAATGGAAGCCACTATGACCACCCTTGTCCTAGCCCAACGAATAGCACGCCTCAGGACCAGCCACGCGCTCAGCCATGAAATTGCAGGGTTCTAGCACAAGAAGCAGGTACTCACCGACCATCTGACACCATGGGCTGATGAAGCTCTCAATATTTTGCATGAATTAGATGTGGCTGTGAAGCAGTTGAATCAAACCTTGGAGAGTGTCACCGTAGCTACTGAAGGCCCAAATTCACAAAATTTGGTTGATATTGCGCAAAATGCAGCCACGCAAAGCATAGGTGTTCTGCCCCCTTTGGCTGCCGTTATCGAGCAGCTCTAGGAAACGATGAAGACCCCGTTGGCGTTGTGACTCAGGATGATTCACAAGATTATGTTGGGGGCCTGTTGGAGCAAGGTACCCTAGCCACATTTTTGGTCCAAATTTGTAATATTTTTTAATATTTAGTCTAGCACAGGGGCTTTGGGGAGGGTCAAAGCCCCCAATGAATTGTAAAGGTTCAAAGGGTAGATCAAGAGTTCGCAAACCACGGTTTGCGGACCATAGGGTAGCGCGGGATAACATGTTATAAATAGATGTATAAATTGAGTCTATATAGAGAAAAAGTTGGGGGATTAAGCTTGGATATGAACTTGTGTATCTTTTGTATCGATTGTCTGGGTAAGGGCTCCTGCTGGGTGTGTGCGTGGAGACCCTAAGTCCTACTGTGTGCTGACCCCGCTGGATGTGTGCGTGGGCTGGTAAATACAGTCTGTAAGTTGGATTTGGATACAAATGAATGAGAAGACTTTTTTTTGATATTTAAGTGTTCCTGTGTTATGATTATCGGCTACGCTTTATTTTAATTCTGAGATTATACTTGCTACTGATGATTTACTAATGCGCATGTGGATGCCATATTATGAATGCGTAGATCTGGTTTAAGTACTATGATAAGGTTACATTTTATTTATGATATTTTCTCTGCCAATATATTGTTAAGGGTTTCTGTATTAGGGCTTCTCTTGCGCAGGTCTGTCAGATCTAAAGGGGCCCACTTCAATTAACTTTCTCTCTCTCAGGGTGTGGAAACCTGGTTCCAGCACCCTCCCATATTACTTCGAGTGAGACCTTGACCTGCCCAAGTAGGTCATTGCCGAAAGGGCCAGTAGTACAGGGTTTTGTTGGCAAACCTTAAAAACTGAACCTGGGTCAAGACCCCTAAAGCCAACAGTGAAAATCTGAGTCCTTCACTAAAGCTCTAAAGCATTCCTTCTCCTGAATAACTTAGGAATTATCAGAGTGCAAGAATGTAAAGGGAACGAGAGTTTAGACCAACCCAATAATGACCAACTAGTAGTGGAAGGATGGGGACCAATTTATAGGAAGGGAGAAGAGATTGGGAGCCCATGAAAGGAGGAGAAAGGTCCACTTTCTAAGGGATAAACCCCCCATGGATGAGGTCAAAGCTCTAAAATCATAGAGCTTGACTCTATCACCACCATTTAACAATAAACTCGCCTCCCTGGAACTTATAGAGGTCGAAGCTTCCCCTCCATTTGAGGAAACACTATCAGAAAGAGATCAACGTGATTTTCCAAGAAATAAGGGCACTGGCAGTGCTAAGCCAAAACTCTCAACCTGTCATCAACGCATGCATGAAACTAGAAAATGCATTGACCCAACAAACTAGGTTTTTGACCAAGTAATCTTCCAAGGCACTTTAATTTGAGTCTTCAGGGGATGTATTTACATATTTTTCCATGGTGGAAACATTGCACATGGTTTGTCATGGGGCACTTCAGGAGCAGGGACAGGAAATGAGCATGGTGACAAATTACCGTGTAACATATGCCCCCTAAAGCATGAAGGCAAAACAGGGAGTGATGGCTAAATGTATTTATGAACCAAGGAAAAGAACTCAGATCACTACTAAGAAACCTACCAAATCAAACATATTACAATATATGACATCTCTGGTATGAATATGCCTAACCACATAACTCTGCACTAGGAACCAAAAAACACATGAAACCAACGGCATGGTCACATCCATCCATATAAAGAGATCATATAAATGGATCTGTGGCATGGTCACATCCATCCGTATAGATAGGATCATGTATACAATCATGTACTCAATAAATCCCCGCAGCCTAGATCAAGATCAGATGCAATCTAGGGTCTTCACCGCTATATGAATCAACCCAATGTACGAATCTAGCCATGCAAATAGATGTGCTAATGTTGAACATGGTAGAAACCACCTGATTACAGGCCAATAATGAAAACCATTAACATGCACAAGAGAAACCACCAATAATGAAAATGACCCTCAACGTACAACAACACAATCTACAAGTGTGAATGAATGTGTTGAAGTCGACCACTTGCAGAATCATTCAATCGAAGGCCAATGATGTGAACCTATCATCGAACATGAAGAGCTTTCCATTGAGGCATGCAAGCTCTAAGGTACTAAAAATAATTTTCCAAACCACATTCCTGGATAATGACCTGAAGTCGACAGGAAGTGATTTGTCGAAGCAGGGCCATAATGATTACCACATCATCGACACGAAACAACAGATATCTCAAGATGATAGGAGTGATTAGAGATTGTAATATAGGAGGTTAGATAAGCAAAGGATGTTTAACAAAAATGACTTCTCTTGAACATATGGGCAACACGACTCTAGAGTGTGGTAGCATTTGACTCAAATGGGATCAGAGGTCATTATGACAAAAAATGGTGATTATATAGGAGGGAAATGGATTTCCCAAATCCACAGAGGAAAAATGATGAATTTAGGATATCCCCAACCCGACACGAACTACAGATGAGTGTCATGTTCAAGAGCGACAAACTGCCCAAAATACACATAGGATGTTCACTTTAATTTTTTCCCCGTTATTGCTAACGAGTACCTCTTTATTTTTGATAACCAACGTGAAGAGAATAACATATGTTGAGCGTATAAGTTCATTCTTTGAATGAATCCATCCTAGCAATTTTAACAAGCCCTAGGAAGGATTAACTCGGTCTCCTCATCGTGACAAGTCTTTCACCATTTAATCTTTAACGAGTCCAACGAAAGGGTAACTCGGTAACTTTTCATGTTTAAGGAGTTTGAAAAGAAACGAAAATAAAACCCCATCATTTCCCTTTTCGTAAATCATCTCTCAAATCCGAAAATGTAGAAAACAATACCCGAGAGAACCTCTTGACCATGTTCGATCAAGGTATTCCTTTTTTTGTAAATAGTGAACCTTAACCCAAAAATGGGGTAAATGTATACTAAGACAACGTCAAATCATTTACTTTAACGAGTTCAAAATTACAAGTACTCGACAATCTTTTCATTTTTTGAGAGTCGGAAAAGAGCTGAAATTTGACTCCAGGGGGGTTCCTTTTTCGTTTATTTTTTCTGAGTCTGAAAAAGAGATAAAATAAAACTCGTTTGCATCAAAAATAATCACCAACAGTGTAAAGATCATGTTACTGCACAAAAAATGGTGAACATCACAGATATCCAGGAAAAATAATAAAATAATGGCGAAAATATTTAAAAAAATCTATAAATAGACAAAAAGTAAATTCATTTTCACCTTTATATTTTAAGTAAATTGGAGAAGTGCATTTTACCCATTTTCCCTCTGAACTTCATATCAGTGGTGCAGCCGATTCAGGGGGAGGATTTTCAAACTTCAAAATTTCCCTGCGGTCAGCGCCGATGCTATCGGACCCGCACTGGTCGCGCTTATCCCATTAGGAAAGTGCGCCACCAGTGCCGAATTAATTCAGATAGTCGCGTTGGCTACCGAGAATATTTTAAAATGAGAAATCCACCCATTTTTAATGGATTATTTCACCAAATAATCCAATGAAAGTCCTAAAATGTCATTTGAACATGTTTTGTAGGTGATTTCAGCAGAAATGGTCATTAAATGGAAATAAAGAGGCCACGAGATGGAATACCGCCAAAAACTCCAAGACCAAAATTGTGTAAATTCATTGTGTAATTCCGAATTACTGAATTTCTTTCAAACATCAGGTCCGAGAGCTTAAACATCAGGGCTGAGAGATCAACTAGAGCTGCTTCAGTATTTGATTGGACTCTGGGATGTAGATTGCCATATATTCATAATTGAAGACCAAGAACTGGAATTAGATGTCATGGAAATTTATTTCATTACAGGCTTATCCAGGAGAGTTGAGAGGATCCAACTCTCTGGAGCTCGCGCAGGAGGTGGGAGTACCAGTATGCTTATTCAGAGATACTTTCCTGGGGCTAAGAAGACTAAGAGCGGGAAGATAGAGATATCCTCTATCACAAAATCCTACACTGCATGACTCGAGTGGATGGAGCCAAGGCATTGCATGAGGAAACAAAATCCCAATTCTAGTATGCAGTGGAATGTTTGGCCCCTAATATATTCTACTGGTGCGAGGGGTTATTGGCTAACATGAAGTGCCAATTGACCAAGTGCAAAACAGGTCGACTGAAATAGTTTGGATACAGGTCCATCTTGGTTACCTTTTTCCTAGAGAGGGTACCTTTGTTTCAGTATCAACGGTCAGAGATCCATGATCCAAACCTAAGAGACCCGAGGCTGATGAGGTGGTGTGAGATCATGCCCCGTCAGGGCGGGGGCCAATAGATGCATTTCCTGACAGCTTTTTTCATCTGGTTGTGTCGTCATCTCATCGTGGTTAAGGAATATGCATACGCAGGCATCGACTTCAGGGTAGATCCAAATCTACCCATTCCGCCAGGCACACAGTGGACTGATGCAGGTAAAAATTGTTTTTAACATTTTTTACTTTTTGAATGTTTTTGTCATGTATTTTGAGATCTAAACTTATGATGTTTTTACAGATATGGGTCCTCAGAGACCACCAAGCATGTCACCATTTGCGAGGAGAATAGCTCGCCCATTGGAGGATGTTCCCTATGAGAAGGGAGCAGACCCATTAGCTGAGATAGATTGGAACTTGGTAGGCTTCACGAGAGGCATCCCAAAGTATGCTACTTTTGATGATATTCCTCTTCGATTTCAGAGGCACATGGTCGGGGTTTCAAGCAGACTGCATCACTTACTTGGGAGAGTGATCCGAGCGGTCACCTTCTATCACGAGCACCATGTGGGCAGATAACAACCCTCTAAGTTACATTTTTGTACTAATGTAGGCTCAGAGAGCCATTTTTTTCACATAACACATATTGAGATTTTGATGTAACACACTTGACAGACTTGATATATATATATATATATATATATTTCTATCGCTACTTGTGTATCATAAGGATGTATTGGTTTTTAAATGTGGTGCAAATGTCTATCTAATACATGATTTGCTAATGTATCTGTTAATGTGTTTAAACGTCTTGGAATATGTTGATATATAATAAAATCAAAATTCCTTTCCAATAATCAAACACACAAATACATACGCAAAATTTGAGGATTTCACACAGAATAATGGCCATTTAACTGTAACACAACGAGTTTTGAGTCTAATTTAACAACCAAATATCAAATCCCAAGATCAATTGCACCTGATAATAGCTTGATAACCACACTATATTCGACGATATTGTTAGTTGTTCGACCCAAAAAATTACCTTGTAAATTAATCAACTCGCCATCAAGGGAAAAGAGTGCCGATGCTACGGAAGATAAGTTCCATGTGCTATGACAAGCGCCATAAAAAAAACCGACATAATGATTCGATGACATATGCAAACCAAGTGGAACACAAGGTGAGCAAAGGAAACATGTCTGTAAAGCAAACAATCACACCAAAAATCCAATCAAATCACACTAACGAATAAAGCACTAATGTACAGAGCATCACACTGATGATCAAGCATTATTTCTAAGTCAAACCTTGAAGGATGGCAATCCATTTCGAGTACTTACCCCTAAGAAATTGACGCGTGAGAATGTAAGTCACGGGGTTACAATCATAAATCACCAAAGTTTTACACACAATAATGTAATGATAAAAATGCTGAACATCATGGAAAATAGTCAACGATAGTTTCTCTACATGAGAATAGCGGGTCTCAGCATCAAAGAGATTTCGGATCAAGTAGTACACTACATGAGCTTGACCATCGTCATCGTCCTAAACCAACACCATACCGATAGTGCTATCTGCGACAATGAAATACATGAAGTAGTCGTGGTGATAATTGGGAGGATGAAATAGAGGAGTATTGATGAGGTCTCGTTTCAAAGCGTCGATAGAGATTTGGGAACTTTTATTCCAAATGAATGGGATTCCCCTTTTCAATAAGAGATTAAAACCTTTGTCAAGCTCATCATAATTCAACATGAAGTGGCGGAGAAAATTAGCTTTCCCCTACAAGCTTTGCAGTTGATGAACAAAAGAGGGAGGAGGAAAATTGATGATTGCCTCTACTTTAAGAGGATCCATGCGAATGCCTTCTTTGGACACCACGAAACCAAAGAGTTGACCAGATTCGATGCAGAAGACACACTTATGAGGGTTCAACCTGATATTATTGTGCCGATAGTGAAGAAATATAGCTCTGAGGTGTTCCGGGTGACCTCGACATTTTGTAGAATTAGCAGGAAGGTCGTCGAGGTATGGTTGAACTATGTGCTAGATGTCATGAAAATCATACGACATAGCTCGTTGGAATGTTGCCCTAACATTCTTTAAGCCAAAAGGGAGCTTTTTGTAGGCAAAGGTTCCCCATGGAAAGATAAACATGGTTTTGTGATGATCAACTGGAGCAATGTCGAATTGGTTATAGCCAAAAAAACCATCCATAAAGGAAAAAATCTCACTCCCGTCGCACTCGTCAATGATTTGGTTGGTAAAGGGAGTGGGGTAATTATCCTTAAGACATGCTCGAATGATATCATGGTAATCAACACAAAACCGGATGGTCCCTTTTTTCTTAGTAACGGGAAAAATATTGGAGACCTAATTTGTCAATGGTATGGGATAAATAAAACCGGCTTTGAGAAGTTTTTCAACTTCACCCTTTACGGTAGCAACCATTCTTGGGTGCATAGGATGAAGTCTTTGGCAAATGGGCTTCGAGTCTGGATAGGTAGGGATTTCGTGCATGGCAATACTTTAAAAAATTCCATGCATCTCTTCATATGACCACACGAAGACATCACGAAATTCCTGGAACAGCTCGGTGCAGATCTTGATCTCGTCAGGAGAACAAGATGCACCAATGTGAACATTCTCGATGATTCCTGGTTTGATAGAGATGTCGATTGGAATGGTTGGAATAATATTTCCCATGTGCAGTTCAGACAACACTTCATGAATCAATATGGGATTCTGAAATGGGCTAGTTGGTATAGACGAAGCATGGGATTCTAGACAGGCGGAGATGTCACCTAGGGTTGGTAGAAATGAGGAATGATGATGTCCATCATCCCATGTGGTTTCTTCAAGAGACATTACCTCCACAATACTTTCATCAGTGGGGAAAGTCTCATTCAAGCGGTCGTCGAATTCCCAAGAACCAAACCAGAGAGACTGCGCATAAGTGTCTAGAGAGGAAACCAATCGGTTGTTGGTTTTAGATGCAACCTTAGAATCCATAAGAATACTCTGATACATATTTTCAACAGGACTCAAAGGCATAACGTCACCAAATATTTCAAGCTGGTCGGGACTGGGAACAATCCATGGATCGTGACCAGATGTACCATATTGATAGTGGTGACATTCAGAGGTGGGAGTGGAAAAATTCCCATAAGGGACGAGTCTTTGAATATACCCGACCCAATGTTCTCATAGGGGTAGTGGTATTCCCAACATATGGAATGTTTCCTGTTGAAGAATTAGAGAAAATAAAGCTAACTATTCAGCAGTCATGATTTTTCCTTGATGAGGAAAGCGAAGGACATGGAAAAGGGTGGAGACCACGAAAACCATGGCATGAGTCCAACTGCGTCCAAGAATGAGGTTATAATTCAAGTTGGCATCTACCACCTCAACTTATAAATTTACCGTCTTTCCCTCCAATAGGATGGGAAAATATTTGAGAATACCATATGGCCGAGAACCTCTACCGTCGAAAGCTTCCAAATTATTCGGGGACTGGCTCAATGGAGGAGAGACGATGGCTTTCCAACAAGCGATAAACACGATGTAGGTCAAAGTTCCTTCATCAACAAAAGTCCTATGAATGGTTTTCCCCATCATGATAACTTGAATAAGAAAATCTATCTGAGATGAGAGGCAAGGAACAAATTTATCAATATCAAAAGTAATAAAATTGGAATCTACTGGATCAATCCCTCCAATAAAAGATAGTAGTGCCTTCCGTTGTGATGGACATGATTGAAGGAATTCCAAAGCCGACATCACCGAAGGCGCTTGAGCTAGGTCCTCTACAATATTGTAGTGTGCGCAACTCTCACATTCGGATTATAAGACGATTTTCGAAGAACACCCTTTGGGGTGGTCAGATGATGGACTCACTACTAGGTCTCTCGATTTGGAGAGAACCATAACTATGAGGTGTGGAAGAGGAAGTGTGACCTGTGACTTATGGTTACATAGGAGATTTACAATGGATTGTGGTAGTCTTTAGATCGCGTGGTAATAAAGATAGGTTTTGTGCCAACCATGAAAAATTGAGAGTTTCCATATGATTGGGGTTGTTCTACCATTTTCATCTGATGAGAAGGGAAAGGATCTTTCAATACTGTCGGAGTCTTGGGGGTGCCCTTCAGAGGATGGGAAACTTCGGCACACTGAGGACAATCCTTGGTGTAATGATCATCATCACATATTAGACAATGATATTTGGGCTTGCGCGTTGAAGAATCATCAGTAGATGACTTTTTCGGGTCCTGTTTATGGTTGTCGGATTTGGATTTTCCTTTACCCTTTTTCTTACCTTTCAGGGATTTTTCTATTGCGGTAGATTGGAAAACATTTTCCTCAAAGTTTTTACCAGGATTCTTCTGGTTACTGGAAGAAGTGGAGGGTGCAGCAACAATAGTGGACTTAGACTTCAAGGAAGCTTTGGGTGAACTACTATCAACATGGGCCACTGCCTTGATAACACCATCACCTGGAGGCGTACCAAAAGACTGAGATGACGTCAAATCATTTGAAGGCCATGACGGGTCAGGCAGGAGCTCGTATAGAGTTCTAGATTGGGAATAAACCAAATCAAGGTATTGAGCTATGGAAATGACTTCCTCTTCCGTGACACATCCACCCATGGCAAGATATTTAGCAATATTTGGAATGAATGATTTCGTAAACCATTAAGTCAACAACTGATCGGGGATCTTGAATTTTATGAGGCAACGGTGACGCCGCCATTTGTGAATGTGATCCAAATGTGAGTAGCAATTGACTGCTACAATGAAGTGAGCAGGTGAGTGTCAGTTTCATACTGAACATGTAACTGGAAGTGAGTAAGGAAAGTGGCATATCCAAGGAGTTAAAATGAAAGAAAACACCTTGAGGGAGATCAACATACCACTTGGCCGCAGTACCAGTTAGAGTGCACTGGAAAAGACGAAGATGAATTGAATCATTGACCCAAGAGTTAGAAGAGCACCAAAATTGGTACATCATGACATGGGTTTGGGGGTTTTCCTAGACTTGCCTTCAAATTTAAGACAATCTCCCAGGATTTTGGTCGGAACTGGCAGCCAATGCAACTGATGTTGGATGGGGTCATTTGTAATCTTTGACACATATGGCAGTTCCAACGTAGCCAAAAATTGTAGGGGAGGATGACGAGGAGAAAAATGTCGGGGGTTCCAACCTGGTTGGTATAAATTTTACCCCCAATAGGGTGGATTTTATCCTGGATACACATACTGCCCCCATTGCTAGTAAGGACCTTGTTGCAGCTGATGCTGAACGTAGGGACCATGCTGGGGCTATTGAAAAGGCCCTGGCTATATTTGGGGTTGTGGACCTTGCTGGATATAGGGTCCAGGGTGAGGTCCTTGCTGAACATGAGGTCCAGCCTGTGGTCCCTGCTGAACATGGGGTCCAACCTATAGTCCTTGTTGGACATGGAGTCCAACTCGAGGTCCCAGTTGGGCCTGTTGGTATTGAGGAATCTGTTGATATTAAGCACTGGGCTAAAGCCCGGGCTCGGGTTGCTAGTACTGACCTTGAGAAAGTGGTGGGTACTGAGTACCAGGTTGATTGGGGTGAGGACCAGATTGACCGAGAGGGAGATTCAGACTAGTTTGGGTGTAAGGACCAAACTGAGGGTTAGTCGCAACAACAACTACGAGAAGCTGGGGTTGTTGACATACTGCTGAGAGGCGTTTAGTCGAGGAACATATTGATACTGTACATTCAGCTATTGAACATATTTATGAGGGATGTTGGGTTGTTGAACATACAAATATGGGACGTTCGGTTGTTGGAGAGGCTGTTGAACCTGAGAATACTGAACATGGGGTTGCTGATAGAAAAATGCGACTTCCAAAATGTAGGTGCTAGTGGTTTTTTTGCAGAGTACTCTATGTTGGCAATATGATGCAGAGTGTTGTCCTTAATGGCAACCCACTGAATGAAGATGAAGACATGAGACTGTTGACATGTGTTGTCCTTGATGGCAAACCACCTGATGAAGTTAGTCTTGACCTGATGGACTTGGTAAATGATGTAAATCTAATATGAAATGATGTTTGTTAGCAATATGATGCTGAGTTTTGTCCTTGAATGGCAACCCACTTGATGAAGTTGTGCTTGATAGAATATGTCTTGATGAACTAAATCTGATGTATCTACAGTGAGTACAGAAGGCAATGAAGAAAGGATTTCAGCATGTGCTAAATCTATGGTGAAAAGAGTATGTCTCAAGGCATACGCGGATCTGTCTAGGAGAAGTCGCGTATGCATGCGGGAAACAACGTTCCAAGTCGTGTATGGGCAAAAGCGCTCATAAAGTGCAAAACCAGGGGTAACCACCATGGTATTGACCCATTGTATTGGGTAATGATTCGTCTAAATGACCCCGTCCAGGAATACCATCGGAAGTAATGTGGTTTTGGCTCATGGTATTGATAGAAGGTAAACCTATATAAAGAGAAGAAATTCATTGTGCAAATGATGAGTGTGGGTGCAAGATGTCTGAGCTTGAATGAATACTTCTCTGTGAAGTATATCTATATGGAAAGGGTAAAGGTTTGATGATAGATCTGAATCTATGATGCACTTTATGAAGAAATGATGAAGCGGGATATCTAGATCTGAAATGTATACGTATTTGCTAAGATCTATTTATGGAATGATTAGATGTGAGATGAGGCAAACATATGTACGAAGTAAAGGGTTAAATCGTGTGATGTATACGTTACCGAGAAGAATTATGACTGGCCTAAATGTGAAGAACCATACGCTAGTTCGCTGAAGAGGAAGCGCGTATATACGCGGCTTTGCTGAAGAAAAAGCATGTATGCGCAATGAAATTGGATCTTGAATATGTACAGAAGTATATGCTGGTTTGTGTGAACAAGAGCGCGTATATACATGACATCAGTGAAAAGAAAGCGCGTATGCAAACTAGGGTTTGCTGAAGTCTGTGGTAAGAAATGTCTGATCTATTCTGCTGTATTACTGCTATCTGTATTCTACAGTTCTGAGTTATCTGTATCAGTCTGGTTGTATGATTGAGCTTAAATATGTGGAGTGGGTCCAGTCTGAAAATATGATGAAACGTGGCCTACAAGTTGTGCTCTATTGAGGATGCTTTGGATCCAGTGTGAAAATTGATGAAACGTGGTCCATAGAGGTGCTGAGGGTTGTAGCCTTCAGTCAGGGGGTTGTAGCTCCCTTCAGGGTGAGGGCCCCGGTAACGAGAGCGGGGGTCGTAGCTCCTTCCGGGTGGCTGGTAAACGAGAAGCGGGGGTCGTAGCTCCCTTCCAGGAGAGGCTGGTAAACGAGCGCAGGTGGATGCTTGCGTGCTGGTAGGAGTCTGCACCAGCACATATGTTGTAAGATGTTTTCTCTATAATAAAATATTGAAGGCTGAGCAACTGCAACGATGGTTTTCTCCCGACTTGGGTTTCCACCTAAAAATCCTGGTGTTCATGTGTGATTCTTTGTGTGATGGTTATTCTGTTGTTACTACTCATGTTTACTGTTAACTTAACATCAGATGAATGAATATTGCGAAGAACTAAGTTAATAAATATCTGCATATTTAGATCTCTGCTAATACGCGAGTTGTATGAAGGATATCCGCGTGTATACACGAGTTTACTAAAGGAAAGTAGCGTATGGGTTTTAGAAGTAAGAAAAAGTAAAAAATTTTGAATATGCAGTAAATACTGATTCACCCCCCCCTCTCAGTATTTTTCCCAACAATTGGTATCAGAGCAGGTCCTTCTGCAGAAGCTTGATCGCTTGAAGGAGATCCATCGCAATGGGAAGTCAAGAAGGAGTAATGTCTATAAAGCCACCTCTATTCAATGGAAGCAATCTGATATTCTGGAAGGTACGAACAAAAGCATATCTGCAAAGTCTTGGTGCAGATGTATGGGCAATCGTGGAAGAAGGTTATCAATACCCGGCAAGTATTCCTACTGATGCAGCAGAAAAGAAGAAGTATGAAATCAATGCCAAAGCAGTAAATGTCTTATTAGGAAGCATGTCTGAACCAAAATTTGCTAAAGTGATGCAGCTACATTCAGCAAAAGAAATATGGGACAAAATCATTCTAAGTTATGAAGGAGACACAAAGGTAAAAAGTGCAAAACTCCAAACTCTTAGAATTGAATATGAAAATTTGAAGATGCATAGTGATGAGAGTATTGCCCATTTCTTCTTACGTCTGGACGATATTGTAAATCGAATGATAAATTTGGGTGAAACCATAACTGATACTACTTTGGTGGAAAAAGTCTTAAGATCCTTGACTTCAAAATTTGACTCTAAAGTTTCAGCTATTGAAGAAAGGCAAGATCTGCAAACTCTTACTATTGTTCAATTACATGGTATTCTAACTGCTTTTGAAATGAGACAAGGAGGTCCTTCTCAAATCAAAGAAGCTTCTTTTAAGGTGTCTGCAAAAGGAAAATAAAAGGAAGTTGTCAAGGAATCCAGCTATATATCCGAAGAAGAAGAAGTGAATTTTGTGAGAAAACTCCAACTAGGTACTGGAAGATTCAAAGGTAAGCTTCCCTTCAAATGTTTTGAGTGTGGAAAAGTTGGTCATTATGCTGCAAAATGTCCTTATAAAGAAACATCTGCTAAAGGAAAAGAAGTAGCAAGAAGGAATAAGAATCGATCTAGCTCTAAGAAAAGTTACTATACTAATGAAGATAGTGATGGGTCATCTGATAGTGAGGAAGAATGTGAAGAAGATCTTAGACTTCTCATGGCATTTGAACAAAGAGAATAAAATGATACTTTTGTGGATGCTCTGGAAGACAATGATTTTCTTGAATAAAACAATCAACTCAAAGTAAGCCTAGAAGAAAAGAACATAATCATAGAGACTCTTGAAAATCAGCTTGAAGCAAAGGAAAAACGCATTGAGGAATTGGAGTGTGAAGTAGTAAGTCTAAGGAAAGATAATGAGAAAGGAAAAACTCTCAATCTTAGATTTGCTAAAAGTTCAGAAACCTTAGATGAAATTATCAATGCTCAACGTCCTCCTCTCATAAAAATAGGTCTTGGATATATTGGAGAATCCTCTCGGGCTTCAGCACCAAACTATCTAAAGGCAGCAACTACTGGCTTACAATATTCTGCCTCTCAACAAGGAAGCAAGGATTCTTTACAGGTAAAGCAGGATCATCGCACTTCAAGGAAGACTGACAGGAATAACTTTCAAAGGAGCTCCAACCAGCAGGTAAATCCAAATAGAAGATTTCGTGATTACAAAAATGTCTATTTCAATGGACAATGTTTTACATGTCACAATTTTGGCCACAAAGCTGCTCAATGTGTTGCTTACAAAACCATCATGACAAGAGAAGCAAGAAAGAAAAGGTTGGATATTGATCCAAAGAAGAATACCTATAACAACTTTTCTCCTCTTCAAAATGAAGTTGAATGTGCTTATTGCAATAACTTTGGTCATGAAGAATCTGAATGCAGGAGCAAAGTCCAGCCAAAACATCACTTTCCCTCAAGTTCCAAAGTATGGAAAAAGAAGGAATTACAGGTTGAAAATTGTGGGATAGCATTATTTGCAGAAGGTGAAGAAAATCAATGGTACATTGATAGTGGATGCTCAAGACACATGATAGGTGACAAAATAAAACTCCTTACATATAATGCTATAGAAAAGGAAAAGAAAGTAACTTTTGGAAATGATTCTCCTGCTGTAATTAAAGGAAAAGGGTCTGTGTTTCTAAAAGAAAAGGTGAAGGCTAAGGATGTCATGTATGTGGATGGATTAAGGCATAACCTGTTAAGTGTAAGTCAAATGTGTGATCAAGGAACAGAAGTGGTCTTTAGTTCAAAAGAATGTGTGGTTCGTGATCTTGATACATGTAAAATTATTATAAAAGGAAAAAGAAATGCAAGCAACCTGTATGTACTAAACTGCAAAGATCAATGTTACTTGAGCAAGTCTTCAGAAAATTGGCTATGGCATAGAAGGCTGGGGCATCTGAGCTTCTCTCAAATCAACAAAGCAAGCAGACTTCAAGCTGTTCGTGGTCTTCCCAATATTAATCTACCAGAAAGTATCATATGCAAATCTTGTCAATTCGGTAAACAGACCAGAGTACGATTTAATGCCAAAGAAGGATCATCAAGTGAGCCTCTTGAACTCATTCATACTGACATATGTGGACCTATGAGGAAAAAGTCACCACGTGGGGAAGAATACTATATCTTATTTATTGATGATTACTCTAGAATGTGTTGGATTGGGCTCATTAAACACAAAGATGAAGCATTTGAAAAATTTCAGATCTTCAAAGCATTAGTAGAAAATGAATTAGATCTAAAAATCAAGTGTCTTAGATCTGATCGAGGAGGAGAATATACATCAAATGAATTCTTTGAATTTTGTGAACAACATGGCATAAAAAGACAGTTCTCTGTAGCAGGCACTCCACAACAAAATGGCGTAGCAGAAAGAATGAATAGAAAAATTCAACAAATGGCTAGAGCTATGCTTGATGATTCTGGAACTCCTGACATGTTCTGGGGTGAAGCAGCACATACAGCAGCTAACATTCTCAACAAGGCTCATGTTCGGGTAAATAGTGACAAAACTCCATATGAACTCCGGTATGGTAATTCTCCCTCTGTGAAGCATTTTAGAGTTTTTGGAAGTAAATGCTTTATCAAAAATAATGATGAAAAGCTTGGCAAGTTTGAACCTAGATCGGATGAAGGGATATTTCTTGGTTACTCATCTTCAAGCAAAGCTTACACATGTTACAATAAAAGGCTTCGAAAGATTGTTGAATGTATTGATGTTGTTATTGATGAGTCTTCTGCAGCTCCTAAAGAAGAAAAAAAAACAACAAAAGAAGATGATGGTGACTTATGTCCTTCTACATCAAATAGAAATGATATAGACAGTGGATCCAATGAAGAACCTGAAAATGATCTATCTGAAAAAGCTCCATCCAGATATGTTCAAAAGAATCATCCTGAGTCTCAAATTTTGGGAGACAAGGAATCGGGTGTACGAACAAGGAGAACTCTGGTGGGATCTTCTAGTCATCTTGCACTTCTATCCACAATTGAACCACACAATGTCAATCAAGCTAGCAAAGATGAATGTTGGAAGCAAGCCATGGATGAAGAGCTTGATCAAATTGAAAAGAATGACACTTGGGAATTGGTACCAAGACCACATGATAAAAATGTCATTGGAACTAAATGGATTTTCAAGAACAAGTTAAATGAGAATGGACATGTTGTAAGAAACAAAGCTAGACTGGTTTGCAAATGGTATACTCAACAAGAAGGTATAGAATTTGAAGAAACTTTTGCTCCTGTAGCTAGACTTGAAGCCATAAGAATGTTTCTTGCTTTTTCAAGTTATCAACAAATCAAAGTTTATCAAATGGATGTTAAATATGCTTTTCTTAATGGTGATCTAGAAGAAGAAGTATATATATAACAACCGGAAGGATTCATTTTGGGAAATGATGAAAATCTTGTTTGTAGACTTAAAAAGGCTCTATATGGTCTCAAACAAGCTCCAAGGGCATGGTATTATCATCTTGAAAAATATCTTCATCAACAAGGATTTTCAAAGGGGTCTGCTGATAGCAACTTATACACAAAAATTGAAATTGATAAACTATTGATTATGGTTGTATATGTTGATGATATCATTTTTGGGAGTAACTAAGAATCTATGAGTAAAAAATTCGCTTCTGTCATGCAGCAAGAATTTGAAATGTCCTTACTTGGGGAACTAACATTCTTTCTTGGCTTACAAGTGCATCAAACTGCAGATGGTATATTCCTATCACAAGAAAAATATCTTAAGCAACTTCTGAAGAAGTATGGCATGGAAGAATGCAAACCTGTAAGTACACCAATGATAACCGGATGCAATCTCAGTTCTCATGATGATTCTCCCACGGTGAATCAACCAGAATACAAATCAATGATAGGAAGTCTACTTTATCTCACTGGGACTAGACCAGACATTATGCATGCAGTTGGGATTGTTGGACGATTCCAAGCTAATCCAAAAGAGTCTCACCTTCGGGCTGTTAAAAGAATTTTCAAATATCTACAAGGAACTCAAGACTTTGGTCTATGGTATCCAAAGAATGTTGATCTTACTCTTCATGCTTACACTGATGCAGATTGGGCTGGAAGTGTTGATGATCGGAAAAGCACTAGTGGTGGTGCATTCTATATGGGACCCCGGTTAGTATCTTGGTTCAACAAAAAGAAAAATTCTATTGCCTTATCTACAATAGAAGCAGAATATGTGGCTACCGCATCTTGTTGCACTCAACTCCTTTGGATGATGCAAACCTTACAAGATTTTCAAATCAAATGTACACCTCTTGTCCCCATTAAGTGTGACAATACAAGTGCCATCAGTATTTCAAAGAATCTTGTTATGCATTCGAAGACCAAGCACATTCCCATCAAGTATCACTTCTTACGTGAACAAGTGCTTGAGCAAAAGGTGAAGTTGGAGTATGTTCCCTCCAAAGAACAAGTTGCTGATATCTTTACCAAACCTCTACCCAGGGAAGCATTCGAGTATCTAAGACAGAAGCTAGGAGTGTTCTCTGCCAGTCAAAAGAACAAATCTGCATAAATTTAGAAGATGGCATTGGATACGCGGGTTTCATGAAACACAACAGCGTATATACGCGAGTTCCTGCAAATAAAACCGCGTATGTCTGATTGCTGACATTTTTCTGTTTGGAGTCAGCTCTCTTCAGCACAGCTGTAGTGCTGTTTGGTATCTCTGATACTGTTTGGTATCTCTGGTGGTGTTCCAGTTCTCATAATTCTATTTCTAATGTTTTGATAAAGATGCCTCGATGATTTGTTGGTGAAAGTGTTCAGGATGCACAAACTAAGGGGGAGCCTTAGTCATATGAAAAGGATGCTTGGATGCACAGATTCAGGGGGAGCATTAGCGTTGCTAAGTATAATGCATTGTTGGCATTATGTTGATTCTGAAAAATGTTCTCTTTCTTGAGGACTTTCTAGGTGTTGGTCTTAAATGGTCATTTTTGTAATTTGGTGAAAAGGTCTTGTTGAGACCCATGATGTAAAATTGTAATATTCAGTCATGTAAAGGACTTGTCAAATTTGTAAACCCACTTGGTTGGGTAGCTGAGTCAAATTTTGTAAACCCACTTGGTTGGGTAGCTGAGTTGAAATGTGTAAACCCACTTGGTTGGGTACTTGAGTCTCATATGTAAATTCACTCGGATGGATATTTGATGTAAGTATGAGTCATTGGTGATAGGAAAGTCATAGAGTCATGTACTTCATTGGAAAATATGTTTTGAAGATTCAGCATGAACTCAGGGGGAGCTTGGTCATGGTATCATCAGATCTGCAGAACGCTTCTTCTACATGAGGAGAAAAGGGGAGAGTGTGTTGGTTTTGATCCGCCCTTTTCCCTTGATGTCAAAGGGGGAGAGTGACATGGTGTTTGAATGAAGAGAAAGAATGGGCAACAGAACCAAGTGACATGGTGTTTGAATGAAGAGAAAGAATGGTGTCAAAAATGGAGAGAGTGACATGGTGTCATTGTATTCTTAATGTACCTATCTGTTGTGGTAACCAAACACCATCGTGGTTGCCATCAAGTCCAAAGGGGGAGATTGTTGGCAATATGATGCAGAGTGTTGTCCTTAATGGCAACCCACTGAATGAAGATGAAGACATGAGACTGTTGACATGTGTTTTCCTTGATGGCAAACCACCTGATGAAGTTAGTCTTGACCTGATGGACTTGAAAATGATGTAAATCTAATATGAAATGATGTTTGTTAGCAATATGATGCTGAGTGTTGTCCTTGAATGGCAACCCACTTGATGAAGTTGTGCTTGATAGAATATGTCTTGATGAACTAAATCTGATGTATCTACAGTCAGTACAGAAGGTAATGAAGAAAGGAATTCAATATGTGCTAGATCTATGATGAAAAGAGTATGTCTCAAGGCATACGCGGATTTGTCTAGGAGAAGTCGCGTATGCACGCTGGAAAATATGTGCCAAGTCGCGTATGGGCAAAAGCGCTCATAAAGTGTAAAACCAGGGGTAACCACCATGGTATTGACCCATTGTATTGGGTAATGATTCGTCTAAATGACCCCGTCCAGGAATACCATCGGAAGTAATGTGGTTTTGGCTCATGGTATTGATAGAAGGTAAACCTATATAAAGAGAAGAAATTCATTGTGCAAATGATGAGTGTGGGTGCAAGATGTCTGAGCTTGAATGAATACTTCTCTGTGAAGTATATCTGTATGGAAAGGGTAAAGGTTTGATGATAGATCTGAATCTATGATGCACCTATGAAGAAATGATGAAGTGGGATATCTAGATCTGAAATGTATCTGTATTTGCTAGATCTATTTATGGAATGATTAGATCTGAGATAAGGCGAACATCTGTCTGAAGTAAAGGGTTAAATCTGTGTGATGTATCTGTTCTGAAGAATTGCAATGACCTAAATGTCTGAAGAACCATACGCTAGTTCGCCTCAGAGGAAGCGCGTGTATACGCGGCTTCGCTGAAGAGAAAGCGCGTATGCGCAATGAAATTAACTCTGTAATCTGTACAGAAGTATACGCGGGTTTGTATGGTAGAAGACGCGTATATACGCGGTATCAGTGAAAGGAAAGCGCGTATGCAAACTAGGGTTTGCTGAAGCATGGGGTATGAAATGTCTGATCTGTTCTGCTGTGTTGCTGCTATCTGTATTCTACAGTTCTGAGTTGTCTGTTTCAGTTTGGTTGTATGATGAAGCTTAAATATGTGGAGTGGGTCCAGTCTGAAAATATGATGAAACGAGGCCTGCAAGTTGTGCTCTATTGAATTTGTTTGGATCCAGTGTGAAAATTGATGAAACGTGGTCCATGGTGGAGCTGAGGGCTGTAGCCTTCAGTCAGGGGGTTGTAGCTCCCTTCCAGGTGAGGCTGGTAAACGAGATCAGGGGGTCGTAGCTCCCTTCCAGGAGAGGCTGGTAAACGAGTCAAGGGGTTGGAGCTCCCTTCCAGGAGAGGCTGGTAAACGAGCGCAGGTGGGTGCTTGCGTGCTGGTAGGAGTCTGCACCAGCACATATGTTGTAAGATGTTTTCTCTATAATAAAATATTGAAGGCTGAGCAACTGCAGCGGTGGTTTTCTCCCGACTTGGGTTTCCACCTAAAAATCCCGGTGTTCATGTGTGATGCTTTGTGTGATGGTTTATTCTGTTGTTACTGCACATGTTTACTGATAACTTAACATCAGATGAATGAATATTGCAAAGAAATAAGTTAATAAATATCTGCATATTTAGATCTCTGCTAATACGTGAGTTGTATGAAGGATATCCGCGTGTATACGCGAGTTTACTAAAGGAAAGTAGCATATGGGTTTTAGAGAGTGAAAAAGTAAAAAGTTTTGAATATGCAGTAAATATTCACCCCCCCCCCCCCCCCCCTCTCAGTATTTTTCCCAACACTCTAAGGAGCACTCATGAATGGGACATCATCAGCATTAGAAGCCATTTCGTCGGGAAATAACGAATGGACAGTAGAGCGAGATGCTACTGGAGAAGTAGGAAGGGGAATGCCAAGTTTATTAAAAGGACTATAAGCCTTTTGAGGCAAGACCACAACCAGATCAAAGAGTGGATTCTCAGGAAAGACTGTAGATTGTGCATATGGTTCAGGGGTTTCCGGCTCAGAGTCTTCCGATGCTGTCTAAGGAGAATCGTCAGGCGGTGGTCGAGATGAAATGGCCTGTACACTTATGAGAATCTCACGTTCGACACCTTAGGGTTCAAGGGGTCCAACTGGAAACCAGGGGACCTCAGGAGGAGGCTCTTGAGATCCTTAGGAGGAGGGACAAGGCGAATCTGCAGATTCAACCATGATGACATTTCAAGACAAGATCAAGGAAGGAGGAGGTGAAAATATTAAAATACACAATTTACCAAGCGATGATGAGGATGGAGAACTACACAGGTAAAATGTTTTCATGGGAAGTTATTTTTAAAATTAAAAAAAATATATATAAAAAGGGTGTACTAGGCATAAATGTTTACCAAGTATTCGTGAACTGTAATACACACTTTGGTGATAAATGATAGAAAAAATGACCAAGGACTTAATTTACTACAACCGATCTCCCCGAATGTTGTGTTCGATGTATCACGTTTACAAGGAGACCGACTTGGTTACCTATGGTAGGCTTGCAACCTAATTGTGTCTCCCAAAATATACGTGACAATACGTGGGAGTCCAGTCCATAGTAGTGTTATCTAATGCGTAACTGTTTGATAAGAGCGCCCAAAATATACTTATCATACATCAATATATTTCCATACGTGGGACAGGATACCACCCCCGAGTTGTAATGCATACTGTTAGTGACAACTCCTACGTTTAACAACGCCGGAACACGTCTTTAGTCTAGACCTATAAATGTTTTCATTACTTCCAAATGGTCCTTAAGGTAAATTGGGTAAATTTTAATGTTGATCTTGAGTTAAGTTTTAGTTTTTGGCTCAAAATCGATGTCACCTGAATCCTATAATGCAGGCTAAATGAAAAAATAAAAATATTTCCATTTCAATGAAGTCTAATGTATTGAGGGAAGATATGCAAACAAAAGTGCAATCAAAGTAGCAAACAACGATGCCCCCCCAAACTAGTTCAAAATTATGAAACACAATTCTTTCAAATCAAATTCACTTTCCCCAAAATGCAACTTATTGAAAAAATGAAAACATTCATCTTTTCCACTAAGAGGCACAAAATGATTTTTTTTTTTTACTTTTTTACTTTGAAATGAAATAAAAAGTAAAATGAACAAAACGAATGAGGAAATGAAAAAGCACACTTTTCACTTTTCTTTCAATTGAACGGAAATCAAAATTGCTTTAAAAATACATGAATGAAATACTTTTCACTCTCTTTTCATAATGATAAAGACAAGCCAAATCAAAGAACTAAAATGAAAATCAATTTTAGTTTTCTTTTGAATTTGGAAAAAGGCACACTCTTCTAAACTCGTAAGTCAAACAATTTGTGATATTATGTTTGATGCTAAATTGAAGGTAAGATCATAATGCAGTGATGACCAGTGCATGTGATAATAAACTTCAAACCAAGTCAGAAGAAATGTGGAAAAATGTGTTTGAAATGGTAAAAAATCCTCCAACTTTACAAGAAAGTCAAAGAAATGAAAACACTCGTTCAAATGAGACAAACCAGTCAAACAAATAGGTAGGAGGTCATTGAGACTCTACAGACATTCTTCAGGGGCCAGGACACACTAGAAAAACAAGGGGACACCCAACTTTTCCTAGGTCTGAGATCAACACTTCTGAGATGAGCAGAAGGGTGCTGAAAGAAAAATCAGCGTGATTGTGCTATATAGAACAATGCTGGCAATGCTACTGTGAAAAAAAAAAACACGTTGGGTGCTAAAAACAAGGAAAAACAAAAAAGATTTTCACACCAAAACCAGATCTAACACAGTGAAATGACTATCAAACCCTATGCAAACTAATACAGATCTAAGCAAGCTTAGATTTCAGTGATCGGTCAAACTGATTAGAGATCAATCCGGGAAAGGAAGGCTAAGAGGTTAAGCTCCCTAGTGGAGTCATCAATTCTGTTGTAAATATGAATCCCCTCTATGGACAGAGGTGGCTTCTGTAGCCCTAGAGTGGGTCTAGCAACTTGAGATACTTTATAATGAAAATATTTCTTCGCTGATATTCAAAATGCGATAAGAGCAACAACAAACGTAATCCAATATGTTATCACCCAATTTTTTTTTAAAACATCATTATGTCAAGTTTGTTTTTGGTCATGGTTCAAAATTGAGTTTAGAAGTCAAATTAGGATTTGATCAAGGGTAGGCTATATTTTTATAAGCTCCAAGCCCATACTTAAGTTCAAATAAAGTCTTTGTTAAGGTCCATTCATTGTCAAATATCCATAATTTCCATTTGTGAGTCATTTCATAAAGTTTCGGGTCAAAACTGTGCAATTAGCCAAGAAACCTCGTTTTCGTAGCGCCACTATTTCAAAAAAGTTGATTTGTGCTACGAAAGCGCTAATAGTTTCGTAGCGCAAACTGGGAAAAATACACTGCCGGCGCTACGAAAGCGCGGTTTCTAAACTGTCTTGTCATTTGAGCTGAAATTTGTCAGAATTTGTTGGGAAATGGTAGGTTAGTGGTATGATGAGTCAGTTAATGATGAGATTCAGTGTACTTACCCACATTTTAGTCATCATAGTCATGATAGGGTTTGAATGAGGCATAATTCAATTTTGAGATGACATGACATTTCAAATTTAAAATCTTGCTTATTTGGTCATTCTCGTTTCCTTTGCCTCCATTTGAGTGTCTAAGTTCTGAAGTGTCAAGCCAAACCTGTGGTTGTTCCATACAAGTTTTCTACATCTTAATAAAGAGAGGCTGATATAAAATAATCAAGCGAGGCTATTGTTTCACATATTCAAGCGAGGCTGATTCAATTTATCAAGCGAGGCTGATAGGTTTTCTGTGAAGCATGGCAGAGGAAAAGAAAGTCCACAGAGGGGGACACTGCTTGAGACATGAGCCTGAAGATATGAAGGCCATAATTTAAGACCCAGCAGTGATGGAGGCATTCAGAAGAGCAGGTTGTCTTCGGTTTTGTGAAAAGTTGCAAGGGTGCCACACCCAGGTTTCCAAAGAATTTGCCTTGAACTTCAATGGAACAACTACCAAGGTTGGGATGATAAATGTTTCAATTTCACCAAAGATTATTGCTGCTGTGACAGAGATACCAAGGGGTCAAGAAAATTAGTTTAAAGTTTTCAAATTTGATATGGATCCATGCAAATAATTCATGAAACATGAGTATGCATATATGGACCTCAATAATGCTATCCCTAGAAGTTGCATCAAAGAAACTTATGCAAAGCCGTTGTTCAACATTCAGAGGTATTTTACATGTGAAGGCAGGTATCATAAGGTTTACACATATCATTTCAAGATGCTTCTGCATTTCACTGGTAAGATCTCACTTGATTTTCCCTTTTATCTGCATAGGAGCCTTGCTAAAATGGCTGATAAAGTACAAGCCAAATCTGAAGGTTGTGAAACATCTTTGTTTCATCATGGTTTGATGAAGTTATTGATTTTGAATGAGCTTCAGAAGATAGGCAAGGATTGGTCATCCTTTTTGTTTATAAATGGTTTTGAGTTGGAAACCCTAACTCCTGCTAGAAACCCTAAAACTAAAGGAACACCATCACCACCAGTAGCAGAGTCTAGTCAACCCGTGGTTGCAAAACCAAAGGAATTTGCAAAACTGAAGCCAAGGAAACAAGTTGAGAAAAGGACAGAGTAGACACAAGTGCTTGATACTCCAACTCCATCACCTGCAAAACATGCAGAGGTCAAAGATTGTTAAAGAGGCAAAATAGAAACAAGATGTCAGCAGGCAGGAAATCAAAAGAGTAACAAGAAGCCAAGCAGTGGCATTAAAGGGAAAAAAAGTTGCTACAGCTACAGAGGACAACCCAGTGATAAAGGGAAACTTAGATGACATCCTGCATGCTATTGACATAGAGGAGACACCCATTGTTCAAGCTGAGTTCATTGGAGAATATGAGCATAAACAAAAAAGGCAAAGTCTGCAAAAAAGCTTGAGTTTGAAGGGGAGGATGCAACCTTCATCTTTCAAGCAAGAAAACCTATAACTAGACATGCTAAGAAACTTTGTGAAGGCAGCAAGGAAGTTCAAGAAACTATAAGAAACTATTGAGACAGCTAAAGCCCTTGAAGAAGTGGTTGATCTCACATCACCTACAGTGAAGCATGCAGCCAACAGAAGAAAGAAGGGAAAAGAAGTAATGACAGGGTTTATACATCTTGAAGAGAAATTGAGGTTAGAAAACCAAGAAATTGCTGTGATGAGAAAGAGGGCTAGAAATCAAAGTATTGAGAAAGCAGAGTTCAAAAGAATGAAGGCACTGTGGTGTTATCACTCAGTAATTTCTCTAGGTTCAAGAGAGAACTCACTTAGGTAACCACAAACCTACTTCAAACTCTAGGATCTAGCCTTCCTAGGGTTCAAAGAGGGCTCTCTCTTTAAACTTTAACTTTGTTTTAATTTATGAATACTAGGCTAGTTATGAAAGTGCATCTTTGGTTTTGTTTTGATTGTTTTGGTGGGAAAAAATCACTTGAAAGGATGGATAGTGGGAAATCTATTTGTCCATTGGGCTATGGAGTCAAAATCAAGCAAACAGGACTAGGATCAAGGGTAAAAAGGTCAAATGTCTTCAGGGCAAGATAGATAACCCTTGGAGATCTTGGAAAGTTGTTTTTATGAGGTGGTATGATCAGGATAAAGGGCACTTAAGAATCCTTAAATCTGGAAAAGGGAAGTAGTAGGAGAGGTCAAACGAGAGAGGGAGTAATTAAGAATTCTCCACACTGGAAATCAGAGGAAAACATATAAATGATAACTAGTTTAAAAACAGGGTGCTGTTAAAATATCCTGTAGTAATACTCCTAGTTATACATTCATATTTAGCATAAACATAAATGGATGCATGTAACAAAGAAATAAAAACAATGATAAGTGAATAAAATACTTCACTCCAAATAGCTCATCACAGGGATCCTGAAGTATGATGCCAATTTGCTTTGATCCAACCTGCTACTCGAAGTTTTGACACAAAAAAGCTTTAAAGTCCAAGAATAAATGATTATAACAATCCCAACAATTTTATTCCACCAAAATACTTCAAAGGGTGAAGTATTTATACAAATTCTAAACTAGAATATCTTGAAAAAATATCAAGATTGGTTTACAAATATCTCCAATTGTTTTACATAAATAGAACTTAAGTAAAGGACACTCAAAACTAATGCATCTATTTGGCACTATTTTTTATGGATAGGTGATTAAAAAGAGGATAATTTGAATTTGATCTCAACTCTTAGTTGGTGATGAGGCATCCAAGTCACTAACTATCTCCTTTCTTTGTGCATTCTGCTCCAGCAATTCTACAAACATGGGGTCCAATGATACATTTGTATTTATTAATCCAAAATATATATGTAAAAAGTGAAAGAGGTTATAGTAGATAAATATGTTTTTGCGATAAACCTCTCTCAGTTCCCTAAAATTATTCTCCAACTGTTCACAATAGGCTCTGCAAAAAGATGTGTAAAACATAGTTTTCAACAGTCTAAAAAATAGGCTGTAAATATGTGCATATATCTCTCATTCTGTAATACCTATGCAAAAAGTGAGATAGGTTTTTGTATATGGTTCTCTTAGGAACAAAAACCTCCTTTAATTTTGTAATATGTATTTCTGATTGACCACAATCTTCTCTGAAAAATGATGACTTAACAGGAAGTTTCTGTAAAACGTGCTTTCAAATATTGTTTAATATTTCCAAATCCATAATGGTTGTTAGAAACGTGAGAGAGGTTTTTGTAGTTGAAAATCTTAGGAACATAAACCTCTTTCAGTTTTCCAAATTCATCTTGGATTGGTCACAATATTTTCTGCAAAACAATGACTTTAAACAGGAAATTTCTGCAAAAATGTCCCTTCTTGCTCTGTTTTCATCTTTTAACCTTACTGTTCTTTTAACTGTTTTTAGTTTCACTTTGGATAAAATTCATTGTTGTTGAAATTATTTTAATCTTTATTTACCATTTACTACCTCTGTATTTACTTTTACTGTTTACCTTGACTGCTCTGTAACTTCTTATGATTTGATTTTCACTTTGACTTTCATCTGATACACTTTAACTCTGACTGTCACTGTGAATTCTTACTTTACTTTGAACTTTAAACTTTACTATGAGTTATTCCTTTTACCCTGACTATTATGAATGCCCTGTTTTAATCTTTACATTAAAATGCTCTTTTATCTTTCACAGGATGACTGTTCTTTAACTCTGATGCCTGGAATATTTTAAGGAAAATCCTTTGAATTCATTTCCTTGTAAGTTCTTCGAGTAAAACGTATCTTTAACTAGTATTTAGATTGTTTTATCCAAATTCTCCTTTTGCTAATGACCTGCAAAAAACAAACAATTTTTTAATGAAACAAAGGTCGGCAAGAAGGGATAATGGCTTTGATGAATTGGGAAGACCTGTGAAATGAATTTTGACTTTGGAGGTTTAACTTTTTTGGCATTGAGTAATTGAGTGTAACAATTCGGGATTTTGAGCATTAGTAAAATAATTTGAATCTTTTAAAGGGTTTCTACAACAAATACATTCTTTGAAGGTAATTAAGGTCTTTCTGTAGAGAAATAGGCTTCACAAAGTTCAATATTGACAGAAATAGCTAATTTTGATGACGAGAAGGTTACTTTCTTGAGGAATACCTATTTTCACAGGTATTAGGTCTTGAAACAGGGTTTCTGAGGCGTCGGAAAGACTTATCTGATGGTTATTGAAGGTTTTTTGGAGGACGATTGGATGCTTCCAGTGTTCTTGGCAACAATTTCAATGGCTTTTAGGTTCTTTGAGTGTGAAAATGGAGTAATGGTGCTCGATTTTTGAGTTGGAAAAGCTTTGAAAAGGGACATATAATGCGGAAAAGGGTTCAAATGCATGAAATATGAATTTTTAATAATGTTTTAGGCTTAAAATAGTGTCGGTATTGAACACATGTCATATCAAAGCAGAGGCGGTTTGGAGCGTGAGGCAGAAAACCATTGGCGGTTATCGCACTGGTTATAAGTGGTAAGTGGTTTGTAGTGGTGTTTGTCTATGTTACTCAGAATTAATCTTTGATGCTCTAACTTCCTATATAGATAAACTGACTATGTTTTTTACAGTTTCACATGTGTATCTCTTGACTAGAACTCTGATATGCCTCAACTTCCATGTTAAGTAGGTTTATTGGTTTAAGGAAACTATTTTGACTCCATAAGCCCAATGTGTACTTGCTGATGTGATTTTCAACCTACATTTATCATCTATCTGATTATTACCCCACATAGAGTTAGCCATCTATATTTTTATCAAAAATAATTAACCCTTTGAGAGAGCCCTCTCAGGTTGAGGAGGCTAAGCCTTAATCAAAATATTCGTTTAAAATAGTTACATAAGATTGATTTGATTAGCAGCCTATCAAGTATAATTTTGTGATAACATTTTGGTGCGTCTGCTGGGAGCTTGAAGATTATATTTTCCCAAAATTTTGAAGTTGAAATTCTAAAGGTAGCAGGAGCTCATGAAGCTTTTCGAGGCTGCATCTACCTTGGTGACTCTATTTAGAATTTATATGATCAAAGGTGGCTTCAAGAAGGAGATACACGAGGAGTAATCCTGACCTAGATCCACCTACCATCTAGACAATCCAAACACCATTTCTAGAGGCAGTAAAGGCATTTCTGAAATATCAGGTACTCCATCACATTCGAAATCCTTGTCCTCTGAAATTTTAAGAAGTCTTGAAGATAAAAGAATTGATGATAAAATTCAAGAGGTCTTGTTTAGATCAGAAAGTGAAAAAGAGCTAATTGAAATTATCTTAGACTTGCATAAGAGAGGTATTGATACTTCAACTCTAGTAACATAGGAAGACAAAGAAGATTTTTGGGAAGCTGTTACTTCTAATTTGTTGTTGGAAAAAGAGTCTTTAGATAAATTGAAGGAGCTTGATCCTTTTGAATTCTTGTTTAAAAGTAAAGTTGGTTTACTTCTTCCAAATTGGAGCTCAATTGTTAATGGAGCATAAAGACCAAACAGTCCTCCTCATAGTAGTTTTTCATCCTCTATTTCTACCATCCCTAAAGCTACTACAGTCCCTTTAACCATGGCTGGAAATTTACCTCCTCCACCTACTGTACCTGCTATATATGCCCCTCTTGTTCTTGCAGCTATCTTACATGACCTCCCTAGAAAATATGCTACTAGAATCAAAACTTGGGGAAGTGATGAAGACATTACACAGAAGAACATGTGGACCAATTTAATGATTTTATAGATAGGGAGGAGGTTGATGATGAAGATGTTAAGTTAAGGTTGTTTGCTCAGAGTTTTACTGGTGAAGTTAGGAAGTGGTATAAAGCCCTTTCTCCTGGAAGTATTCATAATTGGAATGAGTTTGAAGATACTTTTATGAGAAAATGGGGAAATAGGACTAATCCAGTACAAGCCCTCACCAAGTATAGCACTTTGAAGAGAGATGTTTATGAATCTATTCAAAACTTTTCAAAAAGGTTTAACAAGGTGTATGACTCTATTCCTGCCCATTTGAAACCGACACAAGCCTTAGCTAAGATGAGATATGCTGAAGCTTTTGACTATGAGTTTTCTATACTACTGAGAGAAAGAGAATCCCCTTCATTTTCTGAAATGAAAAATGATGCAGTGAAGGTGGAGGTTAATTTGATAACAGCTAAAAAGTCAAAAATGGGTAAGACTAAGTTGAAAGAAGAAGAGAAGCCTTCCTCCTCCACCTCTCAGGATAAGCTAGATTCAATGATGAAAACAATGGAAAAGTTGATGGATAGATTGGCCCTTGAGAATATGTCTGCTCCTCCTGCACAACATGAACCTCAATTTAGAAACCCTCAGTTTAGGAGACCTCAGAATCAATGTAATATTCCAAAATTTGCAAGCAGCAAATTGGAATATTAATTTTTTCTTATTTCATCTAGGAGGTGAATAAAATGGGTAAAAGGCCCATGAGTAGGAATAAGATCCTTCATAGTGTGAAAAGGATCAATGGAGTAGCTTAATTTTTCACCTTCCAGTGTGAAAAGGGGCAATTGCATGAGGACAAGGTCAAGTTTGACCAAGTCAACAGCGCTGCCTAAGAGGTGTAGCTTGCATGAGAAGACATCGCAGTTTGAGAGGGAGGAATATTCTCTGTGGAAGAAACCCTAATGTGTGGGGTCTAGGGCAAAGAGACATTCACTTGCATAAAAGGAGGAAGAGGTAGCCATAGTGAGACATATTTGAGCATTTGATCATTTGTCTGATTAGACTATTTGCAGTCTCCGGCTGTTCAGCTGAGTTGCAGTGTTGTTTAGCACGAGGGATTCCTGTTTAGGATTTCCTCTCCTTTTTGAGAGGCCTCTTGAAGGATTGCACTTCATTTCTCCACATCTTGGCTCAAGGCCAAAGCCACTCCTTTCAGTCACTGCATTATTTCTGCTGAAGTATAACGTAGTGTTGCTGGGTGCTGTAGTGGAGGGTTCCACAACACCTTTCCTTGGCTCATATTTCAGAGGAGGGAGCTCCTATTCCTTCGAGAGGTCAGTGAAGGAGGTTTCTGAGCTGATTGCACATATTTGGCACCAGGCCAAGTATTCTCTATCTCGTACAGCGCAGTCCAGCTCCTTGACTGCGTTATTTCTGAGCATATTTGCAGTGGGGGTTTGCACCACTATTTTGGAGGGTAAGATCTTCAGGGATTGGATCAGCCTTTCACCTGAGAGATCCATTGGATGAGATCTATGCATCACATGCATAATCTTCAGCTATCTTCATCCATTTCTATTTTTTGAGTTGCAGCTGCTGCCCAGCAACTCCGACATTTCTGCAGATTTGCCTTTTGTCAATGTATTTCAGCCAATCCTTCCAAGGATTGTTGTATTGTTATTTTCAGGGGTTGAGAGCTTTCTCCCCCACCTTTCTTGAGCTGATATTTCTATATAATTTTATTTTCATTCTATATGTTGCAGTGTATTCTATAGACATCGCTGTCATAGCTTGGGCACATTTATGTAGCAGTGTTTTGTCATATTTCTTGTACATGTTCTATTGAGGCTTTTATTTCCCAGCTTGAGTGATTGATTCCTCAAAGCATTGTAATATTTTGCTGCTATATTATACATTGATCAACTATTTACATCTTCATGTGTCATGGCTCATTAAAATAACGCTGTGTATTCAATCATTGTTCAAGTATTGTTGCCGTCCCTTCATCGAGCACTTTTTGAGGACATCTAAGTGTGGGAGATCTATTTAACCTGCTTAGAAGGATTTCTTTGGAGCCTCCTCTTGGATTTAGCACTTAGACACATTGTTCTAAGGGATCGAGGTCTTGGTTTCAATTCCCGTAGCAGCCATTATTGGAAAATGCGTTTTCCAGTCATGCCTTGCTAGCTGTTCCAATTTGGGAACATTACAGTGGTATCAGAGCAAGATCTTTGGCTCAGCCTGTGATTCTAAGCCCAAGAGATTATAAGATTGAAGAGGTTGAGTTTTATCTCTTCATATTTTAGGTCCATGAAGAACCTCCCCAAGGAGGATAAGCAAAAAGAAGAGGAAGGACCCTGCACTTCCTATTCTCATCGAGAAGGAGACAAAGAAATAAGTAGGAAAAAGACTCCATCTTTTGGAGGAGAAAAAGAAAAAGGGGATAAGCTTACAAAGATTATTCGTAAATATATACATAACATTCATGCGGATTTCAAGAAGATATAGAGGGAGATGTATGAAGAATATCCAAGAGGGTTTGAATCAAAAGCAAACTCTATATTGTCACATGAGGAGTGTGAGCAAGCAGCTTCACACCCTAACACACAGTGCAGTCACATGCCCAAGATTGTCGGAAGAGAGATGGAAAGAGGAGAAGAGGTTGCTAGGAGGGAAAATCTTAGTGATTTTCTAAAGGAGTATGAGTCTCAAACTCAGAAATTCCGAGATCATCTCAGTTTTTCAGATTTTTGCAAGATGAAGGTGAAGGAAAGAGAGCAGCATCATAGATTTCTTCTATCTACCTTTGAGGGTTCACCTACATGTTCAGCCAAAGCTTGGGTGGAGGAGTTAGAGAAATTTTTGCAGCAACACCACATTCTTGAAGATGAAGCCATCAAAGTTGCAGCGCTGCATTTGAGAGGTAAGGCTTATGCCTGGTGGATTTTTGAATCCTTTTCTTTAAGAAATGTAAACATTGCATCCTATGCTAGTTTCACTAAGGCATTAGTGAAAAGATTTGGTATAAGGGTTCATGAGACACAAATGGTGGAGAAAAACAAGAAAACTAAAACAAAACCCTTGCATAAGAACGCAGTACCATTTCGGAAAATGATGGGGGAGGCTGAAAACTTGCACCATACTTTGTCGGAAGAAAGGTTTTCATCTCACACCTTTGAGCAAAGGAGCATGGAGATATCTTTTTCAAAAAGAAATCCAATCATTGGAGGGTTGCCCATTCATGTTGCAGAGGTTGAGGGCAACAGAGTTGTCATGTCTAGAGATTATCTATTACCTCATGCAGAGAAAGGAGGAGCTCTTGCTCCAAATAGAGGGATGCTTGCATCTTTGCAAGGAAGTTCCCAGGATCTCATGTGTAGAGATCAAGGCACAACTCATGTTCTACATGTGCCATTATTGAGGAGGTGTGGAACCATGGAGACACAAGGAGGAGATAGGGAGAAGACCCAACATCATGAGATGAGGAGTCAACATCCCTGTCCATTTCTGGAGGTTGATGCACCTAAGAAGGTGATTGGATTGTGCAATGGAAGCATGAAGAGTTTTCTCCATTCATATATTCAGTCATCTCTTGTTAAGGATGTCTCATTGCATGGAGACATTTTTCCGGGGAGACCACTGGATCAGCAGAGGAGGATGGATGCTTCACCAGTTGAGGCACCAATCAGTGATTTCAGAGGAGTGGGAACCTTGGGAGAGCTTGATACAGCGCTGGGAGTCTTGGGTAGACTCAAGGAGAGAGGGAGCATTCTCTGAACATCAGCATCACCCACTCCCATTTCAGATTCTGCGCTGTGGAAGAAGCAGCAGGGGAAGGATAACAGCCTTCCAACTTGCATCTTTGGCATAGGAGATGTCAGAGAGGAGGATGACCATATGACAGATGCTCTTCATGAGAGATCATCAGCGTTGTCACTATGGAGGATAGATCCATATTGGAACTCCCAGCTGTTGGTGGAGTATTCCAAGGATCTTTTTACTTGTATGATATTGGATGGCCAGTTGCACGAGGAGGCATATTCAGCTAGAGATGGGGTCATCTTCTATCATGGTAGGATCTTCTTTCCTAGAGCTTCCAAGTTCAAGGTGAAGTTGCTACATGCAGCTCATGAGGATTTCCTCTTTAGCCACACTTGTTCTATGAGAGCATACCACACCATCATGGAGGGGTATTTTTGGATGGGCTTTGAGGAGGAGATATATCAACATTTGAGGAGATGCATGGATCAGGTGCAGATGGAGGAGATACATGACTCTTTGGGAGAGTTAGCACAACCACCTCTTTTCTCCTTGAGGGAGAGAGGAGACTCATATATGAGCCACTCTATTTGTATGAGCAAGAGATATGGTAAGGGTATTAATTATTACTTACATGATTATTTTTATGATGTATGTATGCATCCCTTAACCATACATGTGCAGGATGATGCTCCAAGGAGGAGCATTATTTTTTCTAGACCACATGGTTTAGATGAGGCCATAAGCATGATTGATGGCCATCCCCTAGGAGGAATTGGGGAAGATAGATATTATGGAGGACATGCTCATTGTACACCTTACATGATTCACTTCCTCCATACTTATGAGGAGATTGGAGCAGCAGGCAAGTGGTTGAGAGGCCACACTTTTTATCTTTCTCTATTGCAGTTAAGGGTCAAGCTGCGTTGTTTGCACTTGAGGGACCATTTTCCTTCTCATTTGTTACATATGGTAGCAAGCATGATTCTCATCTTTTCTCCCTATGGCTCTATTGTTTTTGTCTTTATGAGGAGCATGTTTGGGAGGAAGACACATTGGATGGATGTGTCCTTTGAGGGAGAACTCCCACACTTTTTGCACTACATGTTCTAAGGGGGGCATGGGAGATGGTATGGCCACTAGAGCTACTCATTTGTTTCCATATGAGGTGAGCCATATGATATATGAAATGCCATATGTTGATGACTTCCAACTCATCATATATGGAGATACTTGGGGCAGCATGATTTGCAGTGTTGGAGGAGAGATCCATGGAGATCTAGTCTTCATATTGCCACTTGAGGGAAAGTATTTTGCAACCCAGGATCAACACTTTCTCTACACTTATCATAAGATGGACAACGTGGGGTAGGCTACACTGTCTACCATGAGCAGATTTTCATCCCACCTACTTTTCCAGAGCCAAAGGTGGATGACAATTTTCAGGAGTTGCCTAGTTAGGAGGTGACTCATTTTGCATGGATAAGAGCTTGGAGATGGAGGATCCATATGGGAAAGATAGTTCCCATTATATTTCATATCCCATTCTTCGAGGGGACCTCTAGACATCACTTTTCTATCCTCTTGAGTATTTCACCTTTACATGATGATGAATTGATAGCTAACTTACATGCTGAGGAGGGGCAATGTGGAGGCTTGATTGATAAGATAACATAAATTTCCTTGGAGGATATCATCATACGTGGATGCTATAGGGAGAGGAGAAAATAATTTAGTCTATCCTTGTACTTGCTTGAGGACAAGCAATCTTTGAGAGGGGAGGACTGTAATATTCCAAAATTTGCAAGCAGCAAATTGGAATATTAATTTTTGCTTATTTCATCTAGGAGGTGAATACAATGGGTAAAATGCCCATGAGTAGGAATAAGATCCTTCATAGTGTGAAAAGGATCAATGGAGCAGCTTAATTTTGCACCTTCCAGTGTGAAAAGGGGCAATTGCATGAGGACAAGGTCAAGTTTGACCAAGTCAACAACGCTGCCTAAGAGGTGCATCTTGCATGAGAAGACAACGCAGTTTGAGAGGGAGGAATATTCTTTGTGGAAGAAACCCTAATGTGTGGGGTCCAGGGCAAAGAGACATTCACTTGCATAAAAGGAGGAAGAGACAGCCATAGTGAGACATCTTTGAGCATTTGATCATTTGTCTGATTAGACTATTTGCAGTCTCCAGCTGTTCAGCTGAGTTGCAGTGTTGTTTAGCACGAGGGATTCCTGTTTAGGATTTCCTCTCCTTCTTGAGAGGCCTCTTGAAGGATTTCACTTCATTTCTCCACATCTTGGTTCAAGGCCAAAGCCACTCCTTTCAGTCACTGCGTTATTTCTTCTAAAGTATAACGTAGTGTTGCTAGGTGTTGCAGTGGAGGGTTCCACAACACGTTTCCTTGGCTCATCTTTCAGAGGAGGGAGGTCCTATTGCTCCGGGAGGTCAGTGAAGGAGGTTTCTGAGCTGATTTCATATCTTTGGCACCAAGCCAAGTATTCTCTATCTCCTATAGCGCATTCCAGCTCCTTGACTGCGTTATTTATGAGCATATTTGCAGTGGGGGTTTGCACCACTATTTTGGAGGGTAAGATCTTCAGGGATTGGATTAGCCTTTCACCTGAGAGATCCATTGGATGAGATCTATGCATCACATGCAAAATCTTCAGCTATCTTCATCCATTTCTATTTTCTGAGTTGCAGCTGCTGCCCAACAAATTCGGCATTTCTGAAAATTTGCCTTTTGTACATGTATTTCAGCCAATCCTTCCAAGGATTGTTGTATCATTGTTGTATTGTTATTTTCAGGGGTTGAGAGCTTGCTCCCCCACCTTTCTTGAGCTGATATCGCTATATCATTGTATTTTCATTCTATATGTTGCAGTGTCTCCTATAGACAGCGCTGTCATATCTTGGGCACATTTATGTAGTAGTGTTTTGTCATATTTATTGTACATGTTCTATTGAGGCTTTCATTGCCCAGCTTGAGTGATTGATTCCTCAAAGCATTGTACTCTTTTGCTGCTATATTATACGTTGATCAACTATTTACATCTTCATGTGTCATGGCTCATTAAAATAACACTGTGTATTCAATCCTTGTTCAAGTATTGTTGCCATCCCTTCATCAGGCACTTTTTGAGGACATCTAAGTGTGGGAGATCTGTTTAACCCACTTAGAAGGATTTATTTGGAGCCTCCTCTTGGATTTAGCACTTAGACATATTGTTCTAAGGGATCCAGGTCTTGTTTTCAATTCTCGTAGCAACCATTACTAGAAAATGCATTTTCCAGTCATGCCTTGCTAGCTGTTCCAATTTGGGAACATTACAATCAACAAAGACCAAGGGAAAACAGAAATCAATAGCCTAATCCTCCAGTGAGACTTCCTTTCCAACAGAACTTGGTTGATGAAGAAGATGATCCTGAAATTACTAAATATTCTATTCACTATTTAGATGAAGAAATGTATGGAATTTTCTTGACTAAAGAAGAACATGATCAATCAGACCAAAGTAATCATGAAGAGGAAACATCAGATTATCTAAAGGGGTATCAACATGCTATTTTTGAGATGCAAAAACAATAAAATCTCAGAAATAGAAATGTGCCTATCATTGCAGACAAAACACAGCCTAAGAAAGATACATCTAAGGTTGCTGATGGCAGGAAAGATGCTCCTAAGGTTGCTGAAGGTAAGAAAGATACACCAGTTGTTCCTCCTATCAAAGAAGCTGAAAAATCTGTTTCTATTTTCAGCCTTGAGAATGAAATTTCTAAGATTAAAATATCAGTCCCTTTTGCTTAGATTATCAAGGTAAATGAATATAGAAGCAGGATTGTCAAAATATTGAATTCACAACTAGGAGCTGTTGATATCTTGAATGTATTAGAAGATCATCCAACCATATACTTGGGTCCAAGACTAGAAGATGAACAGAATGAGGAGGTGCCTCCTTTTTATGTGAGCCTTAGCATTCACGACATGACATTGCATAATGCTATGTTGGATTCATGGGCCTCTCACAATCTTATGCCCAAAGTAATCATGGAAAGAATGGGGTTAGAAAAAACTATGCCATATAAAGACTTGTTTTCTTTCGATTTGAAAAGAGTTCTATGCATTGGTTTAATCAAGGTTGTTGTTGTTGGTCTAACACAAAATCCTACTAAAACTGTGGTCATGGACATCGTGGTAGCAGACATTCCACCTAATTTTGGTATGCTATTGTCAAGGTCATGGGCAACGAAAATCAAAGGTACAATGCAAATGGACCTTACTTATGCCACCATTCCTATTTTTGGTGAGGAAAGAAGACTGTATCGAGAGACAAGAATGGCCTACATGGTGATTAGTAAAGACAAACCCCAAAATTTTCCAATTTATGCTCTTGATACTGAACTTGGTTATGCTATTATTTTCAATGAGTTGACTTATGAAGCAAAAGAGGAGAGGAAAGTAGAAAATCAGAGTTCTGAATTCAACAGTCTGACAATTAGCAAATAGAAGATCAGTAAGTCAGTGATAAGGAGGTAGAAGGTTGGTGGTCATGGCATTTTGATGGATCAACAGGCAGGGAAGGAGCAGGAGCAGGGATTTGGATCACAAGTCCAAGTGATGAGAGTAAGTTCTTTTCCTATAAATTGAACTTTGATTGCACAAATAACATGGTTGAGTATGAATCCTTGATTTTGGGCCTAGAGGTTTTGAAAATAATGAATGCTCAAAACATTTCTGTTTTTGGAGATTCAGAATTAGTCATTAAACAAGTTGAAGGTTCTTATCAAATAAAAGATATAAGGATGAGGGAATATAGGAACTCGGTTTTGTACATGTTGGAAAACTTTCAATATTATTCATTCATGGTCAAAACTAGAGAACAAAAATCCATTGCTGATTCTCTTGCTGTCTCTGCAAGTCTTTTCATTAGTCCTATGCATTGCATAGAAAAATATGAGGTTGAGATTCGCCATAGACCAGCTATCCCTGATAATATTACTCATTGGAAATTTTTTGAGGATGATCAACAAGTGAAGAACTTTATTGAGATGAAATAAGAGTTTGAAAATATACAAGTAGATCAACAAAATATGCTTGCTAAGTCTAAAGGGAAGTCTGAAG
This sequence comes from Pinus albicaulis, assembly GCA_034641835.2. Classification (NCBI taxonomy): domain Eukaryota; kingdom Viridiplantae; phylum Streptophyta; class Pinopsida; order Pinales; family Pinaceae; genus Pinus; species Pinus albicaulis. Next base: position 777,962,539 of record CM076573.1, on the reverse strand, counting down.
TTTTGTAACTAAAGAACAATTCCATACCAAAGGGACTCATACCTCTTGAAATTTTTTTTTAATTAGAATGATGTTTTTAAATCTCCTAAAATAGACGCTGATGATGAAGAAGTTGAGAGCCGTAACCTTGGTACAGTAGTTATGCCAAAAATGATTAAACTTTCAAAGTTTCTTTCAGCTGATATGAAGTTTAAATATATTGAAATGATGAAGAGATTCATAGATGTGTTTGCTTGGAATTATGATGATTTGAAATAATATGACCCCACTATTATTCAACATACTATTCCCATAAAAGAAAATGAAAAGCCTTTTAAGCAGAAGTTAAAGAGGATCAATCCACTTCTCATGCCATTGATTGAGAACGAGGTCAAAAAACTCTTTGATGCCAAAATCATTGTCCCAATCAGATTTTCAAATTGGCTTGCAAACTTGGTTCCAGTTAGAAAAAAGATTGGAGAAATCATAATATGTATTGACTTCAGAAATTTGAATAAAGCCTCTCTGAAAGACAATTATCCTCTCTCGAAGATGGACCAAATTTTGCAAACTATTGTTGGTTCTTAGAGAATGCCTATGCTTGATGGTTTTTCAGGTTATAATCAGATCCTTGTACATCCTGATGATTAGGGAAAAACAACCTTTACTACACCATGGGGTATTTTCATGTATGCCAAGATGCCAGTTAGTCTCATGAATGTAGGAGCTACTTTCCAGAGGGCAATGGACATTTCTTTTTCTGAAGAAAAGGACAATATGGTGGTTTTTTATCTTGATGACATAATAGTCTTCTCAAGGAGGGAAGAAGATCACTTGAAACACCTAGAAATAATTTTGCTGAAGTGTAGAAGGTTTAGCATCTCTCTAAATCCCACCAAAGGTATTTTTGCTTTAAATTCAAGTAAATTACTTGGACATATCATTTCTAAAGATGGGATTAAGATTGATCCAAATTGGTTCAGTGCAATTCAAAAGGTGGATTTGCCAAGAAGTAGGAAGGAGATTCAATCTTTCCTTGGAAAGGTAAATTTTAGAAGTGTATTTATTCACTTACAAGATTACATATTATGGACAAAGAAAAAGCAAGACACTCATTTGAGGATATCAAAAGGGCACTCACACAAGCACCGACATTGATCAACCCAGATTTCTCTAAAGAATTTCTAGTTTTTACTTTCGCATCAGAGAATACTATCGCTAGAATTTTGCTACAAAAGGGACAACAAGGTATTGAGCAACCTATTTCCTTATTTAGTAGGACATTAGCTAACTCTGAGCTAAAGTATAATATCTTAGAGAAGCAAGCCTATGCCTTGGTGAAGGCTATCAAAGATTTAAGAATTTATATTCTGCATTCTCATATTATGGCTTTTGTTACTAATACTATTGTAAAATACATCCTCACTCAAGCCGATCTTGATGGTAAGAGGGGAAAATGGATTGCTAAATTGCTATAATATGATATAGATATTAAGCCAAAAAAATTGGTCAAAGGGGAAGGCTTAGCAAATCTTATGGCACACTCAAACTTTGACTGTCTTGACATAAACTCAATTGCAAAAATATCAGAAATTTCAGATGAGGAAGAAGAACTAGTCCCAAATGAAGAGAAATACAACACTTCAGATTGGTACAAGGAGGTTGTTTTTTTCCTACAACATCATAAAGCACCTGCTGATCTAAAAAAGTCTATGACAAGGTTTGTAAAGCTAAAATACTTGAGATATTTTATTTTTGACAAAAATATGTTTTGGAAGGATACTAGCGGAATTTTGCTGAATTTTTTGTAGGAAGAGGAGGCTGATAAAGTAATTGAGTTCCACAAAGGAGATTGTGGAGGTCACCATTATTGGAAGGCCACAGCGAACAAGATTCTTAGAGCAGGGTATTATTGGCCTACAATGTTTAATGATGTCTACAAAAAGATTATTGCCTGCCATGAATGCCAGATTTTCGAGGGTAAGAAGAAACTTGTACCTTTACCTTTAATGCCTATCTATGTGGAAGCGCCATTTCAGAAGTGGGGGCTAGATTTTATTGGAGAGATTCATCCATCATCATTAGGACAACATTGCTGGATTCTCACAACAACTGATTACTTCACCAAATGGATTGAAGCAATCCAAACTAGGTAAGAAAATGATTTTGTGATTATTTCTTTTTTAGAAAATAATATCTTGTATAGATTTGGTTGCCCCGTGAAGATTATAACTGATAATGCACAGGAATTTAAGTCTAAGAAGCTGATCAATTTCTGTCATCAATATCATATTACTCTTGGGCATTCTACTGCATACTATTTGCAAGGGAATGGTCTTGCTGAATCCTCTAACAAGAGCATTGTAAGGATCATCAAAAAGGTGTTGCTGGAAAATAAGAAGGCTTGGAATTTGAAGTTGAAGTATGCCTTATGGGCTGATAGGATATGCATAAAAAGGTCAATTGGAACCTCACCATATGAGTTGGTATATGGGGCCGAGGCCATTTTTCCTACATCTCTAGGGGTACCTGTCATGAAGCTGATTCAAGGGTTAGAAGAGGAACCAAATGCAGTTTAGAGAAGAATCAATCAGCTAATAGCTCTGCAGGAGAAGAGGAATGAAGTTTATAACAGCAATCAAAAATCTCAAAACAGAATCAATAGGACATTCAAATTCAGGATGAGGTGCTGAAATGGGAGGCCAGAATTGAGAGAAAGGCAAACATGGTAAGTTTGAGAACTTACGGAAAGTTCCTTTCAAGATAGCTACTTTCCATGGAAACAATATTTACATACTGCTGGAGATGGATGGAAAATCATATGCTGGAGGACCTATCAATGGCAGGTTTTTAAAGCATTACTCTTCCTAAAAATTTGATTGATCATTCATGTCATTATACATATTCCATTTTATGAGTTTTTTTTTGCTAATAATGACATGCTAAATCAACAAGCTTGAGCCCGAGGTGAAGGCCATTAGAGCTTGAGGAGAAAGCTTGGCAATTTCAAAGTTTTTCTGTTTTGGTGAAGAAAATGGATAGCAGCACTAGAACTACTGGTGCTTAGTGTACCACAGGGGCACACTATCCCAAGTGGAGCCACTGTGTAATGTCCCAAATTTTTGCAAATAAATTGGGACATTAATTTTTGCTCATATTATCTAGGAGATAAATAAAATGGGTGAGGAGACCCATTTGCATAAATAAAATTCCACATGAAGTGGGATGGGATCCATGGAGTAGCCATTTTTGCACCTCCTGGTGTAAAAAGGGGACAAACACATGAGGATGAAGTCATGTTGACCAAGTCAACAACGCAGCACAAGAGCGTGTAGCTTGCTTGGGAAGCCAGCGCAGTTAGAAAGGGAGGAAACTTCTAGAGAAAGGAAACCCTAATAGGGTGGGGTCCATGGCATAGAGACATAATTTGCATATAAGGAGGATGAGGCAGCCATAGAGAGAATCATTGAAGATTTGGACTTTGAGTCTATTTGAAATCTCCAGCTGTTCAGCTGAATTGCAATGCCTTTGGCACGAGGGATTCCTGTTTAGGAGTTCCTCTCCTCTCTTGAGTAACTCAAGGAGGATTGCTCTTCATTTATCCATATTCAGGCATTTGGCCATAGCCACTTCTTCATCTACAGCGCAGTCACTGGGTTGTGTTGCAGGTGTTGCTGTGGAGGATATTCCACAACACCATTCCTTGGATCATTTCTCATAGGAAGGAGTTCCTATTCTTTGGGAGGATCAACAAGGAGGGTTTCTAGAGCTTATTTTCATATTTTGGCAGGAGGCCAAGCTTCTCCCACCTTCATCAGTGCAGTCCCTTCCATAGACTGTGTTATCTCAGAGTTTGTCTGCAGTGGGGGTTTGCTCCACCATTTTGGAGGAAGAGATTTCTTGTGCTGGGATCAGCCTTGCACTCAAGGAATCCATTGGAGGAGGTTGTTTCAGTTTGTAGGCCATATTCACTCTCCTCCTTCTATTGTATATTCTGAGTTGCTGCAGCTACCCAACAACTCCGACATTATTTTATTTTCATATTTTGTATATGTATTGTAGCCAGTCCTCCTAAGGATTGTGTATTAGTGTTATAGTAGTGTTTTCAGGGGTTGCGAGCATGCCCCCCCTCATTTCTTGAGCTATTATTGTAATATCATTTTATTACCATTTTATATGTTGCAGTGTCTCCATATTACTGTGCAGTCATAGCTGGTGTTCATTTGTGTAGCTGTGTTTATCTCATGATTATTGTACTTCTGCTTGAGGATTGCTATTTTTCATCTTGAGCATCATTTCCCTCAAGATTTTTTATACATTTGCAGCTTCTATTATTTCAATAAGATGGCTATGAGTTCTATGGCATTTTTAGAAGATTGAGCAAGTTCTCTTCATGCTTATGTTTTGCATATTGATGTAGCTCATTCCCTTGAGCAAGATCTTCCTGATGGAAGAAATATTTACATAGCTATAGGCCGAGTCTGAGTAAGGGCCAGGAAGCCTATGATTCTCATCCTCTCTTTAGAGGTGAAATAACTGGTAAAATCCCTCTTAGTCCATCTCTGACATAGCCTTGTTAATATTTCCGACAAAGGAACACTGCAGTGGAGAAAAATTCTGCTGATTTCCATTTCGGGACATTATAGTGGTATCAGAGCATCTTTCTTGGCTCAGATTGTGGCCTTCAAGCCCAAGAAAGAAGAAATCAAGATGATGAAGAGGATGAGCTTGTTCTCATCATTTTTTAGATCTGGAAAGAACCTCTCCAAGGAGGTTGAGGAGAAAGAAGAAAGAGAGGAGGAAGGACCCTGCACTTCCTATTCTCATCAAGAAGGAGACAAAATTTTGAGCAGGAAGAAGACTCCATTTTATGATGGAGGAAAGGGGGATAAGCTTATAGTGCTTCTTCCTAAATCTGCACCAAGCATTCATGGAGATCTCAAGGAGATTATGAGGGAAACAGATGAAGAATCCCCAAGAGGGTTTGATCCTAAAGCAAACTCTATATTTGTGCATAGTAGGTGTGAGAATTCAACCACACACTATGAGGGTCAGCGCAGTCATAGTCCCAACAGCACCATAAGGGAGATGGAAGAAGGAGAAGAAGAAGAAGTGACCAAAAGGCAGCGTGGTAGATCTTATCTATCACATTTTGATGGTTCACTTGCCAGTTTAACCAAAGCAGCAGCAAATTCTAGAAGATCAAGCTACCAAAGTTGCAGCGCTGCATATGAGAGGTAAGGCCTATGATTGGTGGATCTTTGAATCCTTTCCTTTGAAGAATAATGGCATTACATCTTATGCAAATTTCACTAAGGCATTAGTGAAGAGATTTGATGGGAGGATCCTTGAGACACACATGAGTTTGCACAAGGAAGGCCAAACAAAACCCTTGCATGAAAACGCAATGCCTCTTCATAAAACAATAGAGGAGGCCAAAAATCTGAACCAAAACTTGCTGGAGAAGGAACTTTCATCTTACAACTTGGAGCAAGGGAGTATGGGGATCTCTTTCCCAAAGGAGGATCCAATCATTGAGAGGTTTCCCACTCATGTTGCAGATATTGAGGGCAACATCGCTGTTAGATCTAGAGTTGATCTAGTACCTCATGCAGAGGGAAGAGGAGCTCTTGCTCCACATAGAGGGATGCTTGCATCTTTGCAAGGAAGTCCCCAGGATCTCATGCATGGAGATCAGGGCACATCTCATGTTTTATCTGTGCCATTGTTAAGAAGGTGTGGAACCTTGGAGACACAAGGAGGAAGTAGGGAGAAGACCCAACATCATGAGATGAGGAGTACACATCCCTATTCATCTATGGAGGTTGATGCACTTGAGGAGATGATTGGATTGCACAGTGAAAGCATGGAGGGTTATATCCATTCATCTATTCAGTCATCATTTGATAATAATGTCTCATTGCATGGAGGCATTTTGCAGGAAGATCTCATGTGTGGAGATCAAGGAAAAATTCATGTGCCATTATTGGAGAGGTGTAAAGCCATGGAGACACAAGGAGGAGATGGGGAGAATAATCAGCAGCATGAGTTGAGGAGTACTCACCCATATCCATTTTTGAAGGTTATTGCACCAAGGAGGGAGGCTGGATTGCCAATCCAAGGCATGGAAATTAGTGTTCATCCATATGTTCAGCCTTCCACTAGTACATTTGGGGGAAAATCCAACACTTGGTTCCGATGCTTTTGACCAAATGTCAGAAATTTCCCCAAATTTTTTCAATCCCACCCAAAACCGTCGCTATACCGACATTTAGAGAAAAGTGTTGCAATACCGACACTTAGACAAAGTGTCGCAATTGCGACGTTTGGAGGAAGATTTCGCAATTGCGACACTATGCCCCAAAGCGTCTCTATTGCGACGGCTGCCTCCAAACGTCGCAAGTGCGACACAATGTCTAAGTGTCGCAATTGCGACGTTTGGAGGCATCCGCGCAACAGCGACGCTTTGTCCGCACTCTCTCTTCGGTATAATCGACACTTATATGCGCGTCACATAAAAATAATTTACAAAACTACATTAACGTTCGATATCACGCGCATTCGCCTCCGATCTGCATCATCATTTTCCTCGCATTCGCCCAAACTTCGTTAACAACATTCGCCTCACTTCGTAACGCATTCGCCCTCGCCTAGAACAACATTCGCCTCGCATTCACCCTCAGCGCTCTGCAGACCAAAGATCGCTCGCATTCGCCCAGCTCTTGCATCAACATTCGCCCCCGTATTCGCTCGTTGTTCGCCTCGCCTTCCTGCAGAAAAGCATTCTCCTCGTCTTGTAGAACAAGATTCGCCCTCAGCTCTTGCAAAATGGTAAGTTCTTACTGCAGGCCCTTCCTCCTATAGTAGGGTTGACTCTATTTTGGTTTTTTTGGTCAATTCCATTGGATTGTGTTAGGCTGTAGGGTTCTCTCTAGATGTCTTCCAATGTTCTTTCGGATGAGTTTCAAAGAGGATGTGTAATATGTGTTTGTGCTTGCATGAATTTGACTCCACCAGTTTCATGAAGTTTAAGCTATGGATTTTAGTTCGACAAACTCATCCATATCAACACCCAGTAATGAATTTCCCTTGGTCTGATCTATATTGAAGGTGAAGTGAAAAGTGGTAGAGAATGGGAGATCGAAAGTCATCAACTTTATCACAAGGGTAGTACTCCAGATCGAAAGTGATGAGCTTTAGTTCTCCATATTTGGGGATTTTCTGATATTTGGAGATTTTCTGATGACATACCAAAGGTCACATCCATACAACCATATCAAGGTCAATGTTAAGATCATTGTCATATAGATATAGGTCATTGATATATAGGGTTAATATCATCATCACTATCCATGGAAACCGAATGGTTACAAAATCTGTGATTGTGGTTGGCTCATTTATAATTATTACCCATTTACAGTAGAGCACAGAAACACTAAATATGGCCCGAGCAGAGCCTTTACAATAGGCAATGGAATTGCAGCTGCTTCATCAATAGCCAATAGCCCCACTTGAGAAAAATTTTCATAATCTTGGGGCTGGATATACTGCAGAGAAAACAATTGTAGTTATCATTCGTGCTCCAATATATTAATATACTTTTTACATTGAACTGAAGAAAGGGAAAAAAGCAAATGCTAGCCATCATACAATGCTTTGACATAAGATTTTTGAGTGACATACTTGAAAAAAGAACTCATCCACTGATATTTATAATCATTTGAGTTATTCAAGTTAAACACAATGTCAAGAATCAAGATTCAATACCCTTTATTATCTTCATCACCCAATACAAGATTTAAATTTTTCCCAAAGAAACGCTTATTAATTTGGCAGCCATTATTTCTCCCTGCTTTAAAAACCCCACATTTAAATGAAAACAAGCATTGCATTTCAACTACAAAAATCTATTAGTGTTCAAATGTACATGTGTGCATCACTTGTGTAGGGTATTCCTTTTCCACTTTCACATTATCCAAGAATGTGTGCAGCATAGTTCATATTTTTTGTGATTTAGATTATCTTCAAAAAGGAAAGGTAAATTATTTCCCATGGAAAAAGAAGGTTTTCCATTTTTACTACTGGAAATGGTACAACAAAGTTCCATTTCTACCCGAAACTCCTATGAAATAGGAACCAAATAAAGGCCATGTCCTCAATGGACATCATTTGGCTTTGAAAATGGCCATTGCACCGCGTTGTTTCTTATATTACATCACAATTGTTTCTTAGGTCATTTCTTGTTTCTTGAGATGAAAAACAACCAAATAAATTGTGAAGATCCTTTAAAGAAATAAATGACCATTTCTCAATCATATCTCAACTATTTTTTATTTTATTTAGTGGTTGCTTACTTTGAGATAAATTTGACACTTTTATAAGGAATATAACATAAAAACACAAAATGGGAAGGAATTGATGAGGTAGATGACCTTTAGTTGTTGTCAATTAAGAATTGATAATACACGATGCATGTTCTGTACTACAAACTAGATTCCTTCCTGGAGTTAGGACACAGAGAATTGAATCAAAGTTGTAGTTTCTAACTTCTTGTATTGGTTCATCAATCTTGAAATTCAGACATTGTATGTCTTCATTGCTTCATGTTTGAATAATTTGCATCATATTGTACAATAGGAAATTAGGAATTATGATTATTATTACTTTATGGATCTGTTAAGTTACTTTTAAGTTTGCATGGTTTAGTGTGAAATTATTCTAGTGTGCCCCTAGGCCTAGGTGAAGGAATGCCAAGGACCGAGAACCCTAGTTTTTAAATGGTATTGTTTCTTATACCCAAAAACCCCTCAACATCACTTCTTATTAGTTCTTAACAATAGTGTTGTAAAAAATTTGAGAATTGATATAGCAAAATCTCACACTTCTCAAGATAAAGTCCTAAAGCTAAAGTGTGATACCATGTGTAATTCAATAGCCCCATTGTCACCTCACCAACCTCTTTTCACTTCGAGCTAGCTCTCCTCCAACTCAAGGGGGGTTCTCCCTAGTAGATGTTAGGGATCTAATGGCCCAACCAAACCAAGTCAAGAGCCCCATAACTCTCTATGTTTACTACTATCAATCAAAATATTGAACAATAGGGTCAGACATGCATCTTGAAGATAAAATTTCTAGGGTATTTTTGGGTAATTTCAAATGGAAAGTCCCCAAACACATATAATCAAGGAATTATAACGTGATTTCAAACATTAAATATCAACAAAATCATTTAAAGGATATTGAAAGGAAAAAGGTGATGGAAGATAGAAAGTGCCTTACTTAAATGCTTTAAGTATTTTTCAATAGTTGATCCAAAAGCTTCACTTCAAGGCCCTTCAAGATCGTCTCCAACAATTCTATACCATCAGCTTCAACAATGTTGCTCCAAAAATGTCCTCAAGGTCTTCACAAAAATTTTACTAGAAGTTGCTCCAACAATATATTCAATAAGGTCTTCATTGTCAACTCGTCTCTTGTTTGGGTGCCTTAATGTGCAACGACATGTTTCCAGGACTGAATTCAATGCAAGGCATATTTGAAACTCTAACTCTGTCTTCCGGTGTCTTATTAGAAATTATTTCAGTTTTCATTTTGTGTTTTCAAGTTAGATATTGTTTTCAAGTTTTTACATTTATAATTTTATTGCAATGTGGCAGACTGATTAGAGCAGTGCATGAACAACCCCGAGACTAGATGATCGCGGAAAGAGGCCAGCGGAAGAACATGTAAAGTGCCAGCATTGCTCTATCTTCAGGTATTTTAGTTATTTACATAATTGAAATAATATTAATTTTGTTCAAATATGCAGACACCTAGCCATGGTACGCCCGATGATTCCCTCTTTGAGGAAGAGCTTTCTTCATCCCTATCTCCAGTGTTCTTGTTGCGAAAAAAGGCACGAGATGCAAGGTCAGAATTTAATACTTTGATAGACGCGCCTCAAACACCTGAAACAGAAGAGAGGATAAAAAAACTTATGAGCCATCTAGAAACATATCAGGTAATAATAAAAAGTCAAAAGGATATTTTTTTTGTTCTGCATGAGATGAATTGTGATAGTTTGATTTTTAATTTTTACATTGACTAAACTAACAAAAAATTATTTTGTATGTAGCGTTTTTTGGCACTTGCTGAACCCGGTGTTGGTGGTAGTGGGACACAAGGGCAAGAGATTGCCCAACAACCCTCTCGTACACCTTCTACTCCTTTAGGTGCCAACCAAGAAACACACCCTGCCCAAGCAGACACCCAGCCAACCGCTGAACGTGTTGGCAATGATGAGGCTGATATGGCCAACTACATTATTGCGTTTCCTGGAGCTACACGTGTCAGCTCCACAGGGACCATTAATGGCATGTTGTTGGTGAACGATGAAGGTGTCCCTTTAAAGCATGTACAACTCCCAGGTAAATTTTAATATTTTAACTATTTCATGTACTTTATCTAAAACATATTTATCATGATTTTATTTTTAAATTAATGATAATATCTTCTTTTTTTCTGTGTAGGAAACAATGAGTTCTACAGGTTTCTGGAGAGCCATGCGTTGGTAATTTTTGGCCCAACCATACGCACAGGGTGGAATTCCTAGAATTCCAACCTGAAAAAAGAACTTCTAGATTATCTAGAAGCCCTTTTTGGGGTCGGCACATTTGACAGAACAGCGGTGGCTCGGGTAGCCGAAAAATATTTGAAATATACCAGGGACACCTATAGGACGCAATTGAAATTTAACCCTAGATACGAATGTCCTCTCACAGTTCCAGAGAGTGAGTGGAGAGCACTCATCCATGATGGAAAAGAGAAAAGGGAAAAGAAATAAGGAAAAATGCCAACTGGACTCGCAAGGTAAATTACAAATTTAATTCAATAGCTTTAATTTTCTCTATGTCTAAAATAAAAGTGTGCTACGTCATATCTGACTTCAATCTTTTGATGCTAGGTTTCCTGACACCTTAAAGGCAACCAAAGCTAGGATTGAAAAAAAGGGCCATCACAAGCTAGGCCAGGGCGGCTACTTGAAATTAGCCGCAAGAATTGTAATTAAGTAACTAAACATCTCATAATTAATTGTATCGCCTTCCAACGTTTTTGTAATCCTATCAAATATGATTAAAAATAGACAATCATATGTAATTTAGGGTGATGACTTCGGAACAGAAACTACAGAGGAAGATAAAAATATCGCTTTCCATTTCGGCTATCAAGCCGTAGTTGAACGTCGCAGAAGCTTGGGGCAGGTCCCAAGATCCATAATGCCTGATAAGGTAAAACATTAACCTTTCAATATGTTTGTTTTCATCCATAAATTTAATGTCTAACAACTTTTTTTAAATCAGGGGAGCAGCACTACCGACGAGGCAAATAACCCAGTTTTAGAGCCAGATGTAGATGATCCTCTCGTGCAACCCGATCATTGTAGTGGGGACCAGGCCGACAATGCTGCTATCAGTGAGGGCCGTGACGGTAATTAATTTCCACTTATAATTTTTTCTAATTATACCTTGATGGTTGTCCTTATAACGTTTTTTGTTTAAATGACAGAGAATGTTTCCTTTGAGGATCTTACCACCAGAGAGGAAGACAGGGCAACAGTCCCAACGGCGACAACTGGTGCACCAGGTAAATAATCTCATTGCAATTTTTTTTATTAATATTACCGAACTAGTTCAATGATATTTAAAAACTGACAATTAAAATTTAATATTATTTGTTTTTGTAGGCGATGCCCCGTCACTGGATGAGACCAGACATCGTGACTACGCAACTAGGTCAGCGCCGACAACTGGTGCACCAGGTAAATAATCTCATTGCAATTTTTTTTTTTATTAATATTACCGAACTAGTTCAATGATATTTAAAAACTGACAATTAAAATTTAATATTATCTGTTTTTGTAGGCGATGCCCCGTCACTGGATGAGACCAGACATCGTGACTACGCAACTAGGTCAGCAGTGCGGGTCGAAAGGCATGAAACAGGAGTAGATCACGATGATATTGATGATGTAATTAGGAGCTTTAGAAATAGGAAGAAGAAAAAGAAAATTTGATAATGTAAAATATTGTATTATTATAAGACAAACGTTACCATACTTGGAACTTTTTTTGTGTTATATAAAAAACTCATTTATCATACTATTTTTATGTCAAGCATTAATTGCAATGTTTCCTTGCGTACTTTTTGTTGAATTGTTTTTTATTAGTTATTGAATATTTTTTTTTATGCTCATGAAAGTAAAAAATGAAATATAGATTGGGTATTAGGGAATTGAGAGTGATGTGGGGGGGCGAGGGGGGAGGGGCCATAAGAGCTTCCACCTTCACGTGGTTGGCCCTGTTTAGTAGAGAATAATTTATTGGAGCGATTTAATCTTGGAGCAAACCTCCTTCGATCCAGCGTAGCAACAAAAAAGTCATTGTTGACTTAGTTGCTACTCTTTCAGATCGTGGGAGGCTTGTTCCAAGTTCATGCGACTCCAATAAATTGTTCTTGAAACGAAGAGGAGCTTATTCACGTATGTTTTGACATTTTCAACATATGTTCTAACATTATCATAAGAATGCATCTTAGAGTAAAAAATACTACATCAATTACTTGTATTTATTGTATAGATAATGATGGATTTTGATTGACTTGGCAGTGCAGGTACAAATCCTCTCGCATCATGAGCAATACAACTTGTCAACCAGGGTCATGTCCAGGATATTTTTGCTTGTGCGCTTGACCAGGTTCGTAATGTCACATTTTGTAAGTTCCTTTACAGTTCATAATTCAATATTAAGCTTGTTCATGATTATTATCTAGGTTTTTTGTATGTGTTTTTTCATCTATTTGAATGTAAGCAACTCTGCATGTTTCCTGTTGTTCACTATGATTTCTCCCATTACCACTCCCAAGATGAATCCGAATTTATTGTTACATAGGTTACTTTATTGTTACTATGATTTCTCCATTTACGATTTCATAGGTTACATCATGTAAAGTTGTCAATCTCAAGTTGGTGATGAGCTTTAGTTCTCTAGATTTGGGGCTTTTCTGATATTTTCTCCCTCATGTCATTCCTGCATCACCTCGTTGTTTGAGCATGCCAATTGTCTACCACTTGTACCAATTGGCACATGTCAATCTCTGAGTGGTGCCACATTTCACCTATTTTTAGTGAGAGTTTAAGGTTTCTCTAACATAGCTTCCGAAATCCGATTCAGTGCCTACTTGAATATCATCACATAATACTCATGGTTTGGATTGATGAGCATGTTCTGAATGGTTGGTTGATTCATAAGAACCACCCATATAGTCATCTTGAGATATTTCAGAAGTTTTCTCGGGTTTCCTTTTTCACCGTTTCTAGTGGGTGGGATGGTGTGGGTGATCCATCAATACTGGTGCTCTTGTAGTAGGGAATTTGTTTTTGGGGATATAAAGGAGCATTTGATGTAGATATCCCATTGGATGCATTCATAGATGGGCACGAGAGGTCAAGAATTTAAATTAAAAATATGCAACCTCTAACATGGCAACCTGAAGGCCGCGAGAGACACTGGTTAAAGATTGTTTTGTGTTGGCCTTAATATAGTTGTGATTTCTTTCTATTATCTTAATGCAAATATATAGTCCGGTCTCATTAAAATGAGGATTGTGGTTGTATTTCTCTTTGGTTGTTTCTCTCTTAATGCTCCAGAAGTTTCCAAAAGTTGTGATAGTTGTTTAGTTTGCCTGTTACAACTTAAAAGTGGTTTTTAGCAATGGGAGTCATGTTTTTTAAGGTTCATACTAATATGAAGATATTGTAATTCTATATTCAGCATAAGAGAAGATGGCCTCTGCTTTGGGCAGTATGACAACAATTGCCACATCTACCTCACTGGGTAACAATGGAAAGGGGAAGAAGTTGGGTGCAATGTTTGATAATTATGGCAGACAATTGTCTTCTCTTTCAGTTTTTTCACCCATTTCCTTTAATCGCTCAAGCAGAAGAGGGACTCTGAGATTATGCGACAGAGAGAAGGTAGTTAATACAAGAACTATGGAAAATGTGTTGTACTTCAACAAGGATGGCTCAGTGACAAAAAAATTGCAGGTCAGAGAAAAAATTATGTTTAAAGGAAGGTCACCTACACGTGAAACTTCACTGCAGTGGATCTTTCCTTGTCCACTTATATTCGATTTTAATGTGTTATTTTAATTTTTCATGGAGGGTTGTTTTGGCATATGGTATGGCATTCGATTGCACACTTACTGAAAGCATTGTCAATTTGTCTTACAGGCGGTGTGAACAAACTTGCTGATCTTGTTGGAGTCACCCTTGGGGCGAAGGGAAAAATGTTGTCTTGGAGAGCAAGCATGGTTCTCTGAAAATAGTTAATGATGGTGTGACAGTAGCTAAGGAGGTAATTTGTAGATGTGTGCTCTAGTTTTCTTTTTAACGTTGTATTAGTTCCCTCTCTTAAATGTCTTAGATTTGGTAGGCATAATTTGAAAACTCAAAGGTGAAAGGAAACATATTTGTTACCCAGTGGTCTACTTGGCCTATGGAATAGCCACATTAGAGTAATGCATAAAGATTTTCACAACAATAAAAGGAAAGGGTTATGGCTAAGTCAAATTTTATTGTTATTGACAGTGTAATGAAATGTATCTCAATGCTATGGTTTTGGCCTTTTTATTGGTTGAATTAGAGGACCCAGTTGAAAATATTGGGCCCAAGTCGGTAGGGAAAGTTGCGGCAAAGAAAAATGATTTAGCTGGGGATGGAACCACAACATCTGTTGTTCTTGCACATGTTGGAATATTGAAAAATTCCAGAACAATGAATGGAGAATAAATCTCCTTTCCTCTAACATAGAGAAAATAAAAATTTCTTTGACAGGAGACAGAGTTTCAATACTTTGAAAACAAACTTCTATTCCCTTCAATAACTCAAAAAAAAACTATTACACTACTTCCTCACTGAGAGGGATTACAAAATTATGACTGCTACAAAACGCAGTGCATAAAACCAACTCACTGTCTGTTCAAAACAAACATACTCCGTCTCTAAAACACTCTGCTGTGTTTTTCCCTTTCGCACTGCTGTGCATACACACTTAAAAAGTTACACTCAGTCTTTCACTTTTTACACACTGCTGTGTAATAAAAAATTTACGTACTGTCTATAAAAAAAACTACCAAGTTTTTTTGTCCTTTTTATTTTTATATGCCGTAACATATAAAACATATTATAATAAACCCTCTTTAAAAAAAAAAAAATTAAAACTAAATTCTATGGCCCACCTTTCATTTCACATATGATATATATATAAACATATGTTTAAAACATATGTATATATTAAAGCATACATAAAATTAAACTATCAAAACATTAAAGAACCCTTTCCATCGGACTTCAAAAGTCTGAATAGATTGAATTTCAAACCAAATTCACGTTCCAAAATGGGATGCTAACGTTTGCCTAATTTTAACTCGAATTCTCAATCCAATGTGCCCTATAAAAAATTCGGGTCCGGTTTTCAGGTTTTCAGATTCCCTTCAATTTCATGCGATCCAATATTAATGCCCCACGTGTCCTCCTTTTGAATTTACAAAACTGTCGGGTAAATTTCTGTTTGTTTAATTTCTGGTTGGTGAATTGCGTTAATGCTGGCTGTTGTGTTTAAATACAATCCTGTACAGAAATATGGCTGTGGCCGTCTACAAAAAAAACTTGCAGGAATTTTAAATGCTAAATTAAATTTTTGGATGGCATGCAAGCAACCTCCAAAAAAAAATGTTGCTGCTGCATCCGTCCTTCTGCTGCAGCAGTTGAAGTTAAAATTCAACAACACAGGGTTTAATAAGTGAGGGTGTAAAGGTAACTTTTTGTCGATAGTACTGGATTAAGATCATCTATTAATTTTTGTAGGGTCTTATGGTGTTTGGTTTTTTAGTTTTGGGTTGGGCTTATTGAGTCTAAGATAGTTTTTGAGTGAAAAAATTACTATCAGGTATTAAAAAAATTTGGTTCTTTTGTCAAAATTTATGAGCTTGTTAGGAAATACAAAACTGACAATGGTTGTATCTTAAATTTGTGGAAATAATTTGAAATGAAACCTTTTTGTTTAGGTTGTTGTAGTAGGTGCAAACCTCGTTCAAATTACTAGGGGCATTGACAAGACAATAAAGGCCCTTGTTTTGAAACTCAAAATTTTGTCAAAGGAGGTAAACGCTTGCCTTTTGAGTAGGCTGGTTTTCCTTTTTGCTGATGGTTTGGTGTATCTAATTGAATTAGTTGCCTAAGGTATTTTTGGTTGCAAAATCCTTTTCATTTTTCATACGGTATTGGCCTTGTGGAATACATTTGATTGTGTGGTCTTGTTAGATCTACAACATTTGTAGTTGTTTAGTCTTATGGCCGAGGTGCACTTTTATTATGGAAATAGTTGATGCATTATTGTCATTTAATCCTTACTGCAGGGTAGCATGTTGAGAAGTTTCTTGTGAAACATTTGGTATTGAAAATGACACTTGATCCTATACAGCATCATGCACTTGACTTCAAAATTCATATTCAAAGTGTGCCAGACAATTCTTGCAAAAATTCAAATATTTATGTTGTTTTAAACCATTATCTTTTTCATGTATTGGATGCTGAAAATGAGAAAAAGACTTTGGTATGAAACCAACTGGTGAATAATTTCCAACAAAACAACCACTTCCAAGACATGATTTAGAAGTAGAACATATGTACTTATGAAGCATAGAAAGATATCCTTGATGCATTGTCAATGTTTGGCTAGGGTTATTTTGGAGAAAATAACTCCTTATTCCTAGAATAGTGATCTTCAATACAAGTAAATGCCAGATAAGAGAGATCATCGTGTGACATAAACCTATTAACAAAAGTGAACAGGGAATGATTATTAATTATGGCATACTAAGTTGTCAGTGATTTTGACTATTTTTCTTTAACATGTAAAAATGTTAAATTCCAAACTTACATCATCATGGTTTGGCATCATGAGCTTGAATAATTGTCCACCATGCTCATAATTTCATTGTTGTCTTCATATCTATAAACAACGTTTAAAATAATAATAAAAAAGTTCTATAAGAAAAATCCAGACCTCCATGCTGCTGCTCCTTGTGAGACAAAGTCAAAATTGCATTACACAATCTGACACATAAGAATCTCCTATATCCCGGTGGTATGTATCCAAATTATTATAATAGTGTCTTCAAGACTTATGTTGACATTGCCAATGAGATATTTAAGCAATGAAAGATGGAGCCTTCTTCATTGTTGTATATGTAACGGTCTTTTATTAATATAAAGATTGATGGTTTTGTCTTTCTGAAAATGAAATGTAAAAATAATTTATTGTGGTCAATTGAAAAGTTTTTTTTTAAAAGCTTTTCATTATGGAAGGGCGACATAGATATATGCCCTTCTAATTTAAATTCAGACCTGCCCTTCAAATTTTATCACTGTGTGCGACATTAACAAACAATAAAACTATTCCACCGTGTGTTATATAAAACATATAACAAAACCTTTGTCAAAACATCAAACGAACCCTTTAGCCGTGGGTATTTCATCACGAATTGATCATTTTACCATGTACCTTATTCTAGAGGAATATTCTTCCACTTGATTAGGTACTTCATAATGGTTATATGTCAAAGAGATACAAAATGTTTATCTATAACTTTTTGTGGTTCAAGAATCAACTTTCATTCTACATCTAATTTTGGAAGTTCTATTTACATTGGCATATTTTTCCCAAAACCTTTTTTAGGCAAGATACATGAAAAACCTTATGAATGCAAGAAGAAGGAAAATATAACTTCTATACCACTTGTGCAATCCTATGAATAATTATTTAGGGCCATAACATTTTTGAGCTAATTATTTATTCTTCTTTTTCTTGAATGAAGATTGCTTATAATGCTATAATCTAAAAAATACCCAATTACCCTCCTCGAATTATCTTTCACTTCAATGTTGTTCCCCTTGTTGTTTTATCATGTTTCATGTCATTTGAAGGTTTTCCATAATAATTTTCAAAGTTTCTTTAGTATTTTCCATATGTGACTCTGTTTCTTATACTTTCGACTTATCTTGCAAAAAGTATGAGATACTAGGAGTTGGATATCCATAAAGGGCCTTAAATGGGGAAATTTTAGTAGATGTGTGATAGGTAGTATGATAGTATCATATTACCATTCTTCCTTGTGGAACCCACTTCATCCATTAAGATTGCTTTTCTAAAGAGTAGCATTGTAGATAACCTTAAAAACATTTGTTAACTATTTTTGTTTGACCATTTGATTGTGTTTGATATGTAGAACTCATGGCAGCTAGTGTTTCTCCACTCATATTAAATAATTATTTCCAAAGTTTCTTGTTACTATTACTTTAGGAAAACCATGAAGACTATGAATTTCTTTCACGGACACTTCTGCCACTTGGCTTGTTGTTTATGTACTTTGAGCTCTACAAAAAAAATCTACAAAATTTGTCTATATAAATGACCACAAAAATGTAATACTTACCTTTATATTTCAGTAACCCTGTAATAAAGTCTATTGATATATCTTCTAGTCTTTGAATATGTATGTGGAATGGCTGAAGTAACCCTAGAGATTTTACTATCTCTCTTTTATTTATTATGCAAACCTGACCTTCTCTTACAAAATTTTGAATATCTTTCTTCATTCCTTCCAAAAATATATTTTTTGATCCTTTGAAATGTTTTAAGGAACCCTGCGTCCTACCATCAGAGAGACATGGGACTCCCTTAATATTTTTTTATTCAAATATGCTTGCGTGCATAAAAATATTCTACATTTGCACCAAAGTATATCTCTCATTCACTCCCAATGCTCCATAGAGTTCATCCCATCCTTTATAAATTTTAGTTTTTGTTTAGTACTATTGTCATTTTTCCATTATGGCAAGCTTCTTCTAGCCACCTAGGAATAGAAAATGTAATTGGATATAAATTTGAGGCCTCTTCTGTTTTAGAAAGAGCATCATGTACTAAATTTTCCTTACCCTTTTTGCAGATTATCTCAAAATTAAAACTTTGCATTTTTTCTCCTCATTTTTGTTAATCTTCTAATGAAAATCATAGCTTCAAAAAATGCTTTATGCTATCATGGTATATCTTGACTTTAAAGTACCTCCCAATGATATACTATCCCCATTTTTTATTGCATGTAATATTGCTTCCATTTATTTTTCATACGTAGATTTCACCAAATATTTTCTTTGAATTCCTTGCTTTTAAAAGCCAATGATATCCCCTATTGTGTTAATGTTACGTAAATTCCTTGTCCTAGTGCCTCACACTCTACTATGAATGTTTTACCAAAAGTAGGTGCAACCGATGTTGGTGTAGAAGACATGGCATCCATTAAAAGAGAGAATACCAAAGTAGCCTCATCATTCCATATAAATGATATTTTCTTCGAGAGATATGTGAGTGGACTTGAAATTCATGCATAATTCTTAACAAATGATCAATAATATCATGTAAGTCTAAAAAATCTTCTAAGAACCTTGATTTTCTTAGGAATAGGTCATTTTGTAATAGCTTGCATCTTTTGAGGCTCCAACTTCACTCCTTCCTTTAAACAATATGAACCAAATACTCGAATTCTTATTTCCCAAAAGCACATTTGGATATTTTTACATAAAAATGATTGTTCTCAATAATTATTTATATAACTTTTTCACATGTTTAGTGTGGTATTCCCATGATTTATTATAAATATGTGTATTATCAAAGAAAACCAACACAAATTTTATAAGATGGGATCAAACAAAATTGTTCTTAAGTCGAGCCCGCCGGACTTCAAACGACAATAAACCATAATTCAAACCAAATTCGTGTTCCAAAATAGCCTGCTGACGTCGGCCAATTTTGTGATGCGAAAACCAATTGAATTCCGCCCTAATTTTTTTCAGGTCCGAAGTTGGTCTCGCGTATGGAGGGCGAGTTGTGACGCGAATTTCTTATCAAATTCGCCCTAATCTTTTTCGGGTCCGGATTTCCATTGCGCGAGCAGCCCAAACAAAGATCTGCTCCAATCAATTTTTGCCATGTGTCCTCAATCAAATGTTGCCCTGTTCCCGGATGCGGGTGCATTCGATGGCGTTTAAGGCGATGGGACATGGATGTGGCGATTTCATATCAATCACATTAAGTTTTAACGATGTTCAATTAAGTTCCAAGGTTTTCACATCAAATTGCATTAAGTTTTAACACTGTTCAAGATCGGACCTCCACTCCTGTTAGCGATTCTGCATGCTCCAATATGATCCGGCCTTCGGCTCTCATTAATGATCAGAGATTAATTATGATGGGCGTCCTTCGATTTCATTGCAGTCGGGTCGATAAAATGGCGTTTCGCTATGGTTTTTCAGACGAGCTGGTTGTTGGGTTACATTGCCTGCTCACTGTGACGAGAAGGAGAAGTGGCCAGCTGAACTACTGCTTAGACCTTGCTGCATATCTACATTTCTCTCGGTCTGGTCTATGTCTGTCTTCCTCTGTTTCTTGGAATTCTGCTTCTCCGTCTCCTCTTGTGCCCACTGCTGAGACTGCACCCATGCCTCGCCTGCGTCAAAGGATGCGTTGCCACAGGGGGAGCACTAGAGGTCAACCCCTGGGCGCTCCCTCCAGCCCCTCAAGTGAGTCGTCTGCCCAGTCCAGTGATTATCACGCAGGTCGCTATCCAGATACTAGAAGTGGGCGGGGTCGGGTTCTAGGATCTGGCCACCATATGGGCTCCCCTGCTCCTCATTTCTTCACCGCTTCACCTTCTCCCACGACGCGCACTGCGCTTTTTTCCTTTAATTTATCTCTGAACCGCCCACGAATCACAGCTTCAATTACTGTGGTTTTCCATGAGGAGGCCCAAATGGAAGAACAATGCACCCGTCCGGCGGGTCTGAGCTCAGAAAAAGCCGGCCAGCATTCAAGCCTTCAGGAGGGGAGCAGTGGCATGAATGTGGAGGTAGCACCTGGCGATCCTGGACCTTCCGAAGGATGGTGCCGAATCGTCGAGGAGCCACCAGAGGAGTAGTTTGGTTAATTTGTTTTTCTTGCTTCGTGACCCACTTAATTGGGCTGCTTTTAGATTATATTACTGTGCTGGAACTCTGTAATATTTTTGAATTCTGTAAACGTTCAATACTGGTTTCCCCGTATTAGGGCAGTCTTCTTAATTTTTTTATTTTTTGATGACAAATTTTCCATGAGTCTGGGAAATTTTTTTGACTTCGGTGTAATTTTATTCCCACTGTTAATAGATTAACTTTACTTAGAAAAAAAAATGTTGCCCTGTTTCTATTTTAAACCTGTTTTTTGAAATACATAGCCATGTTTATATGATTGTTTATAGTCGAAGCGCTGCGGGGTGGTTTATTATATTAATATTTCACGATCGAATTATGTTCATAACAATTGGAAAAAAAAATGTTGCCCTGTTTCTATTTTAAACCTGTTTTTTGAAATACAAAGCCATGTTTATATGGTCAAAGTATTATACTCTTTCTCTATATATCTACAGGAACCTTTTTGCCATGAACAGGGTGGATGCTGTAGTGGGCTACTAATGGAAACAAGCGAGCCTGAACCTTACATCTCGGATGCAACAGATGGTTACCAATTTTGGAATCAAGCGAGCCTGGGTTTCTGCAGATGCTTTTTATTTCCGGGAACAAGCCAACCAGAACATACAATCGACCCTGGGTTTATACATATTTTTTCTCTATCATGGATGCTTTTTGTGTGAGGCGTATATCAACAGTACATGTCTCTGCACATTTCCTGTATCCGCTTTATGATACTATTTTATGTGTTGATAGGTTATCACTCTGCCTTCAAACTAGCGATGCTGGTCTATGTTGCTGGTTTATTGATATGGTCTGATGGTCTTTTTATATTTTGGACATATCACACTCCTCACATGATTAGCGTTTTTCTCTGTTCAAGGATTTTTGGTACTTTAATTTGTATTTGGAACAATGGATGTCGGTACTCTATCTATTGCTTTACTATTCTACATACTGCTATTTCACTTTCTTATAGATGCCTCAGGCATATTTGGATGCTTTCTCGGATTGTCGATAATCTCCATGTGGACCGTTACTGGGTTTTATATCATGTCCCTGTATGTGACATGGGGTATTTTTCTATCATTGTCTGGGGTGGGACTTCCACTTTTCTGGATGGATATTTGGGTTCCAATCTTCAAATGTGAAAATGTAATGACTTCATGGACTGTTTTACTTCTTATAATATATTCAAAACAACGTTTTTTCTCTTGTGAAAAAAAAAATGATTAATGTTTATCACTCTGCCTTCAAAACTAGCGATGCTGGTCTATGTTGCTGGTTTATTGATATGGTGTGATGGTCTTTTTATATTTTGGACATATCACACTCCTCACATGATTATGATTAGCGTTTTTCTCTGTTGCAGGGTTTTGGGTACTTTAATTTGTATTTGGAACAATGGACGTCGGTACTCTATCTGTTGCTTTACTATTCTATATACTGCTATTTCACTTTCTTATAGATGCCTCGGGCATATTTGGATGCTTTCTCAGATTGTCGATAATCTCCATGTGGACCGTTACTGGGTTTTATATCATGTCTCTGTATGTGACATGGGGTATTTTTCTATCATTGTCTGGGGTGGGACTTCCACTTTTCTGGATGGATATTTGGGTTCCAATCTTCAGATGTGAAAATGTAATGAGTTCATGGACTGTTTTACTTCATATAATATATTCAAAACAACGTTTTTTCTCTTGTGAAAAAAAAATGATTGTTTATAGTCGAAGCGCTGCAGGGTGGTTTATTATATTAATATTTCACGGTCATTGGAACGCCCACAATTCATAACAAATATTGGAGATTTACTGTCCTGTTTTAAAGTTTCATTTTATTTATTTTTAAATTGAACCCGCCGTCGGTATACCGACGCCTTGTAAGCGTCAGAATTGTGACAGCTTAAAAATGTCGGAAGAGCGACAGTATAAAAACGTCGGACGAGCGACGTTCAAAATGTCGGACCACATTTCGTCGGAATTGCGACAGTTTACAAACGTCGGAAGAGCGACGTTCAAAACGTCGGACCACATTTCGTCGAAATTGCGATAGTTTACAAACATCAGAAGAGCGACGTCCAAAACGTCGGACCACATTGCGTCGGAATTGCGACAGTTTACAAACGTTGGAAGAGCGACGTTCAAAATGTCGGACCACATTTCGTCGGAATTGCGACAGTTTACAAACTTCGGAAGAGCAACGTTCAAAACGTCGGACCACATTTCGTCGGAAGTGCGACAATTTACAAACGTTGGAAGCGCGACGGTTTGGGAAACGTCGGAAGAGCGACACTTGTTTGGAAGCGACGGAAAAAGTGTCGGTAGTGCGACACTTTTTAAGTGCGTCGGAATTGTGACGGGATGGCAAACCACGTTTTTCCCGTCCTCGAACTGTCGCTCTTGCGACGACTATGTGTCGGAATAGTGACGAATTGGCTGTCGGAAATTGGGCCAAATTTTCTAGTGTTATCTTGATGGAGATGTCTCACCACATGGAGGCATTTCACCCAGGGGGCCACTAGCTCAAGAGAGGAGGATGGTTGCTTCACACTTGGAGGCACCACTCATTGATTTTATAGAGGAGGGAACCTTGGGAGAGCTTGAGACAGCAGTGGGAGTTTTGGATGGATTCATGAAGGAGGGATACATTTCCTCAACCCCCTCTACACCTACTCTCATTGCAGATTCTGCGTTGTGGCAAAAGCAGCATTGGAAGGATAACAACCTTCCAAATTGTGACTTGGGCATAGGAGATGTAAAGGAGGAGGAAAACCATATGACAAATGTTCTTCATGAGGAACTACCAGCGCTGTCATTATGGAGGATAGATTTGCACTGGAACTCCCAGCTATTTGTGGGATATTCCAATGATCCTTTCACCTGCAGGACATCCAATCATCAGCATAGGAGGAGATGCACCAACCATATGGAGATGGGGGAATCAGCATAGCCACCCATTTTTCCTTTATGGATGAGAGGAGATTCATCTATGAGTCCCTCAATTGATGTGATCAGAGAACATGGTAAGGGTGTACATTGTTTTTCACATGCATATCTATATGATACATGTATGTGTCCCTTAACCATACATATGCAGGAGAATGCTCCAAGGAGGAGCATGCATTTTGCTAGACCTCATGGTTTAGTGGGGGCCATAAGCATGGCTAATGGCCATTATCTTGGAGGACTTGGGGAGGATAGAGACCACAGAGGACATGCTCAATTTTCAGCAAGTATCATTTACCTTCCCCAAGCTTGTGAGGAGATTGATGCAACACACCGGTGGTTGAGCAGCCACAATTTATATCAGTCTCTATGGCAGTGGAGCACTAAGCTACACTGGTTACAATTGAGGGACCATTGTCCTTCTTTTTTGTTACACATGGTAGCAAGCATGATGCTCCTATTTTCTCCCTATGATTCTATTGTTCATGCCTTTATGAGGAGTAGGATTGAGGAGGAGACACATGGTATGGATGTGTCCATTGAGGGAGGAGTCCCTCACATCTTTTGCATTGCATGCTCTAATGGGAACATGAGAAATGGTATGGCCTGTTGGAAATATGATGCAGGATGTTGTCCTTGATGGCAACCCACTGAATGAAGATGAAGACATGTGACTGTTGACATGTGTTGTCCTTGATGGAAATCCACCTGATGAAGTTATGCTTGACTTGATGGACTTGGTAAATGATGTAAATCTGATGTGATATGTTGTTGAGTGGTGTCCTTGAAAGGCAACCCACTTGATGAAGATGATGAAAACTTACTTGATGAAGTTGGGCTTAAGAGAATGTGTTCCTGATGAAGAAAATATGATGTTTCTACAGTATGTACAGAAGGCTATGAAGAAAGGATTTCAGAATGTACTCAAAGTATGATGAAAAAGAGTATGTCTCTTGGTATACGCGGATTGGCCTAGGGGAAGTCGCGTATGCACGCGGAAAGGAACGTGCCAAGTAGCGTATGGGCTAAAGCGCTCAAAAAGTGCAAAACAAAGGGTAACCACCATGGTATTGACCCATTGTATTGGGTAATGATCCGCCTAATTGACCCCGTCCAGGTAGTTTTGGGCTCATGGTATTGTTTTGGCCCATGGTATTGAAAAAGGGGCTCATGGTATTGAAAAAGGATAAACATATATAAGGAGAAGAATTTCATTGTGCAAATCATGTGTGTGGGTGCAAGATGTCTGAGCTTGAATGAATACTTCTCTCTGAAGTATATCTGAATGGAAAGGGTTACACTTGAATGATAAATCTGATTGTATGATGCACCAACGATGAAGAAGGGGATCTAGATCTGAATTGCTCTTGTATTTGTTAGATCTGATTATGGAAGCTGATTATGGAAGGCTTAGATCTGTGATGAGGCGAGCATCTAGGCGAACATCTGTCTGAAGCAAAAGGGTAGATCTGAACTGAATATCTGATCTGATGAAGTATGATGCTCTGTAATGATTGAAGATCTATACGCTACTTCGCCGCGGAGGAAGCGCGTATATACGCGGCTTCAGCGAAGAGAAAGCGTGTATACGCAATAAAATATACACTGAGGTATACGCTGGTGTGTGTGGACGGAAGCGCGTATATACGCAACATCAGTGAAAGAAAACGTATGAAAACTAGGGTTTATTTAGCAAGGGTATAATATCGATCTCGTTACGTGTTCACATATCGATACGTATTGATATGTATGCGTTGATGATGTATGGTTGTGCTTAAAAGTATGGAAAGGGTCCAGTATGAAAGTATGATGAAACGTGGCCTGCAAGTGGTGTTCTATTGAAGTTGTTGGATCCAGTGTGAAAATTGATGAAACGTGGTCCAAGGTGGTGCTGAGGGTTGTAGCCTTCAGTCAGGGGGTTGTAGCTCCCTTCCGGGTGAGGCTGGTAAACGAGATCGGGGGGTCGTAGCTCCCTTCCAGGAGAGGCTGGTAAACGAGTCAGGGGGTTGGAGCTCCCTTCCAGGAGAGGCTGGTAAACGAGCGCAGGTGGGTGCCTGCGTGCTGGTCAAGTCTGCGCCAGCACATATGTTGTAAGATGTTTTCTCTATAATAAGATATTGAAGGCTGAGCAACTGCAGCGGTGGTTTTCTCCCAACTTGGGTTTCCACCTAAAAATCCTGGTGTTCATGTGTGATGCTTTGTGTGATGATTTATTCTGTTCTTACTGCACATGTTTACTGCTTATTGAATATCTGATGAATAAATGAAGGAATAATTTAAGTGAAGAATTAATGACATAAATAGATATCTGTGTATACACGAGTTTCGTAAAGGGTATCCGCGTATATACGCAAGTCTGGTTCAGGAAAGTAGCGTATGCATTTTAGAAGCAGGAAAAAGTGAAAGTTTTGAATATGCAGTAAATACTGATTCACCCCCCCCTCTCAGTATTTTTCCCAACAATTGGTATCAGAGGAGGTCCTTGTGGAGAAGCTTGATCGCTTAAAGGAGATCCGTTGCAATGGGAAGTCAAGAAGGAATAATGTCTATAAAGCCACCTATATTCAATGGAAGCAATCTGATATTCTGGAAGGTACGTACAAAAGCATATCTACAAAGTCTTGGTGCAGATGTATGGGCAATCGTGGAAGAAGGTTATCAATACCCGGCAAGTATTCCTACTGATGCAGCTGAAAGAAAGAAGTATGAAATCAATGCCAAAGCATTGAATGTCTTATTGGGAAGCATGTCTGAATCAGAATTTGCTAAAGTGATGCAGCTACATTCAGCAAAAGAAATATGGGACAAAATCATTCTAAGCTATGAAGGAGACACAAAGGTAAAAGTGCAAAACTCCAAACTCTTAGAATTGAATATGAAAATTTGAAGATGCATAGTGATGAGAGTGTTGCCAGTTTCTTTCTTCGTCTGGATGATATTGTAAATCGAATGAGAAATTTGGGTGAAACCATGGCTGATACTACTCTGGTGGAAAAGGTCTTGAGATCTTTGACTTCAAAATTTGACTCTAAAGTTTCTGCTATTGAAGAAAGGCAAGATCTGCAAACTCTCACTATTGTTCAATTACATGGTACTCTGACTGCTTTTGAAATGAGACAAGGAGGCCCTTCTCAAGTAAGAGAAGCTTCTTTTAAGGCATCTACAAAAGGAAAGGAAAAGGAAGTTGTCAAAGAATCCAGCTATATATCCGATGAAGAAGAAGCGAATTTCGTGAGAAAGCTCCAACTAGGTACTGGAAGATTCAAAGGTAAGCTTCCCTTCAAATTTTTTGAGTGTGGAAAAGTTGGTCATTATGCTGCTAAATGTCCTTATAGAGAAAAGCATGGTAAAGGGAAACAATTTGAGAAGAGAAAGAGTTACTATGCAAAAGAAGATGATGATGAAGTGTCCAGTGAAGATGAAGAAGATTCTGACCAAGATCTGAAAGTGCTCATGGCTAAGAAGCAAAAGAAGAAGGTTACTCGAGAAAAGGAGATATCTCAGAAATCATGTATAGCAAAAATTGAAGAAGATGAAACAGATTCTGACGAAGATCTACAAGCACTCATGGCAAATAAGAAAAAGGAGAAGGCCACTTGTAATACTCTTCTTTGTGCAAACAATAGTAAAGATAGTGAAAGTAAAGTTGTGGATCTAGAAGAAGCTCTCAAGATTAAAGAAGAAGAAATACAAAGTTCATACAATAAGCAAGAAACTATCTATAAAGAGATGATCTCACAAATGAAAGATCAAATAGAAATGCTGAATGGACAGGTGGACAAGTATCAAAGGTTTCATACTTATGCATCCAATCGAATTAAAGATCTAGAAGCAGATCTTGAAAAATCAAGCAAGAAGAATGAAGGACTTGAAGCTGCTATCATCTTTCTGCAAGCAGAGCTAGAAGCATGAAGTAAGGAGAATAAGGAACCTCTACAATCCTTTGAAAAGGAAGGCCTTGAAGCAGAAATTATCTCTCTCAAAGAAGATCTGGAAAAATCAAACAAGAAGAATGCAGAGCTGCAACAAACTTGTGAAGGAAATGAAGATTGGTTGAAAGAAGAGATTCTAAATCTGAAGGATCAAGTTGAAGATGGAAGAAGAAAAGAAGAAAGCATGACAAAGCAATGTCAAGCCTTGGAGGTTGAGGTAAACATTCTCAAAGGTAAATTGGAAGAAAAGGTAAAACTGTTGAGGTTTCATGATAGTACTAATATTATGGACAATATTCTGAGTAATCAAAGGTCTCCTGCTATCAAACATGGTCTTGGTTTCCATGAAACTGTTAAAGGAGAATCTAGCTCACAAGGAAGTGCCAAAAATTCAAAAGATCTCAATGCAAAACCTGATGTGTTGAAAGAAACAAAAGATCAACCAACAATCATGAATTCTCAAAAGAATTCATTCAAGAACATTGAATGTTTTAAATGTCATAATTATGGGCATGTTGCAGCAAATTGCAAGAGCAGATCATTTCAGCCACAAACAAACAAGTTCTACTCAGAAAGGTACTCTAGCTTCTTCAGGGGATATTGTTTTTCATGTAACAAGTATGGACATAAAGCAGCTGATTGTAAAAGGAGGAAGAATAGAAATACTCATTATGGTTCTTATGTTTATTTCTCTGGCCACATGAGATGTTATGCTTGTAACAAGTATGGACATGTAGAAAAAGAATGCAGGATGAACAGATCTGGGAAAGTGGACAATTTTCAGCACACAGTTGGAAAGCTCAAACAAATTTGGAAAAAGAAGGAAGACCAATCAGAAACGTAGGGAATTCTGACCCTACTGCAGTCATCCGCTTCTGAAGCTTACTTCTCTGATTGACTGCAGGAATGTTGTGGGATACATTATGAGATTTAGTAATGTATCGTCACAAGGGAAGCAATGTATGATGACTCTCATGGTTAATTTGATTATTCTGGATATGTTTACTTTTGACAGCGCATCTGATGTGGAAAGGACAGGTACAGGAGGTACAAGCTCAGGAGGAAATGAAGGAAGATGAAATTTTTACATGCTTCACTTTCCATACGCGAGTTATATTCACAAAAGTCGCGTATACACGCGAGTTTCAGCAGACACAGTCGCGTATGCATTGATGATAAAAGAATTTATCTGATAACTGAAGATCTGGAGCAGAGGTCCAGGGGGAGCATCAGTCTGACTGCTGATGATTGCACTGTTAGCATCATTCTAGTTATACTCATGATAATGAAATGATGCATGGGTTCTTGTGTTGAATCTTATGGATGAAGCCTGGTTGCTTTATGATGAAGAGCATTCATTGTTGAGATGAAAGTCTTATAGTTCAGAGATGAGGACAGATCATGCAGAGATTGTTGTTGATGACTTGCTTTTGAAGGTGTCTCAGATTGCACAAGTTAAGGAAGAAGCACTGGTTTAGGGGGAGTAGCAGGTTGAATTCTAATGGTTGCATTGTTGGAAATATGACTGCTTATTCTTTGGTCTTGGTGATACTCATGCTCAAATGATGATGATTTAGTACATGGATTATTATGATGAGATTTTGAGCCCTGGTTGTTGATAAGTATCTTTGTGTGGATGAGTTGGATATTGTTTGTTTCAGATCATATAGAGTTTGATTGCTATGGTTGAGATCTTTTGCCTACATATGTTACTTCATGTTACATCTTGAAGATCATGGTGATTTTGGACCACATGGATGATTGCTTGACACATATCTGAAGATGCTGTTCTGATATGATAATCTCTTTTGGAAAGAATTTATTGATGCTGCAAAGGATCCGAAGGCTTAGTTACTAATGGGCTTATGCTACAACCATTGGATGACGCTTGAAGACACAACTACACTATTCTGTTATATCTGTAGTCCAGGGAAGCAGTCAAATATCTCAGAAAGAAGCTGAACATTGTCTTTTCCTCATAGAGAATCAGATCTGCATAAATTTTAGAAGATGGCTTGGGATACGCGGGTTTCCTGAAACACAGTCGCGTATGTACGCGAGTTCCTGCACATAAACTCGCGTATGTTTGGTTGCTGACAATTTTTTTTTTGGATGGTTCAGCATTCTTATTACATTTCATGATCATACGTATCTCTCTATCTAGTTTGGTATCTGCGAGTGGTCATTCCATTTCTCATAGTCTGTTTCCTAATTTAAGTATGAAGATGCTTGATGATTTGTTCAGGAAAATGTTCGGGGATGCTGGAAATAAGGAACCTTAGTCATATGAAAGGATGCATGGATTACCTGGTCAGGGGGAGCATTAGTTTCTTGAGTATAATGCATACGGCATTATGGTGGTTACGATATGATCTCTCTTGAGGTCTTTTTGGTATTGGTTATGAAAAGTCATTTTTGATGAAAAGGTCATGTGGAGACCCATGTTGTAAATTTGTAATATTCAGTCATGTAAGGTCTTGTCAATTTTGTAAACCCACTTGGTTGGGTAGCTGAGTCAAATTTTGTAAACCCACTTGGTTGGGTAGCTGAGTCAAATTTGTAAATCCACTTGGATGGATAATTGATACAAGTATGAGTCTTTGGTGATAGGAAGTTCATAGAGTCATGTACTTCATTGACAAATATGTTTGAAGATTCAGCATGAACTCAGGGAGAGCTTGGCCACTTCAGCACATATCAGATCTGCAGAATGTTTCTTCCACATGAGGAGAAAAGGGGGAGAGTGTTGGTTTTTGATCCGCCCTTTGCCCTTGATGTCAAAGGGGGAGAATGACATGGTGTTTGAATAAAGAGAAGATAATGATGTCAAATATTTGGGAGAATGACATATTTGGGATAGTGACATGGTACCTATCTGTTGAGGTAACCAAACACCATCGTGGTTGCCATCAAGTCCAAAGGGGGAGATTGTTGGAAATATGATGCAGGATGTTGTCCTTGATGGCAACCCACTGAATGAAGATGAAGACATGTGACTGTTGACATGTGTTGTCCTTGATGGCAATCCACCTGATGAAGTTATGCTTGACTTGATGGACTTGGTAAATAATGTAAATCTGTGTGATATGTTGTTGAGTGTTGTCCTTGAAAGGCAACCCACTTGATGAAGATGATGACAACTTACTTGATGAAGTTGTGCTTAAGAGAATGTGTTCCTGATGAAGAAAATATGATGTTTCTACAGTGTGTACAGAAGGCTATGAAGAAAGGATTTCAGAATGTACTCAAAGTATGATGAAAAAGAGTATGTCTCTTGGTATACGCGGATTGGCCTAGGGTAAGTCACGTATGCACGCGGAAAAGAACGTGCCAAGTCGCGTATGGGCTAAAGCGCTCAAAAAGTGCAAAACCAAGGGTAACCACCATGGTATTGACCCATTGTATTGGGTAATGATCCACCTAATTGACCCCGTCCAGGTAGTTTTGGGCTCATGGTATTGTTTTTGCCCATGGTATTGAAAAAGGGGCTCATGGTATTGAAAAAGGATAAACCTATATAAAGAGATGAAATTCATTATGCAAATCATGTGTGTGGGTGCAAGATGTCTGAGCTTGAATGAATACTTCTCTCTGAAGTATATCTGAATGGAAAGGGTTACACTTGAATGATAAATCTGAATGTATGATGCACCAGTGATGAAGAAGGGGATCTAGATCTGAATTTCTCTTGTATTTGCTAGATCTGATTATGGAAGGCTTAGATCTGTGATGAGGCGAGCATCTAGGCGAACATCTGTCTGAAGCAAAAGGGTAGATCTGAACTGAATATCTGATCTGATGAAGTATGCTGCTCTGTAATGATTGAAGATCTATACACTACTTCGCCGCGGAGGAAGCGCGTATATACGCGGCTTCAGCGAAGAGAAAGCGCGTATGCGCAATAAAATATACACTGAGGTATACGCTGGTTTGTGTGGACGGAAACGCGTATATACGCGACATCAGTGAAGTAAAAGCGCGTATGCAAACTAGGGTTTGCTGAAGCAAGGGGTATGAAATATCTGATCTGTTCTGCTGTGTTTCTGCTATCTGATCTGTGTTGATATGTATCTGTTGATGATGTATGTTTGTGCTTAAAAGTATGGAAGGGTTCGGTCTGGAAATATGATGAATGGTGGCCTGCAAGTTGTGTTCTATTGAAGTGGTTGGATCCAGTGTGAAAATTGATGAAACGTGGTCCAAGGTGGTGCTGAGGGTTGTAGCCTTCAGTCAGGGGGTTGTAGCTCCCTTCCAGGTGAGGCTGGTAAACGAGATCGGGGGTCGTAGCTCCCTTCCAGGAGAGGCTGGTAAACGAGGAATTACGGTCGTAGCTCCTTCCGGGAAATTTATTACTTGGCAGCAGTGGGTCACTGCGTCTTTGGTCAATCTAACGCCCGACACATATGTTATGAATCATTTTCTCTATAATAAAATATTGAAGGCTGAGCAACTGCAGTGGTGGTTTTCTCCCGACTTGGGTTTCCACCTAAAAATCCTGGTGTTCATGTGTGATGATTTATTCTGTTCTTACTGCACATGTTTACTGCTTATTGAATATCTGATGAATAAATGAAGGAATGATTTAAGTGAAGAATTAATGACATAAATAGATATATGTGTATACGCGAGTCTCGTAAAGGGTATCCGCGTATATACGCAAGTCTGGTTCAGGAAAGTAGCGTATGCATTTTAGAAGCAGGAAAAAGTGAAAGTTTTGAATATGCAGTAAATACTGATTCACCCCCCCTCTCAGTATTTTTTCCAACATGGCCACTACAGCAGCAACAATGTTTTATTATGAGGTAGGCCATATGAGAGGTATGAGACCATAAGAGGATGATTCCCGGCTCATCACATATGGGGATGTTTGGGCCAACATGTATTGCAGCGTTGGGGGAGAGACCTTGGGAGGTCCAGCCTTCTTCTTGCCACTTGATGGCAACATTATTGCAGCCCAGGATCAACGGACACTCCACACTTATATTATGTGGAGATATGGACAACATGGGTAGACTATATGGTCTACCATGTGCAGGTTTTCAGCCCACCTTCTTTGCCGGAGCCAAAGGTGGATGACAGTTTTTCCGAGTTGCCTACTTGGGAGGTGACTCAATTTGCATGGCACATAGCTTGGGGATGGATGGACCATATGGGGGAGGCAATTCCCATTAGATTTCAGAATCCATTCCTCAAGGAGGGACCTCTAGACACCACTTGCTATCTTCTTGAGCATTATACCTTACATAATGATGGCTTGACAGCTACTTGCATGCTGAGGAGGAGCATTGTGGAGGATTGGATTGATGAGATAACATCACTACACTTGGAGGAGATCACCATACAAGGATGCTACAGGCAGAGGAGAAGAAGACACAGTCTATCCTTTCACTTGCTTGAGGGAAAGCAATCTTTGGGAGGAGAGGACTGTAACGTCCCAAATTTTTGCAAATAAATTGGGACATTAATTTTTGCTCATATTATCTAGGAGATAAATAAAATGGGTGAGGAGACCCATTTGCATAAATAAAATTCCACATGAAGTGGGATAGGATCCATGGAGTAGCCATTTTTTCACCTCCTAGTGTAAAAAGGGGGCAAACACATGAGGATGAAGTCATGTTGACCAAGTCAACAGTGCAGCACAAGAGGGTGTAGCTTGCTTGGGAAGCTAGTGCAATTAGAAAGGGAGGAAACTTCTAGAGAAAGGAAACCCTAATAGGGCGGGGTCCATGGCATAGAGACATCATTTTCATATAAGGAGTATGAGGCAGCCATAGAGAGCATCATTGAAGATTTGGACTTTGAGTCTATTTGCAATCTCCAGCCGTTCAGCTGAATTGCAGTGCCTTTGGCACGAGGGATTCCTGTTTGGGAGTTCCTCTCCTCTCTTGAGTAGCTCAAGGAGGATTGCTCTTCATTTCTCCATATTCAGGCATTTGGCCATAGCCACTTCTTCATCTACAGTGCAGTCACTGGGTTGTGTTGCAGGTGTTGCTGTGGAGGAGATTCCACAACACCATTCCTTGGATCATTTCTCATAGGAAGGAGTTCCTATTCTTTGGGAGGATCAGAAAGGAGGGTTTCTAGAGCTGATTTTCATATTTTGGCAGGAGGCCAAGCTTCTCCCACCTTCATCAGTGCAGTCCCTTCCATAGACTGCGTTATCTCAGAGTTTTTCTGCAGTGGAGGTTTGCTCCACCATTTTGGAGGAAGAGATTTCTTGTGCCGGGATCAACCTTGCACTCAAGGAATCCATTGGAGGAGGTTGTTTCAGTTTGTAGGCCATATTCATTATCCTCCTTCTATTGTATATTCTGAGTTGCTGCAGCTACCCAACAACTCCGACATTATTGTATTTTCATATTTTGTATATGTATTGCAACCAATCCTCCTAAGGATTGTGTATTAGTGTTATAGTAGTGTTTTCAGGGGTTGAGAGCATGCTCCCCCTCATTTCTTGAGCTATTATTGTAATATCATTTTATTACAATTTTATATGTTGCAGTGTCTCCATATTACTGTGCAGTCATAGCTAGGGTTCATTTGTGTAGCTGTGTTTATCTCATGATTATTGTACTTCTGCCTTGAGAATTGCTATTGTTCATCTTGAGCATCATTTCCCTCAAGATTTTGTATACAGTTGTAGCTACTATTATTTCAATAAGATGGCTATGAGTTCTCCGACATTTTCAGAAGATTGAGCAAGTTCTCTTCATGCTTATGTTTTGCATATTGCTGTAGCTCATTCCCTTGAGCAAGATATTCTTGAAGGAAGAAATATTTACATAGCTATAGGCAGAGTCTGAGTAAGGGCCAGGAAGCCTCCGGTTCTCATCCTCTCTTTAGAGGTGAAATAACTGGTAAAATCCCTCTCAGTCCATCTCTGACATAGCCTTGTTAATATTTCCAACAAAGGAACACTGCAGTGGAGAAAAATTCTGCTGATTTCCATTTCGGGACACTACACACTGTTATCACCCAAAAAAATTTCAAAACATCATTGTGTCAAGTTTATTTTTGGTTATGGTTCAAAATTGAGTTTAGAAGTCAAATTAGGATTTGATCAAGGGTAGGTTAGATTTTTATAAGTTTCCAGCCCATACTTAAGTTCAAATAAAGTCTTTGTTAAGGTCCATTCATTGTCAAATATCCATAATTTCCATTTGTGAGTCATTTCATAAACTTTCGGGTCAAAACTATGCAATTAGCCAAGAAATGTCATTTTTGTAGTGCCACTAGTTCAAAAGAGTTGATTTGCGCTACTAAAGCGCTAATAGTTTCATAGTGCAAACTGGGAAAAATACACAACCGACGCTACGAAAGCGCGGTTTCTGAACTGTCTTGTCATTTGAGCTGAAATTTTTCAGAATCCGTTGGGAAATGGTAGGTTAGTGGTATGATGAGTCAGTTAATGATGAGATTTAGTGTACTTACCCACGTTGTAGTCAAGAAGTCATGATAGGGTTTTAATGAGGCATAATTCAGTTATGAGATGACATTTCAAATTCAAAACCTTTCTTAATTGGTCATTCTCATTTCCTTTGCCTCCATTTGAGTGTCTAAGTTCTGAAGTGTCAAGCAAAACATGTGGCTGT
The DNA here is from genome assembly GCA_034641835.2 of Pinus albicaulis. NCBI lineage: Eukaryota > Viridiplantae > Streptophyta > Pinopsida > Pinales > Pinaceae > Pinus > Pinus albicaulis. The sequence continues at coordinate 777,926,985 of CM076573.1, read as the reverse complement.
TCCATACAAGTTTTCTACATTTTAATCAAGCGAGGCTGATTCAATTTATCAAGTGAGGCTAATAGGTTTTCTGTGAAGCATGGCAGAGGAAAATAAAGTCCACAAAGGGGGACACTGCTTGAGACATGAGCCTGAATATATGAAGGTCATAATTGAAGACCTAGTAGTGATGGAGGCATTCAGAAGAGTAGGCTGTCTTTGGTTTTGTGAAAATTTGTAGGGGTGCCACACACAGGTTTCCAAAGAATTTGCCTTGAACTTCAATGGAACAACTACCAAGGTTGGGATGCTAAATGTTTCAATTTCACCAGAGATTATTGCTGCTGTGACAAAGATACCAAGGGGTCAAGAAACTTGGTTTAAAGAGGTTTCAAATTTGATATGGAGCCATGCAAAGAATTCATGAAACTTGAGTATGCAGATATGGACCTCAATAATGCTATCCCTAGAAGCTACATCAAAGACACTTATGCAAAGCTGCTCTTCAACATTCAGCTCATATGGATTTTTGATATGAAGGAATAAATTTATTTTGATGTTTTGGTACATTTGCAATTTTCATTTTGGAAAATTTTGAACAAAACTGGTCACTCAGCAGTTTTGTAGCGCAGACAGTGTAAAAAGGGAGAAAAGCGCTACGAAACTGCTGTAGCAGCTCTTCTTGCCCTTTTTCACCAAATTTTTTGGGGTAAAAACATGAATCAAGAACTGAAAATGCTGAGGAAGTTGTATTTAAAGATAATGAAGTTAGTTTTGGAGAAAGATGTTAAGATTTTTAAGAAAAAGGGGTAAAAGAGCAGCGCTACGAAACTGTGTTGTTTTCGTAGCGCAGTATATTACAGCCTATGTGAACAGTGTGGAGATGGATTTGGACAGCTGGAGCTTAAGGAGGATGTTTGGCATGTGTTAATGCAATTTCTAATAGCTAAGGAGCTCGAAATAATGAGTTCATGGTGGTCAGAATGTTCCAAGAGTGCAAAGGACCCTATGCCTAGAAAACAAGGGCCTGTTTCCTACTTTGATGGAGATCAACATTATGGTCATAAAGATTTGAAGCCTATCATCTAGATTTGACCATGTGTGTATACACTTGGAAAATGATGTAATTTAGTTTAGATAAGTTGTTATGGATAGAGATAACGAGTTTGAATCCTATTTGTAATAGGACTGTTCAGTAGATTAGTTGTTGTTTTGTAATAAATACCATGTCATATGGTTATGCAAGGTGTCAAGAGTTAGGAATTTGATGTATCTAGCACAAGATAAGATTATCTCATGTTGTAAATGGTCTATAAAGGATCAAGAAGTCGAAAATACCAGGGTTGGACATTTTTAGCAAAAAACTGTGCTTATTGTAATTGACTCGTCTTCAGTAAATACAGAGATTTCTACTTAGCCAACTTGGGATTCAAAAGGAGTTCTAGTGTGTTCTTGTTCTAATTGTATCTTTTATTATCCTATTGCAATGGTGTTTGTCTATGTTACTCAGAATTCATTTTGATGCTCTGACTTCCTATATAGATAAACTGACTGTGTTTTTTACAGTTTCACATGTGTATCTCTTGAATAGAACTCTGATATGCCTCAAATTATTTGTTAAGTAGGTTTATTGGTTTATTGAAACTATTTTGAATCCATAATCCCAATGTGTACTTGTTGATCTGATTTTCAACTTACATTTATCATCTATCTGATTATTACCCCACATAGAGTTAGCCATCTATATTTTTATCAAAAATCATTAACCCTTTGAGAGAGCCCTCTCAGGTTGAGGAGGCTAAGCCTCAATCAAAATATTGGTTTGAAATACTTACATAAGATTGATTTGATTAGCAACCTATCAGGTCTAATTTTGTGATAACATTTTGGTGCATCTGCTGGGAGCGTGAAGATTATATTTTCCCGAAATTTTGAAGCTGAACTTCTGAAGGTAGCAGGAGCTCAGGAAGCTTTTCGAGGCTGCATATACCTTGGTGACTCCATTTCGAATTTATAAGATCAAAGGTGGCTTCAAGAAGGAGATACACGAGGAGTAATCTTGACCCAAATCCACCTACTATCATGGACAATCCAAACACCATTTATAGAGGTAGTAAAGGCATTTATGAAATATCAGGTACTCCATCACATTCGAAATCCTTGTCCTCTGAAATTTTAAGAAGTCCTGAAGATAAAATAGTTGATGATAAAATTCAAGAGGTCTTGTTTAGATCATAAAGTGAAAAAGAGCTAATTGAAATTATCTTAGACTTGCAAAAGAGAGGTATTGATACTTAAGCTCTAGTAACACAAGAAGACAAAGAAGACTTTTGGGAAGCTGTTACTTCTAAGTTGTTGTTGGAAAAAGTGTCTTTAGATAAATTGAAGGAAATTAATCCTTTTGAAGTCTTGTTTAAAAGTAAAGCTGGTTTACCTCTTCCAAATTGGAGCTCAATTGTTAGTGGACCAAAAAGTCCAAACAATCCTCCTCATAGCAGTTTTTCATCCTCTATTTCTGCCATCCCTAAAGCTACTACAGTCCCTTTAACCATGGCTGGAAATGTACCTCCTCCACTTGCTGCACCTGCTAGATATGCCTCTCTTGTTCTTCCAGCTATCTTACATGACCTCCCTAGAAAATATGCTGCTAGAATCAAAACTTGGGGAAGTGATGAAGACATTAGAGCAGAAGAACATGTGGACCAATTTAATAATTTTATAGATAGGGAGGAAGTTGATGATGAAGATGTTAAGTTAAGGTTGTTTTCTCAAATTTTTACTGGTGAAGTTAGGAAGTGGTATAAAGCCCTTACTCCTGGAAGTATTCATAATTGGAATGAGTTTGAAGATACTATTCTGAAAAAATGGGGAAATAGGAATAATCCAGTACAAGCCCTCACTGAGTATAGCACTTTGAAGGGAGCTGCTGATGAATCTGTTCAAAACTTTTCAAAAAGGTTTAACAAGGTGTATGACTCTATTCCTGCCCATTTGAAACTGCCACAAGCCTTAGCTCAGATGAGATATGCTGAAGCTTTTGACTATGAGTTTTCTATACTGCTGAGAGAAAGAGAATCCCCTTCACTTGCTGAAATGAAAAATGATGCAGTGAAGGTGGAGGTTAATTTGATAACAACTAAAAAGTCAAAAATGGTTAAGACTAAGTTGAAAGAAGAAGAGAAGCCTTCCTTCTCCACCTCTCAGGATAAGTTGGATTCAATGATAAAAACAATGGAAAAGTTGATGGATAGATTTTCCCTTGGGAATAACTCTCCTCCTCTTGCACAACATGAACCTCAATTTAGAAACCCTCAGTTTAGGAGACCTCAGAATCAGCAAAGACCAAGGGAAAATAGAAATCAACAGCCTGATCCTCTAGTGAGACCTCCTTTCCAACAGAACTTGGTTGATGAAGAAGATGATCCTGAAATTCCTAAAGAGTCTATTCACTGTTTAGATGAAGAAATGTCTGGAATGTTCTTGACTAAAGAAGAAAATGATCAATCAGACCAAAGTAATCACGGAGAGGAAACATCAAATTATCTAAAGGGGTATCAACATGCTATTTTTGAGATGCAAAAACAATAAAATCTCAGAAATAGAAATGTGCCTATCATTGCAAACAAAACACAACCCAAGAAAGATACATCGAAGGTTGCTGATGACATGAAAGATGCTCCTAAGTTTGCTAAAGGTAAGAAAGATACACCAGCTGTTCCTCCTGTCAAAGAAGTTGAAAAATCTGTTTTTGTTTTCAGCCTTGAGAATGAAATTTCTAAGATTAAAATATCAGTCCCTTTTGCTGAGATTCTCAAGGTAAATGAATATAGAAGTAGGTTTGTCAAAATGTTGAATTCACAACCAGGAGCTGCTGATATCTTGAATGTATTAGAAGATCATCCAACCATATACTTGGGTCCAAGTCTAGAAGATGAACAGAATGAGGAGGTGCCTCCTTTTTATGTGAGCCTTAGCATTCATGACATGACATTGCATAATGCTATGTTGGATTCAAGGGCCTCTGAAAATCTTATGCCCAAAGTAATCATGGAAAGAATGGGGTTAGAAATAACTGGGCCATATAAAGACTTGTTTTCTTTTGATTCGAAAAGAGTTCAATGCATTGGTTTAATAAGGGATGTTGTTGTTGGTCTAACACAAATTCCTGCTAAAAATCTGGTCATGGACATCGTGGTAGCAGACATTCCACCGAAGTTTGGTATGCTATTGTCAAGTTGATGGGCAACGAAAATCAAAGGTACAATGCAGATGGACCTTACTTATTCCACCATTCCTGTTTTTGGTGAGCAAAGAAGAGTGTATCGAGAGACAAGAATGGCCTACACGGTGAGTAGTAAAGAAAAAACCCAAAATTTTCCAATTTATGCTCTTGATACTGAACTTGGTTCTGATATTATTTTTAATGAGTTGACTAATGAAGCAGAAGAGGAGAGGAAAGCATAAAATCAGAGTTCTGAAATTCAGCAGTCTGAAAATCAGCAAATAGAAGATCAGCAAGTCAGTGATAAGGAAGTGGAAGGTTGGTGGTCATTGCATTTTGATGGATCAGCAGGCAGGGAAGGATCAGGAGCAGGGATTTGGATCACAATTCCAAGTGATGAGAGTAAGTTCTTTTCCTATAAATTGAACTTTGATTGCATGAATAACATGGCTGAGTATGAATCCTTGATTTTGGGCCTAGAGGTTTTGAAAAAAATGAATGCTCAAAACATTTCTATTTTTGTAGATTCAGAATTAGTCATTGAACAAGTTGAAGGTGCTTATCAAACAAAATATATAAGGATGAGGACATATAGGAACTTTGTTTTGGACATGTTGTAAAACTTTCAAGCTTATTCATTCATGGTCAAAACTAGAGAACAAAACTCCATTGCTGATTCTCTTGCTGTCTCAGCAAGTCTTTTCATTATTCCTATGCATTCCACAGAAAATATGAGGTTGAGATTCACCATAGACCAGCTATCCCTGATAATATTACTCATTGGAAAGTTTGATGATGATCAACAAGTGAAGAAATTTATTGAGCTGAAAGAAGAGTTCGAAAATATACAAGTAGATCAACAAAATATGCTTGCTAAGTCTAAAGGGAATTCTAAAGTTTTGCAGCTAAAGAAAAATTCCATACCAAAGGGAATCATACCTCTTGAATTTTTTTTTTGATCAGAATGATGTTTTTAAATCCCCTAAAATAGAAGCTGATGATGAAGAAGTTGAGAGCTGTAACCTTGGTACAATAGCTATGCCCAAAATGATTAAACTTTCAAAGTTTCTTTCAGCTGATATGAAGTTGAAATATATTGAAATGATGAAGAGATTCATAGATGTGTTTGCTTGGAATTATGTTGATTTGAAAGAATATGACCCCACTATTATTTAGCATACTATTACCTAAAAGAAAATGAAAAGAATTTTAAGCAGAAGTTAAGGAGGATCAATCCACTTCTCATGCCATTGATTGATAAGGAGGTCAAAAAACTCTTTGATGCCAAAATCATTGTCCCAATTAGATTTTCAAATTGGCTTGCTAACTTGGTTCTAGTTAGAAAAAAGAGTGGAGAAATCAGAATATTTATTGACTTCAGAAATTTGAATAAAGTCTCTTTGAAATACAATTATCCTCTCCCGAAGATGGACCAAATTTTGCAAACTATTGTTGGTTCTCAGAGAATGTCTATGCTTGATGGTTTTTCAAGTTATAATCAGATCCTTGTACATCCTGATGATCAGGAAAAAAACAGCCTTTACTACACCATGGGGTACCTTCATGTACGCCAAGATGCCATTTGGTCTCATGAATGCAGGAGCTACATTCCAGAGGGCAATGTACATTTATTTTTCTAAAGAAAAGGACAAGATGGTGGTTGTTTATCTTGATGACATAACGGTCTTCTCAAGGAGGGAAGAAGATCACTTGAAACACCTAGAAAGAATTCTGCTGAAGTGTAGAAGGTTTGGCATCTCTCTAAATCCCACCAAAAGTATTTTTTCTTTAACTTCAGGTAAATTACTTGGACATATCATTTCTAAAGATGGGATTAAGATTGATCCAAACAGGGTCAGTGCAATTCATAAGGTGGATTTGCCAAGAAGTAGGAAGGAGATTCAATCTTTCCTTGGAAAAGTAAATTTTGTAAGGCGATTTATTCCTAATTTTTCTGAGATTGTGAAGGACATAACAAGGATGCTGAAGAAGGGATTTGAAATTAAGTGGACAGAAGAAGCAAGGCACTCATTTGAGGAGATCAAAAGGGCACTCACACAAGCACCGGTATTGATCAACCGAGATTTCTCAAAAGAATTTCTGGTTTTTACTTTCGCATCAGAGAATACTATCGCTGGAGTTCTGCTACAAAAGGGACAACAAGGTATTGAGCAACCTATTTCCTTCTTTAATAGGACATTAGCCAAGTCTGAGCTGAAGTATAATATCTTAGAGAAGCAAGACTATGCCTTGGTGAAGGCTATCAAATTTTTCAGAATTTATATTCCGCATTCTCCTATTGTGGATTTTGTTCTTAATACTGTTGTAAAAGACATCCTCACTCAAGCCGACCTTGATGGTAAGAGGGAAAAATGGATTGCTAAATTGCTATAATATGATATACAGATTAGGCCAACAAAATTGGTTAAAGGGAAAGGCTTAGAAAATCTTATGGCGTAGTTAAACTTTGACTGTCTTGACATAAACTTGATTGCAGAAATATCAGAAATTTCAGATGAGGAAGAAGAACTAGTCCCTATTGAAGAGAAATACATCACTTCAGATTAGTACAAGGAGGTTGTTTTTGTCCTACAACATCATAAAGCACCCTCTGATCTAAAAAATTCTAAGGCAAGGTTTGTAAAGCTAAAATCCTTGAGATATTTGATTTTTGACAGAAATCTGTTTTGGAAGGATACTGGTGGAATTTTGCTGAATTGTTTGCTGGAAGAGGAGGCTGATAAAGTAATTGAGGAGTTCCACAAAGGAGATTGTGGAGGTCACCATTATTGGAAGGCCACAGTGAACAAGATTCTTAGAGGAGGGTATTATTGGTCTACAATGTTTAAGGATGTCTACAAAAAGATTGATGCCTGCCATGAATGCCAGATTTTCGTGGGTAAGAAGAAACTTGTACCTTTAACTTTAATGCCTATCTATGTGGAAGCGCCATTTCAACAGTGGGGGCTAGATTTTATTGGAGAGATTCATCCATCATCATCAGGACAACATCTATGGATTCTCACAACGACTGATTACTTCACCAAATGGATTGAAGCAATCCCAATTAGGCAACAAAATGATTCTGTGATTATTTATTTTTTAGAAAATAATATCTTGTATAGATTTGGTTGCCCCATGAAGATTATAACTGATAATTAACAGGAATTTAAGTCTAAGAAGCTGATCAATTTCTATCATCAATATCATATTCCTCTTGGGCATTCCACTGCATACTATCCGCAAGGGATTGGTCTTGTTGAATCTTCTAATAAGAGCATTGTGAGGATCATCATAAAGGTGTTGCAGGAAAATAAGAAGGCTTGGCATTTGAAGCTGAAGTATGCCTTATGGGCTGATAGGATATGCACAAAAATGTCAATTGGAACCTCACCATATGAGTTGGTATATGGGGTTGAGGGCATTTTTTCTACATCTCTAGGGGTACCTGTCATGAAGCTGATTCAAGGGTTAGAATAGGAACCAAATGCAGTTAAGAGAAGAATCAACCAGCTAATATCTATGCAGGAGAAGAGGAATGAAGTTTATGACAGCAATCAACAATCTCAAAACAGAATCAAGAGGACATTTGATAGGAAGATCAATGAGGAAAGTTTTCAAATTCAGGATGAGGTGTTGAAATGGGAGGCCAGAATTGAAGAGAAAGGCAAACATGGTAAGTTTGAGAACTTATGGAAAGGCCCTTTCAAGATAGTTTCTTTCCATGGAAACAATACTTACATACTGCAGGAGATGGATGGAAAATCATATGCTGGAGGACCTGTCAATGGCAGGTTTTTAAAGCATTACTCTTCCTAAAAATCTGATTGATCATTCATGTCATTGTACATATTCCATTTTATGAGTTTTTTCTGCTAATAATGACAAGCTAAATCAACAAGCTTGAACCCGAGGTGAAGGCCATTAGAGCTTGAGGAGAAACCTTGGCAATTTCAAAGTTTTTCTGTTTTGGTCAAGAAAATGGATAGTAGCACTGGAACTACTGGTTCTTAGTGTACCACAGGGGCACACTATCCCAAGTGGAGCCACTGTTATCACCCAAAAAAATTTCAAAACATCACTTTGTCAAGTTTGTTTTTGGTCATGGTTCAAAATTGAGTTTAGAAGTCAAATTAGGATTTAATCAAGGGTAGGTTAGATTTTTATAAGCTCCAAGCCCATACTTAAGTTCAAATAAAGTATTTGTTAAGGTCCATTCATTTTCAAATATCCATAATTTCCATTTGTGAGTCATTTCATAAAGTTTCGGGTCAAAATTGTGCAATTAGCCAAGAAACCTCATTTTCGTAGCGTCACTAGTTCAAAAAAGTTGATTTGTGCTACGAAAGCACTAATAGTTTCGTAGCGCAAACTAGGAAAAATACACTGTCGATGCTATGAAAGCACGGTTTCTAAACTGTCTTGTCATTTGAGCTGAAATTTGTCAGAATCCATTGGGAAATGGTAGGTTAGTAGTGTGATGAGTCATTTAATGATGAGATTTAGCGTACTTACCCACATTGTAGTCATCATAGTCATGATAGGGTTTGAATGAGGCATAATTCAGTTATGAGATGACATTTCAAATTCAAAATATTGCTTAAATGTTCATTCTCGTTCCCTTTGCCTCCATTCGAGTGTCTAAGTTCTGAAGTGTCAAGCCAAACTTGTGGCTGTTCCATACAAGTTTTCTACATCTTAATCAAGCGAGGCTGATAGGTTTTCTGTGAAGCATGGCAGAGGAAAAGGAAGTCCACAGAGGGGGACACTGCATGAGACATGAGCCTGAAGATATGAAGGCCATAATTGAAGACCCAACAATGATGGAGGTGTTCAAAAGAGTAGGTTGTCTTTGGTTTTATGAAAATGTGTAGGGGTGCCACACACAGGTTTCCAAAGAATTTGCCTTGAACTTTAATGGAACAACTACCAAGGTTGGGATGCTAAATGTTTCAATTTCACCAGATATTATTGCTGTTGTGACATAGATACCAAGGGGTCAAGAAACTTGGTTTAAAGGTTTCAATTTTGATATGGACCCATGCAAAGAATTCATGGAACTTGAGTATGCAGATATGGACCTCAATAATGCTATCCCTAGAAGCTGCATCAAAGACACTTATGCAAAGCTAGTTTTCAACTTTCAAAGGTATTTTACATGTGAAGGCAGATATCATAAGGTTTACACATATCATTTCAAGCTGCTTCTGCAGTTCACTGGTAAGATCTCACTTGATTTTCCCTTTTATCTGCATAAAAGCCTTGCTAAAATGGCTGATAAAGTACAAGCCAAATTTGAAGGTTGTGAAACATCTTTGTTTCATGATGGTTTGATTAAGTTATTGATTTTGAATGAGCTTCAGAAGATAGGCAGGGATTGGTCATCCTTTTTTTTTATAAATGGTTTTGAGTTGGAAACCCTAACTCTTGCTAGAAACCCTAAAACTAAAGGAACTCCATCACTACCAGTATCAGAGTCTTTTCAACTTGTGGTTGCAAAACCAAAGGAATTTGCAAAACTGAAGCCAAGGAAACAAGTTGAGAAAAGGATACAGTAGACACAAGTGCTTGATACTCCAACTCCATCACCTGCAAAACAGAGGTCAAATATTGTTAAAGAGGCAAAATAGAAACAAGATGTCAGCAGGCAGGAAATCAAAAGAGTAACAAGAAGCCAAGAAGTGGCATTAAAGGGAAAAAGAGTTACTACAGCTACAGAGGACAACCCAGTGATAAAGGGAAACTTAGATGACATCCTGCATGCTATTGACATAGAGGAGACACCCATTGTTCAAGCTGAGTTCATTGGAGAATATGTGCATAAATAGAAAAAGGAAAAGTCTGCAAAAAAGCTTGAGTTTGTAGGGGAGGATGCAGCCTTCATCTTTCAAGCAAGAAAACCTATAACTAGACATGCTAAGAAACTTAGTGAAGGTAGCAATGAAGTTCAAGAAACTATTGAGACAACTAAAGCCCTTGAAGAAGTGGTTGATATCACATCACCTACAGTAAAGCATGCAACCAGCAGAACAAAGAAGGGAAAAGAAGTAATGACAGAGGTTAAACATATTGAAGAGAAATTGAGGTTAGCAAACCAAGAAATTGCTGTGATGAGAAAGAGGGCTAGAAAGCACAGTATTGAGAAAGCAGAGTTTAAAATAATGAAGGCACTGTGGGAAGGTAAAACTAGTTCTATTTCTGAAATTCCAAGCAATGCAGAGCAATTTTTCACATGGACAGTCACAACCATCAAGGAAGCTAAATTTGTCAGAGTAATAAATACTCACTTGAGAGATAATAACAAGAGACTTAAAGATCAAGTGGAGGACTTGGAGCAGCAACTAAAATTGATTTAGGATGAGTTAAAGAACAAAGATGTTAAAATGACAATCATTAAAGAGTCAAAAGCTAAACTAAGTGAAAATGAAGAAAGGACCTCATGAAGGCTGAAATGACTATGTTTTTAGTTCATATGGATTTTTGATATGATGGAATCAGTTTATTTTGATGTTTTGGTACATTTGCAATTTTCATTTTGGAAAATTTTGAAAAAAACTGCTCACTCAGCAGTTTCGTAGTGTAGACAGTGTAAAAAAGGAGAAAAGCGCTAGGAAACTGCTGTAGCAGCTTTTCTTGCCCTTTTTCACCAACTTTTGGGGGGTAAAAACATGAATCAAGAACTTAAAATGCTGAGGAGGTTGTATTTAAAGATAATGAATTTAGTTTTGGAGGAAAGATATCAAGATTTTGAAGAAAAAGGGGTAAAAGAGCAGTGCTACGAAACTGTGTTGTTTTCGTAGCGCAATCTATTATAGCCTATGTGAACAGTTTGGAGATGGTTTTGGACAGTTGGAGTTTAAGGAGGAGGTTTGGCATGTGTTAATGCAATTTATAATAGCTAAGGAGCTTGAAATAATGAGTTCATGGTTGTTAGAATGTTCCAAGAGTGCAAAGGACCCTATGCTTAGAAAACAGGGGACTGTTTCCTACTTTGATGGAGGTCAGCATTATGGTCATAAATATTTGAAGCCTATCATCTAGATTTTACCATGTGTGAATACACTTGGCAAATGATGTAATTTTTTTTAGATAAGGTTGTTATGGATAGAGATAAGGAGTTTGAATCCTATTTGTAATAGGACTGTTTAGTATATTAGCTGTATTTTTTTAATAAATACCATGTCATATGGTTATGTAAGGTGTCAAGAGTTAGGAATTCGATGTATCTAGCACAAGATAATATTATCTCATGTTGTAAATGATATATAAAGGATCAATTTCCATTCCGAAAAGAAAAATGGCGCGGGCCTCTGAGGAACGACGACTGGATTGAAACCCTGCAGAACCCTGATCTCGGTTCTGCAAGCCAGCCTGCAACACTAACCAATACAAGACAGATCTGCAACGACGCTCTCACCTGATTCACCTCATGAAAAATTTCGGGGGGCGTAAAAATGGCGCGGGCCTCTGAGGAACGACGACTGGATTGAAACCCTGCAGAACCCTGATCTCGGTTCTGCAAGCCAGCCTGCAACACTAACCAATACAAGACAGATCTGCAACGACGCTCTCACCTGATTCACCTCATGAAAAATTTCGGGGGGCGTTCGACCCCCCCTTCTTTCACGCCTTTCATTTTCGGCAGCATCCTTCTGGAAACCTCCAACTTCCCTTCTAGCTCCAGATCTGAGGGAAATAGCCACAAATCGGAGCCAAAAGGAACTGCGTCAGCGGGGCACAATCAAAATCGACACAGTGAGCAAGAATCGTCCCCATGCAAGCCCATCTCAAAGGAAATACCAAGACTAATCATTGAAGATCCATGGATAGACGAATATAGAGACCACATGAGTAAGCACGCCCTGATCTGCAGATTCATGGGTGTCCGACTGAATGAAAAGGCTCTCTGCTGGTGGATAAACTAGAAATGGAAACCCAAAGGGGAATTCGATCTTCAGCTGGGATCGAGGAGCTTTTTCATCGTCATCTTTGCCCACAGGGACGACCAAGATCGTATCTTCGAAGGAGGACATTATTTCTACAACTCTGCCGGACTATACATCACATACTGGAGGCAAAACTTCGCTCCAAAATAGGAAGATTTCAAAAAAGTTACAGTGTGGATTCGCCTTCACTCTCTGCCTGTGGATTACTGGAACAAGAAAATCTTGGAGGCCATAGGAAACCAGCTGGGAGTCTTCATCAAAGCCTCAGATCTAACATCACAAGGTAAGTACACTGCTTATGCTAGAATCTGTGTTTGCATGGATATTTCAGGACCCCTCCCAGGCCATATGGAGCTGATCCACAGAGGAGTGCACTGGAAACAAACCATAGATTATGAAAATATCCCATTCAGATGCCGAACATGCCGCCAGCACGGACATCTCAGTCATGGATGCCCTTTCAATCAACCACAGCCTAAGGCACAACAGAAACAAGGGGATACTCCAACACCTGTCTTCACCCCCGCTTCAAGAAAGAATAAAGGGAAGAAAAGCAAAAAGGCTCCAAAACCCCCCACCAACACTACCCCCACTAATAAGGCCTCCACCCAGCAAAATAGATTTGAAATTCTGGGCAATCTTGACTCATCGGAGCACCCATCAGTCCCTCAGGCCCCCACTAATCATGATCCATTAGGTCCAAGTCAACCCACGCCTACCACCAAAGCTCCAAGCCCAACCTCTGACCCAATCCACGCCCAGGCACCGCAACACCAACATGACTCCTCTCTCATCCAGAATAACACCAGCCACACCTCAACGCAAACCCAACAACGCATAGAAATGCAACCAGATCATCCCTCCACAACCCCCTCAAACAATCCTCTGGAGGAGATCCTTGGCGATCTAGATCTTCAAAGGGTCAACGAGCAATGGTCCAAATTGGGAGTCGATGCCATTCCTCAAGAACATCTGGAGAAGATAGAAATGGCCTACTTGCAGCTGGAATACATCAACCAGAATGCAGCCAAAAGGCAATGGGGAAATAGCAGTCAAACAGGTATACAAGCCAACATGGATCTGGATCAATACAAACCACAAGGACCAGGCAGAAAAAGAGGGCTCAAATCCACAAGACAACAAATACAAGAGCTGGGCAGACGCCTAATCAATGAGGGAAAAATCAGGGCATTGGTCCTTTCTGCTCCAAAGACAACTCAATGAAAATCATAACTTGGAACATTAGGGGGCTCAACGGCACCTCCAAAAGAAGGATCCTGAAAAACCACCTATGCTCGCAACACCCAGACATCGTCCTCCTGCAAGAATCCAAATGCTCTTCCAAGAGCACAGAAACTCTCAAAAAACTTGTTTCCAACAGTCATCAATGCATAAGCATAGATGCAATCGGGCAAGTAGGAGGGTTGATCACATGCTGGAACAAAAGAAAATTCGTAGTACAGAATGCTTTGTCCACCAAGCACTCATTATCGATGATTTTCAACATGCCAGAATCAGGGCAATCGATCTGCGTTACCAACGTATATGGACCCCAACGACTTCAGGAAAAGCTGGAGATGCTGCTAGACCTGGACGAAGTCAGACAGTACCATGGAGCAAATCACTGGATTTTAGGAGGAGACTATAATATGATTACCAATCTAGCAGAGAAAAAGGGAGGCCTACGAAGACTGGATAAGGACTCGGAAGCATTCAACACTTTTATTGCTGAATCCAAACTCATTGACATCCCCACTGTCAATGGTATGCATACCTGGAACAATAAGCAAGGAGGAAACCGACAGATAGCATCAAGGATTGATAGATTCCTCATGTCGGAATCCATTCTGTTGCACAATATAGACATGGAGGCCAGCATTCTGCCCATTGGAGGATCTGATCACTGGCCAGTGCAGATCCACTTCACTAATTTGGATAAACCCCACAATAGACCTTTCAAATTCGAAGCCTTCTGGACAGAGCACCCATCATTCATGCAGAATATACAAAACTGGTGGACTCAAGCCACCATAAGGAGTGACAACATCATGTACATATTCCAGCAGAAGCTCAAAACCATAAAGACTAACCTCAAACAATGGAACCAAAATACCTTTGGCGACATATTTCAAGCTAAAAGAGAACTTGAAGAAAAAATGGCGAACCTCCAGCAAACATTGATCACAGAAGGGCCCAATGAGGAGCGGAACACTCAAGAATCGAATATGCAAAGGCAATGGGAAGAAAGATTAAAACATGAAGAGCTACTGTGGAGACAGAAATCGAGAGTGCAATGGTTAAAACAGGGCGAGCGCAACACCAGCTTCTTTCACAAGTCAACCATCCAGCATAGAGCTTTTAATCGCATCCTCTCCCTCAAGAATGCTGATGGCGATCAAGTATTTTCAAGGGATCACATCGGATCTGAACTCAACACCTATTTCACCTCTCTTCTCAGCGAACCCCTTCAAGATCGATCCCAAGCCATAAAGGAAATAATGGAGGCCATACCCTGCTTAGTTACAGAGGATCAAAACGCCCTGCTTCTAAGAGAGTTTACTGAGCAGGAGATTGAATAAACAATCTTCACCATGGCCACGAACAAGGCCCCCGGACCTGACGGATTTACAACAGAATTCTTTAAGGCATGCTGGCCCATTATTAAAGCTGACCTTCTCATTCTTATAAGAAACTTTCACAGAACTAAGAAAGTCCTACCTGCCATCAATGCCACTTTCCTTACCTTAATTCCCAAATCGAACCAGGCTGACTCCCCTGACAAGTTTCGCCCCATAGCCCTTTGCAATGTCCTTTATAAAATCCTTTCCAAATTGATGGCTGGCAGAATTAAATCCATCCTCCCCTCAATCATTTCTCAAGAGAAAACTGGCTATGTCGAAGGCAGGCAGATCACTGACAGCATAATCCTCACCCAGGAAGTACTGCACTCTCTCAAAACAAACAGAACTCCAGGCATGTTAATCTAGCTTGACCTGTCCAAGGCCTTTGACAGAATCAGCTGGCAATACATGAGAGCAATCCTCCAAGCTTTTGGATTTAGTCAGCTTTGGATAAATTGGATAATGGAACTGGTCTCAGGTGCCTTTTTTTCCATTCTGCTAAATGGAGGACCCCTACAACCCTTCAGTCCATCCAGGGGTATAATACAAGGAGACCCCCTATCTCATTTTCTCTTCATCATAATGGCAGAAGGGCTGGGTAGATCTTTAACCAAGGAAAAGCAGCAGAACCAACTCAAAGGCATCAAACCGGTACACCAAGGACCCACTGTAACGCATCAGCAATTTGTTGATGATACCATGCTCATGGGCGCCCCCACAGTGCAGGAAGCTCGAACCATTAGCAAGGTGTTAAAAACCTTCTCGGAAGCCTCAGGTATGGAAATTAATCTAACCAAATCCAAACTTTTTTTCTTCAACACATCCATTCCTGTGCAGAGAAATCTCAGCAGAATTCTGAATATTCAAAAGAACTCCCTTCCAACCAAATACCTTGGTATACCGCTTTCGGAACATGCCTACAGATCGAGCAGCTGGGAAGCCCTCCTCAACAAAATGAGAGCCAGGCTAAGCAGTTGGACCCACCGGGCATTAAACATGGCCAGCAGACTGATATTGATAAAGTCTGTCCTTCAAACCATGCCAGACATGTTCTCAGCACTTGCAGCCCCTAAGGCGGCTTATAAGACCATCCGAAACATTCAGCGCTCCTTTCTCTGGAATGGACCCTCTAAGAAATCCAAATGGGCCCTCCTCAAATGGATAGACATCTGCAAACCAAAAATGGAGGGAGGTTTGGGCCTCAGAGACCCTGAGATATTAAGCAAGGCCGTAGCAGCGAAAATCTGGTGGAGATGGGTTGAAAATCCTAACTCCCTCTGGGGCGCCCTGTGGAAAGTGAAGTATACAACCCAAATCAGGGACAAAGACCTCATCCGGCTTACAGGCACCACTCAAGGATCCCCCATCTGGAACAAAGCCTGGGAAAATAGACATATTTTTCAGCAGCATAGCTTCTGGGAAGTGCACCAAGGCAACACAGCCCTATTCTGGGAAGATGCCTGGCAGCAGCTTCCACCCCTGGAACACCCAGACTGGAACACTCTTAAAAGAGCCATGCAGGAGGAAGGCAAGATTACGGTAGCAGACTACTGGCAATCGACAAGTGAAGCAACCATATGGCAAAAATGGATATCTAGAGAACAATGGCATACCCCAGCAGGCCCAAGGAATGTAGACCATTTTCTACAAGACTTGGACAAAAGAAGAATCCTAAGATCCAACAAAGAGGACATCCTAAGATGGGGAAGTAACCCCAAAGGCACGTTCAACCTCAAAGAAGCATATAAGCTCTTGGCGGCCTCCCCGGATCAGCAACCAGACCACAAATGGCAAACCCTATGGAACAGAGGAACATGGCCAAAAATCACACTTTTCTCCTGGCTGGTCCTGCATAACAGGGCACTCACATGGGACAATCTTCAGAAACAAGGTTTCGTAGGCCCTTCTCGATGTATGCTCTGCAAGAATGGTCCGGAAACGCTCAATCACTTGCTCAATACTTGTCCCACGGCTTGCTCTCTGTGGGATGACATGGCCATGGTCTTCAGACAATCAGATAGAGACAGAAACTCCATCCAACTCTCACTAAGCAAGTGGAGATCTTCCATATCCTCCAATCCCCTGGTCAACAGTGCCTAGAATCTACTTCCGGGCGCCATAGTTTGGATCCTATGGAAAGAGCGAAAGGCAAGAATATTCAAAAACACAGCAATGGCAGAAAACACGCTGACAGGGAAAGTTCGACTGCTCATCACAGAAACGGTCAATGCCATGGGTATACAGAAGATAGAGGGCAACGCATCTCCAAACGAGGCAAGAATTATACGGATCCGGAATCTTCAAACAAGGACCAACTCTGCTGGAAGAAACCAGGCCTCAACAGGAACAACATAGGACAAATGGACTCTGCCCCCTTTTAACACATACAAACTCAATTTCGACGGGGCTTCAAGACAAAACCCGGGCATGGCAGGCTATGGGGGAGCAGTAAGGGATCACACAGGAGCAATTCACCTTATCTATCATGGCAATCTCGGAGTGAACACCAATAACGATGCAGAACTAATCGCTCTCCTCCACGGCCTCACTCTGGTTGGTCGATACAGACTCCTACCTCTGATAGTGGAGGGAGATTTAGAGATCATAATAAGGCTGATCAGGAAACTCCAGATGGGCGCACAGGTGCATAAGGTAACCCCAAGCTGGAGGCTATCAGCAATACTGAAAGACCTCCAAGGCCAACTCTGCAACATGAAAGGGATCACCTTCCAAGTCGTTCGAAGGAAAGCAAACAAGCTGGCTGATGCACTGGCAAATGAAGGGATTGACTCCAATCTGGTAGAGTACCACAGCCTTTGGCATGATCAGGAGGAGGGAGAACTCAAAGCCAACTGCCACAAAATCCAACAATCGGATCTGCAAGCACAGGCCTAGGCCACAAGGCACCCGATGGTCTTCGTTACAGGAAATATATGGCAAACTTAATCAATGCCCAATCGAATATGAGCAAGTCACGCCCAAGGGAGAACATAGCCACCAGGCTCGGGCAAAATCAAGCAGCATCCCGTCACACCAGTCTCTGAAAACTCAAAACCACATTGAAGAATGCTCGCTCACAATCTTCAGACAGCGCAACTCCGTGTTGACCGGACTTTCTGGGCGCGCCAGAGCGTATCGAGCTCCAAGGACAGTTCTATTGGCCAGCGACATCCATCTTCAGCAAAATGTATCCATTGGAAGCAATGCGAAGGCATGATACAAAACCATCTCCGGGAGGTCACATTGACTCCCAGGAATCTCTGTATTTTTATACAACAAAACTAATATAATCTGCTTAACTTTACAAAAAAAAATATGCCCCTTCACATTTCGATTCATACAAAATATTATGTCTCTGTATTTTTATACAACAAAACTAATATAATCTGCTTAACTTTACAAAAAAAAATATGCCCCTTCACATTTCGATTCATACAAAATATTATGCCCCATACTGTGGACAAACTATGAAGTCATGGCTTTTAATGATGTGGGCATTTTGCGAAGGACGCCGATATGATCTTTTTTATCGTCAAGTAAACACATCAAGCAGTTAAAACAAACCATTACATCCAAACCACGTAATCCAAGTTAATTGGATTTCTTAAAATTTAAAATTTTATCATAATGAGTTTTATTGGATACCGGGAATGTCGAACGTCATCGCTCTCACTATCAACTTGCAAAGCGCGCCGGACATTGTTCTTCCCCATTATACTTGACGTGACCGTGAACTGCAAGCTGATTTCAGGGCTGGTTCCGTCTCCCTAGCACCTTTAATGGAAAAACTGTCACACGCGCTCGAAGTATAATCATCTGGGAATTATTTTGCTTTTAAGAGTGTAAGCAGAATATGGAATTGTGGTCGCTCTGATACTATGGATGTTTTAACATTGATGGATTGGATGCCAAAACTTCACGCAATGCAGTGCTGTGTACGAGAATACTTACTTGCGCTAAACGGGTTCTTCACCTTCACATTTTCTACAAATTGTATAAAGATGAAGGGTGCTATCACTGTTGTGTTGAGCAGAGTCGGCGTTTCCAGGGTGAATATTGCAGTAGCTACGGGATCAGCAGGTTGCAACATAAAATATTTTGGGAGAGTTACAGAGCATTGGAGAGGTTTTGGTGACAATGGGTCGGTTTGGTGTTTAATGTTAGTTGGAATTGGAATGGAGATATTGATTCTCCTTCTCCTTGTTGGTATGTCTCCTCAAAATGGTGTGGAAGCTTGGGGAAATGAAGGACATTATTCTATTTGTAAGATAGCTGAGGTAATTATTATTTTTTCTTTTTATTGTTGTTGTCATTGCAAGTAAGTTTGTATCTATATCTGTAGCTTAATGTGTTTTTATTGGGTTTTGTTATGTTATGTTTTTTAGTTTCTTTTTGGGCTGTTCATTTACACTTTATGTTGGTGTTTGGCTGTTCATGGACAAAAGTGCAGAATTTGATGTATATTTCTGAGTGTGTTGTTGCCATAAGTGGCATTTTCAAAAAATAGAAATCCATCACTTTTGTCTTCCTCTAGTTAAATTTAGAGATACAATTATCTAATTCAATTTATAGTCCACACAATCTAGAGAGATTTCCTTTCGAGGGAGAGCCAGGTGCCAGTTAGATGCCTGAATAGATCCCCATCTTCTATGAACTCAACCTCTCGACTTTGTCTATAGTCAACATAAAATCTCCTTTTATTATTAGTTACAGAATGGTTTAATCTTTCAGTAGAATCAAACCTTTGCTAACGGTTATTATTCCTACAAATTTGTTGTCAGTTTTTCCTATACTAGCCCTGTCAGAATTGCCTCTCGAGGCTCTATCAAAACTCATTCTGACTGATAATGATTTAATTATTAGTTGCAGAATGTCCAATCTTTCAGCAGAATCAAACATTTGCTAATGGTCGTTATTCCTACAAATTTGATTAATCAAGGGCTTTTATTACCAAGTGTCTTTTTTCATACTTTAGAGGTTACATACGCTTTTAGAGGAACTGCACTTTCATTCTCATTCTGGATATGTATTGTTTCTCATATACCTAATAGTCGTTTCGACCAGTTTGTGATTACTAGTTGGATGTTATTAAATTGTCGTATCTTATCTAATAACCCTTTAAATCTTCTTCTGGTAACCTTCTTTAACTTGTTTTCTGTCAACCTTCTTGATAATATACCCAAAAATATTCATAAAGATCTTATCTAGGATATACAATAATGATTTGCTTTCCCAAAATATTATACGATTTCTTTCTGATCATTTATTGCAGGCCACGATGTTTGGGATTCTTGCCCGCACTTTCTCCCTTACTTTCTACCTGAAGTTTCCTTTAGGCCACCTGCGAATATTATTGTTATATCATCTTGGGAGGAATGTTAAATCATTTCTTGATGAATTCATCCAACATTGACTATTTGAAGGGGCGATGGATAAATAACCTGAAGTTTCCTTTAGGCCACCTGCGAATATTATTGTTATATCATCTTGGGAGGAATGTTAAATCATTTCTTGATGAATTCATCCAACATTGACTGTTTGAAGGGGCGATGGCTAAATAATTGGTCTAGGGGTGTCGAGCTTCTCAAACACATTACACATTCCGATTGGTCTAAGAATTCTCCCCTGCATATGCTTTTGGATGCCAGGTTTCCTTTCAAGCTAGTTGCCATAGAAATGTTGAAATTCTGAACTAAGATTAGTGTTCTAGGCTTTGGTGCATGCTATGTCTTGTTTTCCAATGTGTTGATGTTCCATTAATAGAGCATATATGCTTATTTGATTTAGAATTCTCCTGATCCTTTTTTGCCAACCTCAATAAACCTAAGCTCTTTTTAACTAATACTTGTCGCTTTTTTGTTTCTTCCAAAAATTTTTGTTTTGTATTTCTCGGTATTTCTGCATACCATGAGTCTACGGATCTCTATTTACAGGGGTTTCCAAGATTTAAAGTTGCATGTTCTGGAGCTTCCCAATATTGATGCACATACCTCATACTTAGTTGGCCACAATGTTCTTACAATGCTTGAAGCTTATTGATTTGTTTTGGGGAGTGGGTAACTGATCCCAAGTCTCCCCAAAAGTGGGCTGATCTCTCATGTTGCTTTTCCTAGAAGCTGCCTTTGAGGATCGTTCTCATCTCCTTCATCACACTCTTCCAGAATTCAAATATGAGATCCATTAGGAAGTGTACTTATTCTGGGTATATCTTACCAAGGAGAGTTTGGTGTGTATTTTTCTTTCCGTATATGGGCCAAAAAAGCTGACCTCTCTTTATGTTGCCTCTAACTTAGTTTGCTTTGAAAGCAATATTTAAATTTATCATTTTTCTGAGTCCCAGGCCTGTATTATTCTTTAGGGTACATATATTTTCCCATGTGATCAGTGGCCATTCGTTTTCCAATTGGGGGCCCCTCTCCATAAGCAGTTTTTATATATTTCTCCATCTAATGAATTGTCTTCTGTGGCACTGCTATCATTGAAAAATAAGGATACTGATAATGCCTGCAAAATTCCTTTCTGTAGTACTAGGGACAAGAAGTGAAATGCCCAACCTTCAAGTTGTTTGTTTATCGTTACAGTGATTTCTTCCATTTTAACTCCCTTCCACTATTCACCACCATAGATATCCCTAGATATTTACTTGATAGTGAGGATCTTGGGGAAGAGGGTATCTTGTTGATATGCACCTGAATCATTAATGGGTTGTTAAGAAAGAATATTTGGGATTTTGCCTTCATTTGTCTTCCTTTTTGAAGCTTTAAGGAATTTATTCAGGGCTTTTAAAAATGTTTTTAACTAGAGACTATTGCAGTGAGACTTTCTTTTAAATTTTAAACTTGACCTAAAATCAGTTTCAAAGGTTCCTTCAATTTGGCCAAACGAAGCTAGATAACCATCCAACCTTTCCACAGCACTTCAGTTTGTGGTAATTCAAAGTCTGCTTGCATCCATTCAAAGTGAAACACCTTTGTCGTTGTTTTGAACCAGCTTACTTGAACTCCCTTTCATATTATTATCATCACTAATAGGTTACCTATTACTATTTATGTTAGTCGCTTCAGTTTCAAAACCTGTAGAGAGCTGGAAGCTTTGGATACTAGAACTATCTGCTTATTTCCATTGTTCCTTACTTGTCTTATTGCTATAACACATTTTTTTAACCAGCATCTAATCAGACAAATATATTCAACATGAATTCCCTTTTGAGGGTTGCAATACTTTCTACTACCGCATTGATCATGCTTGCTACTTGACCATGCTGGTAAGGATAAGATGCAATCGACTTATTTGTTTTAAAAGTGGTTGTTTAGTTGGGAGTCTACAGACTATTAGCTGGGTGAGGATATTTGTTTGAGTTATATATATACTTAGAAATTTTGATACTTACAACAGCTAGTGTGTCATGGGCAAGTGCAGCCACTCCTAAGTGAAGAAGCATCAATGGCAGTGAAGAAACTCCTTCCTGAGTATGCAGAGGGTGATCTGGCTTCTCTTTGTTCGTGGGCTGATCATATGCGATTCCACTATCCCTGGTCAAGTCCATTACACTTCATTGACACACAAGACAATAAGTGTTCTTATGTTTATTCCAGTAAGTTATTCTATCCAAGATAAACTTCATCCCATAATTATATTTTAATTTGGGTTTTTCGTTTCTGTTTTTAGTCAAATACTCTCAGATTTCCCATCAATACTTTTATGTATCTATGTGTTTACCATCATAAGATGGGTATAACATGAATTGCTCGAGAGAATTATCTGATTTTCATGATAAACTGAAGGATGTGGAACATATAAGATATATCTGAGTAACATCCTTATTAGAGATCTGAGAATTTTTCTGTTTGTTTGCAAACAGGGGACTGCCATAATGCCGAAGGAGAAATAGGCATGTGCCTTGAAGGTGCCATAAAAACTTATACTTCTCAGCTTGAAACTTATGGCAGCAGAGCTGACAGAGAAAAATGTATGTTTATCCTGTATTGCCATCATCTTACTATGAGTTCTCTATATGTGACGTGTTTTATATCTCAAAGTGCTTTCACAGTAAATTATATTTGAATGTGTTCTAATTCAAATACCAGTGGATGCTAATACCCATTTGTATAACTTGCAGATAATTTAACAGAAGCTTTACTATTTCTCTCTCATTTTATTGGAGATGTCCATCAGGTCATATCCTGTCTATTTATACATTTTCCATATGGATAATTTATTAGGAACTTATTCATTGATATTGATTAATGAAAAATATATTTGCAGCCTTTACATGTGGGATTCGTTACCGACGAAGGTGGAAATACAATCATATTACACTGGTACAGGCAAAAGAGCAATTTGCATCATGTAAGTCAATACAATTTCTTCTTCCCAGTAATTGGATTAAAAGTATGGCGTTCTTCTTTTTATCCTTTACCTTAAAGGCGCATTGGTTATTTCAATTCTATTCATTTTAGGAGGGGAATTAAGCAAGCAAGGTAAGAGGAGCGGGAAGTAAAATTGTAGACTTCAGAATGAAAAATAACTCAACAAAATTGCCTTTCCTTTGCCCTATTTTTGTGTCTTGCATCAATGTACAAGAAATATTCCTCACCCATGTTTTTGTCATATACTCAGAGTAGATTTTCCACCTGTTAGCTATTATTCACAGCTTTAAACATTGGTTGGGCCCTCAAATCTTATGAATTGACTTGACTGCATCCATTAGACTTAAAAATTAAAATGAGTTGACATTGGGTGATGTATCCATTTTAGCCCATATGAGAACTAGACAGAGTTTGCAACCACCCAAAGTGTGAATTGTCTTGTATGCATACCATTTTCCCGTGACTTGAACAAAAACCAGTAGCTGTACCATTGTACATTCACTCGTGTCAGAATGTTTCTTCTAGTTATTTTTAATATGTTTAATGTGTTTAGACCTTATTTCAAATTTCAGTTGGCCTTTTGATTGACATTTTGGTGTGCCTTTGTTTCTGTCACTGTCAACAGATATGGGATACACTGATGATCGAGACAGCAATGAAAGATTTTTATGATGATGACCTTGAGGTTATGATCTCATCAATTCAGAGAAATATTACTGTATGTGCCTTCCTCTCTCATTTAAAAAATGCAGTTGACTTGGTGGATTACTTATTTACTTTATCATAAGGTGCTTCTGGGATGTACCACAACGAGCTATCGGTTTTTTTTCTTGTACAAGAAAAAAGTTATAGTTTATGTCCGTATATTGTGAATTCCATCAATGATAAAATTTATATATTGTTTCAAAAACAGGATAGCTGGTCTGATGAAGTACCTACATGGGAGAAATGCAATGGGCATGATCTAGCCTGCCCCAAAGTGTGAGTCTTAAAATTCCAGAATTCTACCATCATCTTTGTTTTTATGATCTTTGTTAATATTTAAGCAACATAAGGTTCTTGATGTATTTGGTAAACCATTTTTTATTGCTGTCAATTTCTTTTGTAAAAGCAAAGTTAACAGTTCTGAAAAAACAAGAGAGTAATTATATTAAACTTTTGTAAGATGATGTGTAGTGCATATACGATCTTCCTCATAGTTTATGCCTGTTAAGAGTCAAGACACAGAACTAGACACTAAGTCGTGATTTAGAGTTGTTCTTTCTTATCACTTATGCCTTCTTTTCTGTAACAAAGGAAATGCCAATTTTCTTTTTGGGTGAACGGTCGAGAGCTGTATTCTAAGAAAAGTTTCAATATTTTGAGTGGGCAAAGCTCATGGCTCAAACACAATTGCATAAAGAGATGGAACTTGTGACAGGAATCTGTCACCATTGACGATTTTGGCATTTGCTAGGACGTATCGTTGTCCAGGGCACTGGTGATTTGACTCCAACTAATACCAACCGCTGTAATACATGTAGATTTCATCTTAAAAAGTGCACAAAAAACGTGACATTTAGCTATTGTTAATCACAGAGAAATAGAGAAGATATTATGGGAACACATAAATTAGCAGAACACGACAAACAGCAGCTGCAATCTCCTTCCAGGTAGCTACACCGTCAATGCATGCAGCGACCTTCTAAAACTAATATATAGGTTGATAGATTAACATATACTTAATTGTTTGTCTGACCAGATTTTTATCAAGTTTCCAATATAATTTTCTCTGAATTGTACAGTGCTGTCGGAGAAGAACATATCGATATCCATAATTTGTCTTGCAATTTATAGGTCACCCTTAAGGCTTTTTTAGGGAGGTAGTTCCATTTCAGAGTTAAATTGGGACCTTAATGGAATAGGCCTGAACTATGATTCTATTCTTTATATGATTCAACTCATTTGATATTTCTTTGGCGTAATCATTACTGATTTATTGGAATTTAAATTGCTGACAACAGGTATGCAGATGAAAGTATCATTCTTGCTTGCAAGTGGGCTTACAAAGACGCTGAAGCAAACAGTGTTCTAGAAGGTATGTTCATCAATTCACATCAAGGTGGCCTTTGTATTTCCAGCACTTTTTGGGGCGTGATTGCTGAAATGCCGTCCTTTGCAGATGACTACTTCCTCTCTCGCTTGCCGATTGTTGAGAAGCAACTTGCAAAAGCAGGTGTCAGGTTGGCTGCAACACTCAACCGGTTATTCAATTCAAAAGACGGCTACAATCGGAAATCAGAATTCTAGAAACAAAAGGGATGGATTGCTTGCAACAATAGTATTATAATCTATATTTAGATCAGAAACAGTGCTTGTGCCACTGAAAACCATCATGGCTGTCATAAATCTTGATTGCTTTTGAACCAATTGTAGCTTAACCAGAGAAACATTGGTATGAAGGATTCATGTATCATAAATATGTCGTGTAGCTCTGTTTACATAGCCATTTTAATGTTTTTTATTTTTTAATTTTCCTTGAATTTTAAGTTACTGCCTTCATATTTATTTTTTTTCAATAATTGCATCGCCCGTGAGACGCTAGAGCTCTTTGAATGATGGGACAGCAGAAAAGCCAAACAAAGGCAACATCCTCCTGGATCCTCATAGCTCCTTTTATTGTAGAAGAATCTATGTGAGAGCTTTATTGATTAACAAGAGGGGTTGTGGAGCAACAAGTACCTGCCCGAGTACATAGCTGGTTTTGTGTCTTGGCTTACAACTGAGTACATCGCTCATTGTTATCAAATTGTGATCAAACTGTGTAATATTGGAGGTGGAACGTAATACTATTAAAATTGTCAAGCTGAAGAATTGACCCAGCCACAAAATATTAAAAGTTGGATTACACTCAAAGTACATACAATGGAGCTCTATTCTGTTTCAACTTTCAACTTGATCACAAACCATTTTTCTTGACTGGAATAGGACCGTTTTATCAGATCTCTTGTGCTTCTAATGTATAACACAAAACAAGTCTGCATAACGTGGGTCTGGAAATAGTAGTTACAACAATAGCCCATTACCTTGTCTATCTTCAATTTAGTAAACACGTCTTGCAGAATTTAATAATTCTAGATCATGTCATACTCTGTTTTTGCATCGAAATTTGCCTGCAACATAGCAAATTCCGAAGGGTCATCAAAATATTCAATCAATGAATCATCAGGCTTGGAATTTAATAGTCAGATTATTCATCATCAAGTGTTCGATATCTTAACTACTCCAAGAGCAGGTTTATTCATCAAACTTGAAATGCATGCATTTTACAGCCTTGGTGAGGTGGGGTAGGGGTGATCCATAAACTCTTTGTATGTAAAGTGATGTGTTTAATTGTGCATCGAACCCAAACGGTGCATTGGGTGCCTTGAATATGAACACCATCACAGACCCTCTAAACTCCAGACTAATATGTACCTATAGGTTGAAAATTCTCAAGTACCAAGATCACTTATGTAAACTCGAGATATTTATCCTCACCTGAGCAACCTGTGCATTGGGTGCATTGAATATGAACACCATCACAGATTCTCTGAACTCTAGTCTAATATGTACCTCCAGGTTGAAAAATCTCAAGCACCAAGATCACTTGTGTAAACTCGAGATATTTATCCTCACCTGAGCAACCTGTGCATTGGGTGCATTGAATATGAACACCATCACAGATCCTCTAAACTCCAGTCTAATATGTACCTACAGGTTGAAAAATCTGAAGTACCAAGATCACTTGTGTAAACTGGAGATATTTATCCTCACCTGAGCAACCTCTAGGTGCATCTCAGGCCCCGGTTTATGAGGCTATGCGCTAGTAAATATAGTATAATGGATTCTCGCTAGATTTCAAATATTATAGGAAAAGTGAATCATCAAAAGACGAGCAGCGATTCAGACCAACAATCTGAGCATGGATTCAAATATAAATGCATGGCAATTGTGCTGTAAAACCATTGTGAGTTTTATTTAATTCAAACCTTGTGCATGGAGACCTAGCTTCTTTCTTTGCTACTAGATAGACTACTGTTGGATATGCTGAAACAAGGAACACTTAGGTTGCTTTACTTTTTGCTGCTCTAGCTGCCTATGAATCTATGCACATTCATAACAAGCTATGCCTCCTAGGAAAGTCATGTGCCCTTATGTCTATTGCACAGACTTCTCTCATCAAAACGATGGATCTGAATTATGAGGTTAGATGGTAAGAATACTTACAGCTTGGAGTAGTCAATTTTGAAGCTCTAAAACAGATGTCATAAAGGGCTTCATTGTCCAAAACCATACATTCATCTGCATTCTCCACAAACTGATGGAAAAACCGAAAATGTGAGCATCATCCTATCTGGGTATCCTTCTCTGATCTTGGAATTTAGCAGAGTTCCCATAGCTGATGCTGTGCCTCCTCCCAACGAGTGGGATACTTGGAATCCTGCAAAGAGTTCGATTAGAAAATCATCAGAAGAGTCTGTTTAAAAACATGAGAAACTCTCAAAATAAACCCTAATGCCCAAGTTCTGAAACTCAGTAGTATTCAACACATTTAAAATAAGAAACAGGAGCTGAGTTGCAAGAGTGATACATGCCCAAATTCTGTGCCTGAACTAAATAAGTATATGGCATGAATGTCAAAGTTGATTATATATATAAAACTTATTGGGTGGTTGATTGCTGGTCCACATAAGATTTGTAGCATATGGCAGAGAGGAATGGAGCAAGAAAATTCTTTGCTACTGTACATTCAATCCAACTTCTTACATATTATTAAATATTCATGACAATAACTGTAATATACCCTAGATATATTACATAGCTTGTTTTCACGCACTTATTTAAAAAGACTCTTGAAATGACAATTTTTAATTTACCGGCTAAACCCCGGCATAATTTTCATTAAACATGCATATGCACTTTAAGTTGAAAGAAGAAATTGCGCATAAAATAAAGATACCCATAAACAGAAGAGAGTTAAAACCCAAATCAAAATATGTTCTTATCCTGCTTTATAAACCAACTGAAATAAAGCACTACTGTGGTCCATGCAACATATCTGTCTTCTGTTTAGCTCAATCACTGTTGGAGAACCCATCTATAACTAGCAAAATTTTGCCACTAATGTCATTAGTGAAGAAAAATTATAAATACTAAAAAAATTATATATGTGAAGCATTTAAAAAAAACTTACTCTCTATGGTCAAAATGCAGTAACTGAGCAACCGAATCAGACCAGGCCACAAGTTCTGGCGTCTCAACTTGAACCGAAGGTGAAATTTTTGTATAGCAAACATGGCATTATAGAACTAAACCTCAAGTTTGAAGAAACCGGGTAACTTCTCAAGATAATGAACAACTTATGATCCTTAAAGTAAAATATTGCAAGGAAAAGCAGATTTGGTTTCAGATCCATGTAAAATGGTAGTTAAATTACTAAAGGCAGTTGAAGGGCCACAAGAAGAACTCTCACAATTTGCATTTTATATACCATCTATACAAATCTAAAACTAGTTTCCAAATAACACTGCTAATATCCTGCTACTTTAAATAAATACCAGACCTCAATTTTAATTTATACCTGCACAAATTTATTTCGTGTATAAAAAATAACTGCCAAAAGTCAGCACAGTACAGGTATACTATAACTACTTCAACAGCCAGTTAAGGGAATATACATTTTTAGTATTTACAGATAAACATCCCTGAAGCAATTCAGAAAATTTTACCAAGGAATAATTAATGCATACAAAATCCTGTATTAACCTTTTACTCAAAAATAATATGTAGATAGAAATTTTGTTATCTTAAAAATGATCGCTCAAAGTCAGTACAAAGAAGCGTTTTCTTAGAACACAACTAAGTCCAGCTAGAAAACATCAAGGGCAGGATCTTCACTTCAGAAAAACAAAGCCAAGTTGGTGCTTTGTAACAACTTAGAGTTTCTGAAGAATACAAATCTAAAGGGGCTAGCATTCATCACAGATTACCAGAGACAGAGTGCAATGATGGAACCACAATGCACTTCTGATATTTGAAGCAAAAACAACCTTTTCAATAGATTTCAGTCCTTAACAGTCAAAATGGAGTGGAAGCAAAAAGAGAAAATTTTCATCCCAACAAGTTGATACATGGAACCAAACATATTCATTCATAGTAAACATACCCAGCCAAAGATTGATTCCAGTGCCTAGAGGAACAGTTGCAATTGGAGGGCGTTGGGAAACTTCATATCACTGACTGTTCCTAGTAGCCACCCTACAGTGCCATCTCCCCCTGCAACTTGTTACAGTCACTCTCCATTACCTACAGCATTCAAATCATTGCTCTCATGGGTCAGCAAATATACAAAAGACACTGAATTAAATAGGATTCGCATTGATGAAGTAATCTCATTGTTTTTATTGTACTTCAAGATGATTGTGGTCCTTATTGTATTTCAAGATTATTGTGGTCCTTATTGTATGGACCACAACTAACAGTTCTCTCGAATAATTTATTACACTAAAAACCTTTATTTCCATAATAAATCATGAAGCATAATCAGACATTACGGTGTTGGAACACCAACTGTTATCCTCAAATTCATCCTAATCTCAGTTGCAACATTGTCACCATCAGCTTTCAGTCTTTCTACATGTCCCAAAAATTTATTTAACACCTGATCTGGTGCCTTATCATCCAAATCAAAGATCTGCAGCACAAATAAAGTTTCTCAGTCATTAAAGTGATGTCGGAGAAAGATTCATAATTATACTTTTATCCAAAGATGAAAAAATCGCGATTTTTTCAACTCAACGATTTTATCGGTGATTTTTTCCCGATTTTTTGAAAAAATCGCCGATCGCCAAAAAAAAAAATCGCTTTTTGAACTTATAGGGTTGCTGTTTGATGGCCCCACGATTTTTACCAAAAAAATCGCGATTTTTTTGGTAAAAATCGTGGGGCCATCAAACAGCAACCCTATAAGTTCAAAAAGCGATTTTTTTTTTTGTCATTTTTGCAGCCCTCTCATTTTCTTGACACACCCTGTTGGCAGTTAATGGTAATGTTAAATTCTTAAAGTAAAAGGATGAATCATCCTTTTACTTAAATTTTTAACATTACCATGAAATGACTCAGGATGTTTAAGAGTGGTTTCGACCTCATTGGATTTCATATGGAGAAACTAGAATTTTAGATTTCACTCAAAATTCAGTAGACTTAATGGTTTTTAGGGTTTCATGGTTTGGGGATTTGCATTGTTTCCATTTGATTCTATTATGTGTAAGGGTATGAAATTGGCATTTGATCAAGAGTATGAAGTCCTTTAAGAACCTTGATGTTGGTGGCATTGATTGTTGAACTTTGTTGATGTTGGTGGTATTGATTGTTGAACTCCCCTATTGTGGCCTTAACAAGAATGTACCCTTCACTCAAAGGAAAACAACTGGTTAGGCATGTTAATCTTTTTCTACCGCATTTTAAGGTTGAGGAGATGAACCCTTCACTCAAACCAAAATCATTGGTTAGGCATGTTAAACTTTTTCAATTTCTATCATCTTATAAGGTTGAGCAATCCAAGTCTGAAGACTTTGAGCTAGATGATGTTTATGTATCTCTTGTTGATGATCCCATTTCTAGTAGCGATGAATCAATGATGAGTTTCGTGAGGAGGAGGAGGAGGAGGAGCAACAGCAAGAGGAGGAGGTGACACCACCTACCCCTGCTATCGGTAGAGGGAAGCGTGGTTTACCTACTTTGGCTCCGTGCTTGGGATCCGGAGCTATGAGAGTCCATTACCGGCCCGCCGACACGCCGTCTAGAGGAAAAGCTGGCTGCATTTTCTCGCGAGAGCGGAGAAATCTTGCGTATGGGTTTATTTGGTGCATTCCCTTTGTATATAACATTGAAACAACGATATGAGAATACATTATTATATTTTTTGTTGATATTTTGAGGGTTGAGTTGAGACTAGACTTAGTATTACGGGACAAGATTAGTTTCATGTGTGATGTAGCACTAGACACGATATTAACGATAATACCACATCTTATATTAGTTTTTTCATATTTATGTATTAATGCATTTGTTTATCTTTTGTAGATGCTTTAGATATTAAAAAAATTGAAAAAAATTGAATATTTTTGTATGTGCCGATTTTTTTCCGATTTTTACGATTTTTTCCAGATTTTTACGATTTTTTCCGATTTTTTCCCCTCGGCGATTTTATCCCGATCGCGATTTTTTCATCTTTGCTTTTATCACATAAGTCAACTCTCTATAACCAAGCATTTTAATTTGACAGCAACATATAACCAATACCTAAAATAAAAATTATTGACACTAGAAAGTATCAGGAGAATAAATTAAATCTACAAAAAAACAAACTTGTTCAAGCATATTGCCAAATGACAAGTTTTCCATGCAGAAGGGGAATCCTAAGTGAATGGCACCCCAATGCAGGGGCACTGATATAACAAGAGAGCCATCGGCATAGGATTAACTTTCGTAAATCTTAGACAACCATTCAATACTTCCAATAGCAATAGTTCTAACATTAGCGATCAAGAAATCTCTTTTTCTCAAAATAGCATAATTACATCTCTTGTGATTAGTTACCCCTATCACCTTCCTCTTTGCTATCAGTCACCCCCACCAAGTCAATGCTAAAGAAAGGGCTTGCAGTGATCCTCCTCAAAAGCGGAGGCACTGATAGCTCAGAAGGTATGGAGTTTTTGTTTGTAAACTGTGAGTGAGCACTGTGAAGGAAAAGGCCATCAAGAACACGCTAATAATTCCAATGAAGCCCATTGTGCTTTCTTGAAACTCTGCAAAGGAGTCCCGACACTTCATTGGTGAGAATCATTATTAAAATTAACAATGGTTTGCAACTAACTATTATAAACCACGAATTCATAGTGAGGCACGTGTAAGCTATGTGGACATTGTAAGTGAAGAAAGTTATTTGAGAAATCAAAATTTTAAACTACGACCTTCATGCGCCATGTGGATCCGACATGAATCCCACATGCTTTACTGCGCCATTCTTTAAAACAACCATGCAAGACATGCAGGACGCCACGCGATGCTGTGGCATGCCAACATATTGGTGCTATTTTTTTTATTAGTGTTGCTACGAGGTCTTGATTTGCCCTTGGTTTTGGTGTTACTTTGGCTTCTGGTTTTATGTTGCTGGGCTTTAGTCATTTGCTTAATCTATTGAAAGAACTAAAAGTCCACTATTACTCTTGTCTTTGCTCTTGGTGCTTCAAGCTTGGGACTGGTTATCGACCTGGAATATCTGCAGAACCAACAATAAACTTAAGAAAGTGTGTACCACCAACACAACGATGAAATTAAAACATTGTTTTCATGTCAACTATTGCACGGGACTAGGGGCAAATCCATGGAGGAAAAGGAGTGAGTGGTTGGTAAGACTCGACAATCTAAGATTACCCTTTGCACTCCCCCACCTATCTATTACCTATATAGATAGGGGAAAATATTCAATCCGTAGCATAAGAAAAGTGTTGATGATAGGGCTCTGATCAGTAAAACCCTCGACTCCCAAGGATTCATTAGGGGGTTGACTTCTCTATGCCGTCATCCAACCAACCCAACACCAACAGGCAGTGAGTGAATGCGAGGCTAGCTATCAAGAGAGGGAGCCAAGTGTACCAGTCTCTAAGCAAGTGATCCGAGTCCAAGTAAGGGGGATTCATGTTTGCCTAGAGGGAGGGGAGCAGAGATCAAAGAACCTAACTTAAAGAATCAACTATGAATATGTATGTATGGAAGGTCTCACCCAAAGTTCTTTTCCCCCTGGTTGGAGATTTCTTACTGGAACTATAATTTTTCTTTCTTATACGTAATTACGCTCTGACCAAGCACCTCACCCATATTCATATCTTGTTCCAGATCCTTATAGTTACAGGGACAATTTCAGATCCTTCCATTATAGAGTCAGTAGCAACAGTTGATGTTGGTGCAGAAAAATAAATGGTTGTCGCTGGATCGAATTATATATAACCAACTGCTGAACCAAGAAATAGATAATCAAACAGATGATTCAGTTGATCCAGTAGCAACGGTATAAAATGCATAGGTTAGTCCAGCGGCTAAGAAAGCAAAACCATAAGCATCAGTAGCATAAGAACCACCAAGACCATCAGTGGTTTAATCAGTGGTTTTTTGTGTGAAAGATGCACGAGCAGTGGCATATGCATACCCAGGAACACAGGAAGAGTCTGTTGATTAATAACCAAGTACCACCAATGGTAGGGTCAGAAGCATAAGCAATTTTAGTTGAACCAGTTGATCCAGCTACAGAGCCATCTAAGCCAAGCCATCCAGCAGCAATAGAGGCATAAGTAGGATAAGCACCATAAGTATAGGTATATATAGAAGCAGTAGATTATATTTTTGAAGCACATGTAGGGAAATGGGCATATCCAGTTGCTTACCCAAAACAATATTACCTAGCAACATACCTTACAGAGCCAAAGTTGTGTCTTTCAAAAGCTAGATCCTGTAACAGTCCTGGTAAAAATTCGTGTAAAAATATATAAAACCACAGTGATGGGACACGTATTCCAAGCTGAATGGTGGACAAAACATTCTAGCGGGTGTTCATTTTAGATGGTATGGCTAAGGAAATTGGCCATACTAATCAATGGTTTTTTGTGTGAAAGATGCACGAGCAGTGGCATATGCATACCCAGGAACACAGGAGGAGTCTGTTGATTAATAACCAAGTACCACCAATGGTAGGGTCAGAAGCATAAGCAATTTTAGTTGAACCAGTTGATCCAGCTACAGAGCCATCTAAGCCAAGCCATCCAGCAGCAATAGAGGCATAAGTAGGATAAGCACCATAAGTATAGGTATATATAGAAGCAATAGATTATATTTTTGAAGCACATGTAGGGAAATGGGCATATCCAGTTGCTTACCCAAAACAATATTACCTAGCAACATACCTTACAGAGCCAAAGTTGTGTCTTTCAAAAGCTAGATCTTGTAACAGTCCTGGTAAAAATTCGTGTAAAAATATATAAAACCACAGTGATGGGACACATATTCCAAGCTGAATGGTGGACAAAACATTCTAGCGGGTGTTCATTTTAGTTAGTATGGCTAAGGAAATTGGAAAAGGCAAAGGAAAAAGCTTTGGAAAGACATGAGGCATTAATTTCCATTTTATTTATGAAAATAATGGAAATTAGGAGAAAATGAAGGTGAAATGTCAGAGGTTGCATGTGAGGATGAAAATGAAGGAAAATAATGGAAAATGAAGAAAATAGAAGCCTCATTGATAAAAAGGCTTCTGAGGATCGATTGGTAAGTTTTGGTGAGTGCATTTTTTGAACTCTCTCATTATTCTCTCTCTCTCTGTCTCTCTCTCTCATAATCTTGGATACTTAGAGTTTTCTTGGAGCACTCTTGCAGAGTGTGTATACTTGGTGATTTGGAGCAAGAAGGCAAAGGAAGAGTAGGAAAGTGCAAGCGAACATCGAGATCAATAGCTACAACGATTTTTGATTGCAAATACCGAGTTGCACGTATGCTTTCCTCACTAGTTTTGGCATGCATGGTGTATGCATGTGGATTTTCCTAGCCTTGCTATTTCCTGGATAGCCATGGTGTTGTGGTTTTATTTCCATTGATTGTTTTTTGGTTGGTTCTCAAGATTCCTCTAGTTGTTGGGTTGAGTTATTAGTTCCTGGAGCCTTGGTTGGACAAACACTCTGGAGCACGACGGACAATTGTTGGGTTGAGTTACTAGTCCTAGAGCCTCGGTTGGACAAACGATTTGGAGCCCTAGGTGGGTGAGTTACTAGTCTTGGAGCCTTGGTTGGACAAACGCTCTGGAGCCCTAGGTGGGTGAGTTACTAGTCCTGGAGCCTTGGTTGGACAAACACTCTAGAGCCCGAAAACAACTGGGGTTGAGTTACTAGTCTTGGAAGCCCTGGTTGGAAAACACACTTTGGAGCCCTGGAGCAGCTTGGATAGAGACCAATTTGTGATGGTTGTGATGTCCGACCGTGAGGTGGAATCACTGGTTGAGGGTTGAGGTGGTTTGGCCTCTGGAAGCCCTGGATTGGTTTTGATTGATATGTTTGATGAGATCCCATATTCATGCTTGGAATATGGCATGAGGGTGATTGGTTGAAGAAAGACTCGGTTCAACCAATCTATGGTCAGGTGGAACATGGAAGTACTATCTCCAGTTGGTTTCTACATTCATTAATGAGTAGTTCATTCCCTTGGTATTTGGTATGAAAATGTATTGATTTATATGTGGATTCTATTGTTGTTGTACCCATAGTGTTTTAGTTGTTATTATGCTGGTTATGAGCAAGCATTTTTACAATGATGATGTATGGCTCTCCCCATGTTTTTGCTTGTAAATGAATACACAATATATCTATGGTCAAATAGATTGTATTGCAGTTAATGATGTAGGGGAGAAATGCTTCTTAGCGATTCTTAGATAAGTCTGAGACCCCTATGATTTGTTATGTTGTTTATACTTGTATCTTTCATGTTTGTGACATGTTTGACAAAATGTTTGTCATGGCTAGGAGAGATCTAGATGCGTTCTTAATGATGTGATTGCTTCCGTATCATTGTCCTATTGTTATTTATCATCTCTGAACTTTTCATGAAGTTCTAGCCAGAGCATTGGGTTCTGGGCCTGAAAATGTGCCTCAAATCCCAGGGATGATGGCACATAACTGAGTATTTTGGGTCATGTCCACTGACATGCAGTGTTATTCTTGCGACTATAGCCTCCTGGATGCAGGAATGTAAGCATGTGCCTGCGACTATGGCTCAAAGAGGTTAAAATGTCAGTATTTTCCAGGGGTAAGAGGCTTGAAAGGTTGGGTTACCTCCTTGGGATGTTGTTGTTGGTGTACAAGGTATGTATGTTGTGTTTCTGTCAGTTCCACTTCCTTAAGGTCACCTAGGAATCTCATTATAGTAGCCTCTCGTCACATGTTTACCACGGTTGGCCAGTTACTTGGGTAGATGTGGGAAGAGGATGTTACAGATTCCGTATCTGAGTTTAAAGATCAATATTCTTCTGACCTTAGTGATCATGGTGAAGAGTTTGATGATCGTAATAGTTTTCTAGTTCTAGAACCTATAGATCCAGAGTAAGTAACAAAGGTAGTTGATTCATAAGTTCCAGGACTAGCAACCAAGCCATCATAAGCAACAAAAGTAGCATATCCAGTAGCAAAATTAGGTGTTTCAGGACCATAACTAGTGACAGATCGAGAACTTTGTGATAAAGATGAAGAGTTCGAGTCTCGAGACCTATATCCTGTTAGAGAATGAGATCCTTATCCATCACCAACAACATAGCCTATAGACCCATATCAAAATCCAGTTCACGACCAAGACCCAGCAACATCCTTTACTACTTATTGCCCAACATACCTTCCAGCTCTCAAAAAACATATTCTCGAGTGCCACTTCCTGTCCTAGCATCTCTTCTCTCAGTGGCCGAGTTCCCCTTCCTGTCCTAGCATCTCTTCACTTAGCTCAATTAGTAGTTATAGTCTATTGATCAGCGGTTGTCATTGATGTCAACCCAAGCAGCACCAGGGGCTAACCCAATATTGCATGGGAATTTTGACTTACCAAATTAACATATTCTGGGTCAATAATTCTTTTGATGGTTTCTACTTGTCGAGATGTTTCCATTGATATATGGCACGCCATGTAATTCTTCACAGTTTGAGAGATATTCATGTTTGAAGTTTGTACCCCCAGTTAGTGGGCTAAAACCCCATGGGGTTGGGGCATGGGTTATTTAAAAGTCATAATTAATATTTTTAATGCTCCTAAAATCCCTCCCATGTTCACTTGTTGAAACCCCTCTCAACTTAAGCATTCATATAAATTGTGATCTTCATTTCCTCCTTATGTAAGGGATTCGGCCATCTGAAACAGGTCATCTTGGAATTTTCGATCTAAATTTTTTTCTACGAAGGTTCAGAAGCTGAAATTTTGTATGAGGCGAGGCCGAAATCCTGAGGAAGCTGCAGTAAAAATTTCAGATCAAGGTGCGCAATATTTTTGGAGATATGATCTGTGTAAGTCGGGGTTTTTGCAGGGTCCTGAAATTCATCTCAATGAAGTTACCATGGTAAATTCGTCATAACTCTCTCTCTGAGTATCAGATTGGAATTCCGTAAAAAGTGACGGATAGTGCACAGTCTATACTTTTCTCTCTATCAATTTCAGAAAAAAATGAAGAAAAAGTGACACGTGGCACGCCGTACAAGTGCGCTCTGCTGAAATAGTCCATAATTAGGGCATTGTGAGAGATTGGGTATAACTCTCTCTTCAAGAACCCAAATTGGGTCAGACCTATGGCATTGGAAAGATGACTCAGAGGACTACTATAGGACCGAAAATCAAATATTGAGGATCTGAAATGACAAAGATACACCATATTCAATATCGAGCTCCTAGAAGGAAAGAAAGAGCTAGATCATGTGTTGTCAAGGGTTGCAAAGGACCAGACTTTCTACAGCAAAAAAACAAAGTAAGGTGCAACAGATGGTAGCATGATAAGAGCAGCAACCAAGGTTCATAACAGCAACAAGAAGTTCATCATATGAAGTCTTCAAGTGAGTAGCACTGCATATAATCATTGTAAAGGTATCATCGTACTTAGTCATTGTAAATACATTATTGTACAAATTGTACTAGTGTCTATCTGCCAAGGGTTGAAGAGGCAGTGTTGGGAGGTCTAGGATCATCATTAGGTAGTTGTATCAAAGTTGGGGTTATGGTCTAGTATATATTCTTCTTCTACATCATTCTATATCATTGTAAAGTGGACCATTTTCCCTGGTACGGGAGTCCATTCTTCTTTTATTCTTCTATAGGGTGGTAGGGTGGTGCTAAGGTGAGTTGTAGCTCATTGGGTGTTGGGGCATCCGTTCAGTTGACTACTGAAGAATCTCAGGCGTTGTAGTGTCCATCCAGTGGGAGCTGGAGAAGATTTTTTTTCTAGATTCTAGGAAGTTAGAGATTTATTTTCAATTGGAGTTGAATATTAAAGAATTATTAGAAAAGCATTAGGTGGTTTTTGTCCCGGAGTGGGTTTCCACCTTAAAAACTGTGTGCATTTGTGTTCCTCTTGTTTGCTGCTATCATTGTACAAACATTGATAATAATTAAAGATTAACTAATGCTCTAATTGAAATAAATATTGATTCACCCCCCTCCCAGCCACGGTGTCCAACAATTGGTATTGAGCTTGGTTCCTTCAAAGAGTTTAACGAACTGAAAGAGAATGGAGCCTTCAGAATGGTGTACCTCTATTCAATGAAAATAATTATGCACTCTAGAAAGGAATAATGGAGGTCTATCTCTTGGTGCAAGGTTACAAAGTATGGGACACTGTTCAAAATGGATTTACATCAACCACGGATGAACAAGGTAAAAATAATTTGGTAAATGATGCGAAAGCAAAGAATATTATTATCGGTGGACTTATTGAATCTGCTTATCATAAGGTGTTGGGTTGTAAAACCACCAAAAATGTATGGGACAAGCTTGAGAATATGTATGCAGGTGACTCAAATGTCAAAGAAGCAAAGCTTCAAATATATAGAGCAAAATTTGAGCAACTCAGAATGAAAGAAGATTGCAACATTGTTGCATACTTCCAATACATTGATGAAATATATGCTACACGAAAGGATTGGGAGAGCTAGTTAATGAAAAACTAGTTGACGAGAAGATTCTTAGAACGTTAAGGGAAGTTCAAACTTTTAAAGGTATCCGGTCATGAGAATGAGATGCAAATCTAGACAAACAAATGAAGAATTTTTGAGTTCTCACAACACTGTGAAATGAGACTTGATGAAGAAAAGAATTTTTAAATCTAGAAAGCGCATTCATTGCATCTAAGCAAACCAATAGGAACCTTCTTCAATTGAAATAGCATTTTTGCAAGTGTGAAGAAAAGG
Organism: Pinus albicaulis; assembly: GCA_034641835.2. NCBI lineage: Eukaryota > Viridiplantae > Streptophyta > Pinopsida > Pinales > Pinaceae > Pinus > Pinus albicaulis. Next base: position 777,887,850 of record CM076573.1, on the reverse strand, counting down.
GAGATGATGGAGAAGGTCTTTCAGATAGAGAATATGCTTACTTCCGAGAAAAACTAAAACACAGTGAGGAAGAAATTCAAAGGTAAACTTCCATTGATATGTTTCAGTTGTGGTGAGGTTGGGCATTTTGTAGCAAAATGTTCGAACAAAAGTGATGGCAACTCAAAAGGAAAGAAAGGCTTTAAGAAATTCAACAAGCAAGGCAAAAATAAAGGATCCAAAAGGAACTTTCTCTCTAAACAAGATAGCTCCTCATCCGATGAAGAAAGTGATAGCAAAGAAGAAGCCAATGAGAAAGTATTTTTTATGGCCAAGCACAATAAACAAGAAGTATCAAACAACGAAGAAGAAGGGTTGACCATAGAAGAATTTTATGAGGATGCAATCAAGCTTATAAAAGAGCTCAATGCTGAGAAGATCCGTTCCAACACTCTTTAAGAACAAGTTCAAGGTCTCAAAATTGAGGTTGAAGAACACTAATGTATTGAAGAGTCACTTCAAAAGAAGTTAGAAGAAAGCAACCAAGAAAGGGAAGCATTCGAAGCTGAAGTATTCTCGTTGCGTAAGGAAGTGAAGAAGGGAAAAACTATCCAAAACTATGCCAATAGCTCAAGGGCTTTGGAAGAACTCATCAACAATCAACAATCTTACAACGACATAATTGGCCTCGGTTACAAAGAAGTAGAAGCGGGACCTTCTATAACAAAATACAATGAACCTATGAGATCTGACATACATGTAGACTTCAGTGGACAAGATTCGCAAGCACATCCTTGGAAGACGATTCCTTGACGAAGATTTTCATCCAAGTACCAACATATTTTTCATGGCTATTGTTATTCATGTGGAAAATTTGGTCATAAAGTGGCAAGATCCCCTTTCGCACGTACCTTATGAACCAATACAATTCAAGAGATTCTTCAAATATGAACCTCGAGGCCTCAATGGAAACATCAGCTGTTTGAAAATTTAAGAAATAATATGGATACAAAGTATAAATTTTGGACACATAGCCGGAGGCTGAACCGAAAATCACTCGGAAGGTGCAGAAGCCACGGAATGAACGAACATGGAAGAAGAAGAAGACTGATAATTGTGCTCTCGCTCTCAAGGCTCAAAAAAGGAAAGATGTGTGGTATGTTGACAGCGGTTGCTCAACGCATATGATTGGAGATAGAAGGAAATTTGTATCTCTGAAAGAGAAGAAGGATGGAACCATATCCTTTGGAAATGATGGATCTTCAAATGTTATAGGATCAGGTACCATCACTCTCGGAAGAAAATATGTTATAGCCAAGAATGTTCTATTGGTCGAAAACATGAATCACAATCTGCTCAGTGTTGGACAAATGTGTGATCAAGGACACACAATGCTATTCAACTCCACAAAATGTGAAATCTGGAAAGACAGGTATGGTAAAATTGTGGCTACAGCGAGTCGAGCTCCAAATGACATATATGTTCTGGATGAAGCAACTAGTCATGTCTACTAGCTAAAGAAGATGAAAGTTGTTTATGGCACAAACGAATGGGTCACATAAACTTTGACAATATTGTCAGGATAAGAAAAAAGGAAGTAGTACGAGAAATGCCGAAAATCTCAAAACCTTCCAACACACTATGTGAGGCATGTCAGCATGGCAAGCAGACAAAAGTCCAATTTAAAACAAAAGAACACTTTTCATCACATCCATTGGAATTGATACATACTGATCTATGTGATCCTGTGAGAACAAAAGGCTTAGACGGAGAATTATATTTCATGTTAATGATAGATGACTATACTAGGATGACAACCGTCAGTTTCCTAAAGAAAAAATCTGATGCATTTGAGTGCTTTAAGATCTACAAGGAGTTGGTTGAAAATGAAACTGATTTGAAAATAAAGTGTTTAAGATCAGAGAATGGTGGAGAATTCACTTCCAAATTATTTCAGTAATACTGTGACGAAAATGGAATAAAAATGCAATTTTCAACAGCATGAACACCTCAACAAAATGGAGTTGCTGAAAGAAAGAATAGAACTATACAGGAAATGGGTAGAACAATGTTGAAGGACTCAAAATTGGATGAAAAATTCTGGGTTCAAGCAATTGATACGACAATCTTCATTATCAACCGAAGTCTTCTCAGAAATAATTGCAACAAGACTCCATATGAATTATGGAATGGAAAACCAGCTAATGTAAAATATTTCAGAATATTCGGAAGCAAATGTTATATCAAAAGAGAAGATCAAAATTTGGGTAAGTTTGAATCACATGTTGATGAAGGTATCTTTGTTGGTTACTCATGCAAAAGAAAGGCCTATAAATGCTATAATCTAAGACGAAAACAGATAGTGGAGAGCATAAATGTTACATTTGATGAAAATGGTGTTCTAGCGAGTAATTATGAGGATCTAGAATCTTTGAAACTTGAGACATAGGCTGAAAAAGACACAGATAAAATTTTAGAACAAGAAGCAACTATCAACGAGGAAGAAGTAAACAATGATCATCGAGATATATCAGAACAACAACAAGAAGCTCCTCCAAGGAGAACAAAAGAGTGGATTCAAAAGAACCATCCATCAAATCAAATCATCGGTGACATAAATGAAGGTCGACAGCTTCGTTCATCACAACAAGCTCACGTTGCTTTTCTAGCAAACTTTGAGCCTAGTAGTTTTGAGGAAGCCAGCCAAAATGAACATTGGGTAGCAGCTATGAATGAAGAATTGGATCAAATTGAGAAGAATAACACCTGGGAATTAGTTCCATGGCCAAAAGATAAAAATGTCATTGGGACTAAATGGGTGTTCAGGAACAAATTGAATGAAGATGGGCAGGTTACCAGAAACAAAGCAAGATTGGTTTGCAAAGGCTATGCACAAGTGGAAGGAATTGATTTCGACGAAACATTTGCACCAGTTGCCAGAATGGAAGCCATCTGAATGTTTCTCACCTATGCATGTTCAAGGAAAATAAAAGTCTACCAAATGGATGTTAAGTCAGCATTTCTGAATGGAGAATTAGAAGAAGAAGTTTACATCAAACAACCTGAAGGTTTTCTACTATCACAAAAATAAGACTATGTCTGTAGGTTAAAGAAGGCTCTATATGGCCTCAAGTAGGCTCCCAGAAAATGGTATGCTCATCTTGATGGATATCTACGTCAACAAGGGTTCAAGAAAGGTACTGTTGATAGCAATATTTATGTACAAATAGATAAAGATAATTTAACAATCGTTGAGGTATATGTTGATGATATAATATTTGGTAGCAATGATGATCGACTAAGTAAGAATTTTTCTACAAAGATGCAAAGTGAGTTTGAGATGTCTTTACTTGGTGAGCTGACATACTTCTTAGGGCTTCAAATATCTCAGCAAGAGAAAGGAATATTTATATGTCAAGCCAAGTACATCAAGGAAATGCTCGAGAAATTCAAAATGGAAGATTGCAAACCCATCCTTACTCCAATGGTAACAGGTTGCAAATTGAGCATAGACGACTCATCTAAGGATGTGGATCAGAAGTTGTACAGATCTATGATTGGTAGTCTTCTATATGTAACAGCCTCTCGGCCAGATGTTATGCAAGCAGTTGGACAAGTAGCAAGATTCCAAGCAGCACCAAAAGAATCACATATTATTGCCGTCAAAATAATTCTTCGATATCTAAAGGGCACAGAAGAATATGGCTTGTGGTATCCCAAGGGTAACAATCTCATTATTCAAGCCTTTACAGATGTAGATTGGGCAAGAAGCGTTGATGATCGTAAGAGTACTAGTGGAGCAGCATTCTATCTAGGTGGTTGTCTCGTATCATGGTTGAGCAAAAAGCAAACTTCAATCTCGTTATCTACAACGGAAGCAGAATACATTGCAGCAGCATCATGTTGTACTCAAGTCCTTTGGATGAAACAAACTTTGCAAGATCTTCAAGTACAATTCAGTGAGCCTATTCCCATATTTTGTGACAACACTAGTGCCATCAGCATCTCCAAGAATCCTGTCATGCATTCAAAAACAAAACACATTCCGATCAAATATCATTTTGTTAGAGAACAAGTCGTTGAAAAGAATATCAAACTTGAGTATGTTTGTACAAAAGAACAAATTGCTGATATCTTCACTAAACATTTACCTCGTGAAGCATTTGAATATCTTCATCAAAAGCTTGGGATTCTCCCAAGTTCTCATTAGATTTTCCTTTTTCAAGAATATAAAGCGGGAGTGGAAGTGTGTACAGGTCTGCAAGACGATTTTGTGTCAGCGGGAGTGGAAGTGTGTACAGGTCCGCAGGATGGTTGTGTTTAAGGGGGAGTTACCCTTTGCCATTGATGTCAATGGGGGAGAGAATGTTATAGGAAGAGGTGTCATGATCGAAGGGGGAGTACTTGTGTTGCCATCAATGCCAAAGGGGGAGATTGTTGATCAACGGTAGTCATTGATGTCAACCCAAGCAGCACCAGGGGCTAACCCAATATTGCATGGAAATTTTTACTTACCAAATTAATATATTCTGGGTCAATAATGCTTTTGATGGTTTCTACATGTCGAGATGTTTCCATTGATATATGGCACGCCATGTAATTCTTCACGGTTTGAGAGATATTCATGTTTGAAGTTGGTACCCCCAATTAGTGGGCTAAAACCCCATGGGATTGGGGCATGGGTCATTGAAAAGTCATAATTAATATTTTTTATGCTCCTAAAATCCCTCCCACGTTCACTTGTTGAAGCTCCTCTCAACTTAAGCATTCATATAAATTGTGATCTTCATTTCCCCCTTATGCAAGAGATTCGGCCATCTGAAACAGGTCATCTTGGAGTTTTCGCTCTAAATTTTTTTCTATGAAGGTTCAGAAGCTGAATTTTTTATGAGACGAGGCTGAAATCCTGAGGAAGCTGCAGTAAAAATTTCAGATCAAGGTGCGCAATATTTTTGGAGATATTATCTGTGTAAGTCAGGGTTTTTGCAGGCTCCTGAAATTCATCTCAAAGAAGTGACCTTGGTAAATTCGTCATAAATATCTCTCTGAGTATCGGATTGGAATTCCATAAAAAGTGACGGATAGTGCATAGTCTATACTTTTCAATCTATCAATTTAAAAAAAAAATGAAGAAATAGTGACACGTGGCACGCCGTACAAGTGCGCTCTACTGAAACAATCCATAGTTAGGGCATTGTGAGAGATTGGGTATAACTCTCTCTTCAAGAACCCAAATTGGGTCAGACCTATGGCATTGGAAAGATGACTCAGAGGACTACTACAGGACCAAAAATTAGATATTGAGGATCTGAAATGACAGAGATACACCAGATTCAATATCGAGCTCCTAGAAGGCAAGAAAGAGCTAGATCATGTGTTGTCAAGGGTTGCAAAGGACCAGACTTTCTACGGCAGAAAAGCAAAGAAAGGTGCAACAGATGGTAGCATGACAAGAGCATAAACCAAGGTGCATAACAGTAGCAAGAATTTCATCATATGAAGTCTTCAAGTGGGCAGCACTGCATATAATCATTGTAAAGGTATCATTGTACTTAGTCATTGTAAATACATTATTGTACAAATTGTACTAGTGTCTATCTGCAAAGGGTTGAAGAGGCAGTGTTGGGAGGTCTAGAATCGTCATTAGGTGGTTGTATCAAAGTTGGGGTTATGGTCTAGTATATATTCTTCTTCTACATCATTCTATATCATTGTAAAGTGGACCATTTTCCTTGGTACGAGATTCCATTCTTCTTTTATTCTTCTATAAGGTGGTATGGTGGTGCTAGGGTGAGTTGTAGCTCATTGGGTGTTGGGGCATCTGTTTAGTTGACTACTGAAGAATCTTGGGCGTTGGAGCGTTCATTCAGTGGGAGTTGGAGAAGAATGCTTTTCTAGATTCTAGGAAGTTGGAGCTTTATTTTCAATTGGAGTTGACTATTAAAGATTATTAGAAAAGCATTAGTGTTTTTGTCCTGCAGTGGGGTTTCCCCACCTGCAAACCTGTGCATTGTGTTCTCTTGTTTACCATTATCATTTATAAACAATGTAGATAATAATTAAATATCAACTCCATGTTCAATTAAAGAAATACCTTATTCACCCCCCTCTGTTTCCCCAACATAACTGTCCATTTCTGTTTAGGGTAAGTATAGTCCGTCCTATTTACCTCCGTAGATATGTGGATTTAAATATCCTGCCATGAGAGTTGATAATCATGTATCCAAATATTTTCCAGTTAAATTGAAAAATATACTGTTTGGGTTATGTATATAGTATTTGGAGGTATGTACAAATTGCCATGTGTACTAAACATGTACACAGATGTGTTGTAAACATGTGAAATTTTTTATACGACAATGAAGAAGTTGATTTACCTAGATGAATGCACACATTCGGTTATCACCTACCTTAGCATATAGACCCTCGTAAGCCAACATTTTCACTACAGTAGAACTTAGCCAATATTTATTTATCTTTTGTTATTAAGAAACTAATTTTAAATATAACTTTTTATAGCCTTTCCTTAACCTTTTATAGCTTTTCTTACCAAGAAGAGCGTCAAATAAGATGAAAAGGAATCTTATTCGCTATAAAAACCCAATGACTTTATTTGACAGGTTAACTCCAACCGTATTTCATGAGATGGGCAACAACAAATTTAGAATACTTGCAAATAGATTAATGCGAAGATTAAACTGACTTTTGAGAAAGGTCCCATGCCACAGCATATGACTAATAAGAGCCACAAAGAATTGTCAATCAAATTTCTCCACCAATGGCCAACACGTCCGTGTGCATTGATGTTGTACATCGTTAAAGATTACATCTTATTCTCGATTTCATAATTATCGAATGGGGTCATAGGACTAGAGAAGTCTATCCTCGTTATGTTTAGTTTTACAAAACATTTTCCAAGTTTTTGATGTAGTTCTCCCATGTTCACATCTTAATCAAAGAAAGGCTATTCCTCACCAACACCATTTGGAACGAGGAACACAAACTCATTTTTCTTATTCAGCTTGCAAGGACCACACCATGCAACTTACCATGAACTGATTTGTTTCATTCAATTAATAATATTTGATTATTTTTTTTAGATAGTCACCTCTTCCCAAAAATGAGTAATGTTGCTCTCTTATCATTGTTTTCTGACCTCATGCCTCTGAAACAGCATCTCTGCTTTTTCATCTCAAAAATTAAATGGGTTCAAGCTCTCTAATTAACTCTCCAAAACATTTTTGAAAATAAGAGCCTGAGAACACAAATGTTTTTTAAGCACCATCCACCTAAGGATTTTGGGGACAGCCTTTCTAGGATGTTAACAATTTATCCTTTTCTGCCTTCTTAATCAAACAATTCTAAAGCATATTGTCAAATTTTAATCAGCCTGCCTTTTTAGATTCACCAAATAAAATCTAGTATGAGGAAGTGTTCAAGAAACTTGAATCTCACAACAAGTCTACTAGCTCTAGATAATCTTTTATGGTACTAGGCAATACATGTTTCTCCCACAATGCTAAACTCAACTTTTCTTTATAAATACTTGCTCCTTATGAAAGCCTAGGTATTTAAAGTCAACATCTAGATCCCTACACAGTGTGGGAATGTATGAAAATTTGATTTTTTTCACCGAGAGACCTAAAATGTAGAATCAAAGATTTAATAATATTTATCACAAATGGCTTTGTAGAAGAGATCCATGCTTTCATAAAGTTTCTCAAACTGGCCCTTAGCTCCACAGAACATCAATATGCCATAAAAGAAGAATACAGCATCAAAGAGGGCCCATGCTTCAGCCTACTTCTCACAGACGTTTTTATGATTGACCAAGTCCTACCGTCATTTGAAAAGAAGGGTGGACAAGAGTGAAAACTTTATATGAACCTCCTTTTAAAGTTTGAAAATGGGGGAGGCAACTAAGATAATTGCAAATGAAGCTAAGTTGATGTAGTCATTAGCCAAGTGACAAAACTATGACACGAGTCTAAATGAATAAGAATAAGTTCATCATATAACCAACTCACTTAGTGAAATATTAGAGTATATTAAACTTTCAAATAAAACATTTATGTTCTTATTTTAACTTGTTAAAGCCTTTAAAGCTATTCAAACAACCTCATGAGTTTACTTTTCTTCTGAACCCAACCTATTTTATGAACATGGTGAAAGGCATTAACCCCAAAAATCTGCAGACTATTGATACAAAATATAGTAAACTCACTAAAAGAGAAAGAAGAGACAAACTCATAAAATATATTGTTCATAATAAAAGAGAGTTATGCCCATTCATACCTTTATAGCACCTAAAAGTATTGTTCAAATTAATTAATAAAATACACTATCACTCAAAAAATATATGTTGTCTCATTCGTCATTATTGCCTGTGGACAAGCTGGGACACTCACATGTGTTCGTGCTGTTCTGCTGTGCCCACGCAGCTCGGTTCCCTGACAGTCTGTAGTCACATATAAAAGGCAGGTTCCTCCCAGGTTTATTAAAAGTTTATGTGATTCCAACTTCCTGCATAGAACACAACGTCACAATGCTTTCCATTCTTCTGCACAAAAACATAGTTATCCCTAGATAATTTTAATCCACGTGAGTCCACTATAATGTATACACATTGTAACTAATTTGGGCCTTATTAACAAAGAATACTGATTTGTCACAAATTAATCGCCTATTAAAACTAATTCATCAAAAAAATTTTATGTTCAATGAAGCGCTTCTTACATTAATAAAGTATATAAATAAGTGGGGTCATAGTAGGTTGTTTTGGGACAAAAGCCTTTTTTGTTTTTGAATATTCATTGCCCTATGTGGCATCTACTAGCTATATTCTTCCATTGGGTCGTTATCAAGGTCGATGGTATTTCATTAATCATCACTCGATATCCAACACGCTGATTGTTTTAAATGGTACTCATCAAAGTCAAATGGAGACCCATCACAATTTGATCCTGCCAACTGTCTTCAAACAAGACAAGAAAAACATTAGCCTAGGTTTTGAGGCCAGGAGAGCCAACTTGCAAACAACTACAATGTCATGATTTTGAGGCGAACGACAAAAACTAGGAGCTAGTCAAGGTGGGAGTTTATCTTCGAGCAATGGCCTATGCTCTTATGCGGTTATGCCCGATCCTTCAAGCGTGTTGGAATATTTGTGACCAATGCCAATAAACTTCTTGTTTCTAACGCATCAAAGGCCAAGAACAAGTTTCTTTAAGACACAAATAATGGCTTTCCAGTGTGAACATTAAGATTACATCATATAGAGTCAAGATACATGTTTTTTTATCGAGCAACAACTTTTTATGGTGTATTTTTTATAATCCATGACAATATATTGAACCACTCATTTGGCAAGTGGGGAAAACCATTCAGAAGAAAAGCACTTTTGAAGTAAATCATCTCAAATAAAGTCCAAGCATTTGTTGACCACTCTGCAACCCACCATCAATCGGATTGATATGCGTTCTTATCGAATCAGTGCATACTAAATTTTGAACAGCCTCAGAAAAGTTGCCAAGAATGTGAGTCCCAATTTGAGACAGTCGGAAGTCACATACCATGTAGTTTAAAAGCTTTGATCCATGAATGCCGACAACTATGAAGAGCAAGATGAGCTGTGGTATTGAAAAAATTGGAAAATCCTTGAAACAAGTGGTCAAACACCACCATGATGACTTATTTTTTTCCTACTTTTGGGAGTCCCATTGTAGAAATTATAAACTATAATTACAGCCCCCCTCCATCCAACCCTATAAAGGCTCATATATATAACTTGGAAATGGTAAATTGAAATATAAACACTACATGACTAGCTCCATTTTGCTCACTTGTCCATGGATACATATGGAAATATTTAACAAGGTAAAGAAATCATTGATACTATTTTAATGTAAATAATTATCCTGAAAACCACGTGCTGAAAACCTACCTTGCTTATGATTTTGCTGAATAATTTTCTAAAGCAATTTTACAATAATACTGAATACACTATATACTTATCTCTCCTCAAGTATGTACCAACCTCTTAGGAAATTAATCTATGAAAAGACAAAAACGTGTTCATCAAACCTTTCTCCTTCCTCGATTGTGGGCTGATGTCTGTATTACTCACTTTTAATTGGCGGACCTCATTTCGCAGGGTTAATACCGTTTTTTTCACCTGAACTGCACTATCTCATGAACTGTGCTCATAAAGACTACTTAGACTTTAAAATTCATGCCACAGATATTTTCAATATTGCCACAAACTGCATGTATGTTTGATGCATTTAAATTTGTGAGAACCTTAAAACCTATGTAGACTTTCATTCCACTGGCCTCAAAATCACGTTGGAAGAAGGTATAAATCTCTCAAGTTTTGTATTAGCAATATCTACCTTGGGATTCGGAGTTACATCTTCTTCACCAAAGCCATCTCCTCAACTACCCATACCTTAGCTTGCTGCCTTCTTCCTCCTTGTCTTCTTCTCATCAATTCAATGAAGAATAATGAGCCTCTGTCTTTTCCTCCCTTTTTTGTCTCAATAGTTTATAGAGAACCCCTAACCCTTAGACTGAAGGGTTACAGATTAAATCCCAGCCTTCCAGATCAAGGTGGAGATATAATCTCCTATCAAATTTCCTTTTTATGCCCCCCATTAATAAGTTTCCGTAGGGTCTCTTTTTTATCGTTTTTTGTACTTTTTGCACATTTTCTGTACAAATCAACTGGCAAACATGTTGACTAATAATAGAAAAGCATATAGTGTCAGCAATTTTTATAATGATCTCAAGATTCAGAATTGTGAGGACGAAAGATTCAAAAATGAAATGCTAGGAAAAGATGAACACAATAGTAACAAACCCGTGAAGAACCTTTTTTAGATAAAGGAAAATAACTACAAAAGCTATTGTAATGACAATAATGTCACTACAAAATATGATCAATATTTATAACATTTTTTAGTTAAGCAACAACACAAATCATGGTCAAAAATACCAAGCGTAAGTAACCATCATTGCAGATGCTACTTACAATACTATGGGTGGATGCAAACAATGACATTTATGGGTGATGCTATTTACAATACCATGGGTAACCGTTGGTGATAAATAAAATGCAGTATTAATGAGTGATGCTGCTGGAACAATGCTGCATTATACTAATGATGGTATGTCACTTGAAACACCATGAGTAATTAAATGGGTGATCACCACAGGTGAATGTCACTCAAAATACCATGGTGATGAAATAAATACGGGTGATTAATGCCATGTGATGATGCCATTTATCTGACCATTCCTCTCCTTGCACAATGTTGCTTAAACCAACTCTCAAAATAGAAGAAAAAGAGATGTCGCTTAGAAATGAGCTACTTTAGATGAACTTATTACATTAATACAATGAACAATTTTGGATGACAATGAAAAACCTTCTACATACAGGAGTCCAAAATTAAATATAATTTAGTCAATTCAACAATAATACCAAGGCACAACAATAAATAATATGGCGACTACAAAGGGAAAATAACAACAACAAGGGGGCCACACCAACAACAATGTACTGATATTGACAAATATAGGCCCTAAATATGCCCTCTTCTCCTTCTATGCGCGTTGTCCTAACGTGAGTAGTTCTAGATGTTTTTTTATAAAATTATCATCCTTCTGCGGGAATCTGGGCATTTCTTCCACTTGATGAGACAATCCTAAACCCATCGATTTGTTAGTCATGGAGTTCTTGTTTCCATGACTGCCGCAAAGTTCCAGCCATTTTGTCATTTATGTTTGGCTATTGTGTGGACCTAAAGCACATTTATAATTTTCTTTGGTTAATAAACATAGAAAACTAGGTGCACCAAGGAAGATGGTATTCAATTAAAGTGCCATACTCAAACCTTTTTAACACCTTTTATGACCATAGTGCTTTGGCTACACCATCTTCTGTTTGTTTTATATATTTATTGGTATGCACAGTCAAAGAATACTCTAGTCAGCCACATCAAAACTTCTTCACCTTCGGGACAAGCGATATGTTCGTTGTTTTATTAGATTTTTTTAAAGCAATTTAGCGCTATCCTTTAAGAGTTGGAGAACTTATTTTTGATGCTGATGTATCCCGCCAACTGGAAAACCTTAGAATTTTTCTTAAGATGATGTGATGGACTATCATTATATCCATAAAAGGCCAGCAAATGGGCTCGTATTGTTATAACAGGTAGTTAGCAAGAACAATTATTCAACAGAGGTAACTAAATGGATCCATTGGTAAGCTACCTTATATGAAAGCAATGTAATATGTCCTCCAAAAATTTCCACCACCATCTCGCTTTTCTTCCCATCTGATGAGGATGATGAAGATGAGTCATGAGCTAGTTCGAAGACCCAAACAAATAAAAAATACTGAACTGGGGCTTCAACAAAATGGGATCTCTATGGCTTGTTATCAATTTTCAAGCCCAGTACCTTGAATTATTTCCAAATGCGTATAATCAGACGTGATTTAAATGATGAGATAATATGTGCTATGCATACTTGACAAGTTTATCAACTACTACCACGCATTTACACTCTTTCCTTCATACTTAGGCCAACTTGTGATAAAACTATTGAAACCTACCGCTATTGATTTGTTCATACATTCGTAGCTCACCTTATTCAATGTCTCTAACTTTATTTTATTAAACCAAAAATTTTTACGTACAAACTTTTTGAAATATTAGATTTAATATTCAAAAAAAATACTTCTAATGCTAGTAGTAATATTTAAAATCTAGTGTCCTCTGCAGAGGTAACAATCAAAGAATATTTCAACAGTTAAATTTTTAAAATATGCTTATCTTTAAAATTACAAGGAACCATTTTTCCAACCTAAATGTCGATACTGATCTTAATGAAATTTTGAACAGTGTCAATACTTTTTGTTACTTCAATCATTCTCCTTTGTTTGCTTCATATATTAATAATAGCAATGGCACAAAATAATGCTTCAACACCTATCTTTTCTTTATATGCATCTGCAACAACATTTAGCTTCTCGTAATGATTCACCTATAACTTAACATATTTAGGACCATTTTGCTCAAGTATTCTCACATATGTTTAACTTTAAAATTATTTACAATATCATGATCACTTTACCTTGATTGCTTCAACAGGGCGTCACTATTTATTTAACATGTAGTATTGCCAATGATTACTTCTACAATATTTTTTAAATACTTTCTTTACTGGGAAAGCCAAAAGAAGTGTTCTTCTCTACAAAAACAAACACCAATTTGATTTCTAGTACCATTCCACAACAAATGTTTTTTATGAAGTTTGTTAATAAGACCTTGTTACAACAATGCTTCTTTATGATGTTCAAAGCCATAGAAGAGTCATACAGAGTCTGTTGTAGGTGATTTTTATTCAATATTGTTGTTAGAGGTGTTACTATTTTTCCATAATTTCTGGTAGAAATTATACAAATATATGTATAATAATGAATTAATTCCATCAAGAAATGTACGTTATATATCGACCTGCAAATAAATTGTGTAACTAAACACAATCGCTAATCAAAAATAAGAAAGAAAGATTCAATCAAACTAATAAATATAGATAATTATCGAAAGCCTGTTTGCTTGAAACCCCTCTTCTATATTCTATTTGTATATTCACCATGGAATCGAACAATTACAATGCACTCTTCAAGAGTTCTGCCTCGTTAATCATTTCACATTAAAACCTTGGCTAAAATCAACGCAAGACTTTGTACACTTTTTTGCCTTTAAATGAATCCTTCGTTTGGTAGCACAAATTATGTGAAGGTAACTTTATTATTTAGGAATTTTAGATCTTCAAACAAAAAGGGATTATAAAATTCAATAGATGGCTCATGGTTCGCGTGTAACTTCATTTATCACACAAATCGGTTAAAGTAATATCCTTTAACTCTTGTCTTTACTTGTTTCATTGAACCTATATGCATATATTAATAGCAATTATTGCATGTAGATCACCAATTGTGAACTAAATATTTAATTAATGACCTCATCATAAATAATAGTTACAACTAGTTCAACTGATCAATTCACCAACTTGTTAATTAGATCATTTGCATTAAACTAATGCACCAACTATGATTCGAATCTATAACTATTGTATCAATCAGATACCACCAACCACCCTCAACTCAAAATACATGTATTAATTCAGCGATCACACCTTAGTTAATGACAAGGTGATCATGAGATAAGATTACATTTATTATCTGCACCAATTAAATTGATGATCAATTATATTTAATTAATTAAATCGTCTTCACACTAATGTATCGCTAGGACTGCTGGTCCCACACTAGTGTGTGCTGCAATTCTAATGTTGAACTTTAACATCAAATGCTAGGGTGATTATTCACCCCATTCCGCCTTCTACAGTATTCAAATTTTCTCTCCAAGCAGTGCCTTCGCTTAATATTTGGCGCTTTGATCCCCCGTAGGAATGCAATAAATTAACATAATGCGTTCGAACACAATATTTGGGAGATGGTGGAAATGTATGTTCATGTGCATGGACCCATTATGCATACTGTATTTAACCCCGAGAGTTTAATGCAAATCGTTGCTATCACATTGTATCGTCAGCGCTTATCCATCTGAACCAAATAAAACCATGTGGATTTTTCTGTCCAAATGGCCCCCACATGTACCTTGGGCTGCTATGTACTTGGGCCCCTTACCAAACCGAGTGCCGCGTATCAACGTTCGTTGCACCAAGAAATCGTTGTTTATCCTATGTTGAAGACCCTCCTGACGCGGTGCTCTTTCGTTCGATGGATTTCTCACTCACTTGCATCCGTGAAGCCTCCTCAAAGCTCAATCCTTGTCCATTTGTACCATAATCCATATCACAGAGGCTCTTAGATATTCAACACATGCTTCCGCCCTTCCGTGTGATCTTGGTCGGGTTCAACCACAGCTTGAATCACCAAGAATCGTACAGCAATGTTCGCCCAAAGGTTCACCAAGTGCGATGCTGTCCCACCAGCCTATATATTAGCATCCGACAGTTCTCCCAGTGGCATTTTCCTCCACCTCTTTCTAATATATGTCCACGTGCTTTACCTATGAAACTGCCCTGTCGATTCTTTCGTATACTTGCTCGAGAAACAAATAGTTCACCATCCCGTCGTCACATATTTCAAAACCATGAAATACAAGGAATCCTAGTCCTTCATTTTGAAATCCCTTTAAGATCCTCTCGAAAGACATACCGCTGCTCATCACTCCGTCAAAATTATATCATCAACATAAAGTACGAGAATTAAGAGCTACCATCAACCAAAATCTAGTATACGTCAGACCGCTCACTTTTATAAAGTTTCTCCCACCCAAAGAAATAGCTTTTCAACTGAGGCATAAGCACAAGGTGCTTGTCAGCCTCATATAGTTGTTTCTCATCAAAATATTATGCTACCTGTACCACAAATATCTTGAAACCTTCAAGCATTATATATGTACAGTACTCTTCCTTTCAACAACTCCATTTAGGAAGGTACTACATCCATCCGATGAAGGAAACAGCCCCATTTGTTGATGTACACGTATCTAATGGAATATTACCTCACAACTAGTATGAAAGTCTCCTCATACTAATCCTCAACTTGTGTAAGAGGACTCCCTAAAGCCACAACTGCCTTGTACCCTCCACACCTCCCATCCGTCGTCGTTTCACCTTATAGATCCATCCAGATCCAACCACCGATTTTCCGACTCGCTCGGGGACAACTTCTCATGCACAATTATTGATTTGCGAGTCATACCTATACCATAGAATTAACCCAAATTTTAAGCCATACACCGCTTCCTCAGTATGAAAATGGTTCGTCATTAACAAAATTGCTCATGAAGGAGCCACATTCAGTAACCTCCAGTCTGAGACTATCTTCATCCGTTGTTAAAGAAATTCTGGCATTCTCTCGTCGCATCAAATATTAATCTATCAAATTTCCTTCCGGGTTTAACTCTTTACTATTTCGTGGATGTCAACAGTGTTTTTCGCCACCTCATGATCTTCCATGGGAACATCCACATCTTCGAGGCTCATTCTTTGAACCGTCAAGACTTCTTCTCGACATGCAACCGCCTCTAAGGGACAACGTATTATCATCAATGCAGGTCACGATCGCTTATTAATCATCCCCATTTAAAAACAATAATCGACAGTTGTGGGAGTACTGCATCACCCAACAATATACCACAATCACATTTGTTGGTTCAAGATTCTTCTCGCTATTTGGCTCACGCACGTGCAAGCATAGCTAAAATCAGCCGCAAACATCGTTTACCAAAAGAAAATCCTCTCTGTGTACCTGCGCCATATCCGATGAGGACAATAGTTTTTTATTAAACACTGCGTAAAGTGTGCTTCCACCCATGCAAAGTAGGCCCCGATCATGCGAAACATCACTTACTACACCCATAATTGTTCTATTCTTTTTCTTGTTAATTCATTTTTTTTAAAGGCGGGAGGCCCAACCAACCATTCTCAATTGTTGTAGTTATTTTAAATTCGTCAAGATGTATCACCTTCAATTTTATTTTTTTACCAAGAGCCTTCACATGCTCACCATGTTCTTCTCCACCGTTTTTGAACTCAAGAAATTTTAGAATATCGTATCTTTCTTGCATAAATAGATCGCCAACATTTTCAGAAAATTACTCAACAAAGATCACATACATTATGTTTTTTCTCGTTAGTTAACAGAGAATGTCCGTCACACGTTCAGTGAACTATCTCAAAGACTTGGCAAGCTCTGCCTTCGTTAGTGCGTGTTTTATACATTTCTCATAGTACATCCCCGTGCTGTGTCCATCTACGCAAGAGTACTCCTTGTGAAAGGACTCGTAGAAATCTACCGTATGAACTTTCTAAGGTTTTGTGTGAGACAGGTCCAACCTCTGCCACATTCACCCTTATCCTGCTCACCACTTTTGTCCTGCCTACTCCATCACAATGATGCGCAACTATCTACATCAAGTTTATATATATTTTCCACATAATCCCAATCTTCTTGGTTTGTCTCATTGCTTTGTGTCACAACACTTTTTTTTCACCGAAATGAATATAAATTAGGCTCAAATACTTTGATTATACCCAAATTTTTTTTTGCCTTCGGTAAATGCATTAAACATTTTAATAAGAAGGGCTTACTTGACTATATTCGAAGGAAACTGTATCATCCCGTTACACTATACACTTCTCCACACATCATCCATTTCGACATGGCATCTATACTCTCCTCCAAGCCACCGAAAATCTCTTCATTTCAGCCAAGGTGAAAGGATACAATCTACTATCCAAGTAACACATCGATCCATCAGACTTGACACCATATGCAACATATGAAGTCAAGCTCAAATTGCAAGGCCAAAGCTCACCAACATAAATATCTTAAGCCTTCTTGTTCTTCTTCTTTTTTTGGAATAACAGTACACAACCATACTGACAAAGGGCACCACTCTAGACATGTCACACTTCTTGCTATATTTTTCCGAATTGAGATTTGGAATGGAATTTCTTTTCCTTTCCCCCTTCTTCGCCTTGCTACCTAAAGTGAAATATTCATCATCATCATTCTGGATGAAGATCTGTCCCCCATATTCGCTTTAATTATTCTGCACCAAATCCGACTAAATTGCTCAACGAGAAACTTTTCCTCTCCACCACATAGGTCTTGATAACTATGCCAACTTCAAGTCCTAAAGAACTAGGCTCACCAAGTCATCATCTCATGAACAATCTAATGCTCCATCTCATCCCAACATTGGACAAACTTTATTAAACATTTTGAATAAGGTTTCACCTTTCTCCAGCTTTATTTTCTTTACTTGTCTCAAACAGTAAATTTTCTATGATCATCGTTATTATAAATGATTCTGTCAACCTTTCCACACGTAATAAAAAATACTTTTCTCTCCATGGAGACTTTATATAATGTGGTCTTCGTACTCCTCTAGTAATATCCTCCTCTGCCTTTGGAACCTTCTTTGTCAAGACCAATGGTGCAGATTTATTAAGAATTGCGAAGTCAAATCATCATTGTCAAATGAATTATTTCAACCTATTGTCCTACATCACTTCTTCCACTTATGTATTTCCACACACATAGTTAGCCTCCTTCTCGAGGCAGAAGGCTCCAATTCTCGGTTACCATTGAAAGCCATTTCTATCCCCGATTCTCTGCTGCACCAAGAATACTTTTAAAATTCTATCTTCATTCCAAGTACCACAACCAACTTCTCCTCCACTATAGCATCATGGCAGCATGTACCATGCATGTCTATACAAACATATACATCAATGAATCTAATCCGACTTGCTAATGCACAATCAGATACCTAATCTCCTTCACAAATCAATTGCGAAATTAAGCACAATCGCTATAATCACAATAAGAAAAGAAAGAATCAAATCAAACGACAACACAAATAATTTCCCGGAAAGTTTCTGTTGCTCAAAACCCCTCATCTTCTATTGTATATTCACCATGTAATCACAAAGAACAGCAACGTACCCCTTTCACAAAAGAGTCTCCCTAATTTCTCAAAACATATCAGACCATTTCAGTGCACCATCACCTATGCAGCCAATTCTTTACCCAAAACAATCCTACCTTCTTTATGTAACGATGTGAATAAAATTCCTATTATTTAGGAAATTTCAGCCCAAAAATGTGGTATGACCCGTAATCCAATGGATGTCTCAAGTTACATGCAACCTACTAATCACACAACAAGAGTTAACATCCATTTAACCTTTGTCTCAATCGGATTTCCACTTCAAGAATTGACACGCATGCAACTATTAATAGTAAATCATCGCTTGTGTGGCAGATCATCGATTGTGAATTAAATAATATTTAATTCACTTCTGTTTCTCACTATGCAACAAACAATTACAACTAGTTCAACCGACTCTAACTCGTTACAATCGAGTTAATCGTATTACTTCATGCATTAGACTAATGCACCAACTATAATTCGAACTCCATAACTAATAGAATTACCGTATGCCTCACCAACCACACTAAACCTCGAAATACATGAGCTAATCGAGTTTATCACACTTAGTTAACTATTACAAGTGATCATGAGATAAGATTACATTTTTTATTGTCCAATCTAATTAAGGAAAATTAAATTTTACATTGCACCAATTTAATTAATTAAATTGGCCTTCACAATAATGTATTGCTAGACCTATTGGTCCCACACTAGTGTGTGTGCTGCAATTTTGCTGGACTTCAACAATTCTTAACAAAAATTACGATAATAAATCATAACTGAGAAATCTTCGCAATCGCTTTATGGTTGTGGGGACTTTTCCATTCCTTAATGGATTTCATTTTTATTAGGGTCTACCTTAACACCCTCCTAAGATACAATATGACCCTATATATTCCACCTCTCGTACTCCAAAGAAAACATTTTGGAGGTTTTTGCATATAATTTTTTCTCCTCCAATAGTTTGAGCACCCCGTCAACATGTTGAAATGATCCTTCCAAGACCCGTTGTAGATTAGTATATCATCAAAAAATACTAACAAAATTTTCTAAGGAAGGGTTTGAAAATGGAATTCATCAACCCTTGAAAATGTAGAAGGTGCATTAGTAATTCCAAAAAAGGCATGACCAAAAAAATTCATAATGACCCTCATGAGTTCAAAATGTTGTTTTCATAATTTCTTCGCTTTCATTCTAATTTGATGATATCCCTAACTGAAGACTCCAACTTTGTGAAATAAATTGTCATACTTTAATTCATCCAATAATTCATCAGATCATGTGACATGCTAGAAATTTATATTTAATGATGAGCTTATTGATTCTCCTATAATCTAGACACATGTACCATGATCCATCTCTTCTCTATGCACCAATACTTATTGGAGCAAAGAAAGTGGCTCCTTGACTAGGTTGAATTCTGCCATTTCTCACCCTTCTAAATGAGCCACGAACAATATGCTCAATTTCTCTCTCTTTGGACAGCAAGGATATTAGTAAGGCATGATGTTTGGGAGGAACAATTTCCTGAAATCAAATGAATAGCATGATCATGAGATCACGCAATAGGTGGGAGTCCTTTCGGGAGTTTCAAACACCTTGGAATGGTTGTCCAAGACTTTTTGGAGATCCGGATAAATATATGATTTTTATGTTGGAACTTCTAGTGAGCACAATTGTGCAATGACGACGTTTCTTACTCTGTTTCTTTCTTCTCGTAGCATTTTTATTACATTAGAGCTTATTATCTTTTCCTATCTTTTCCTTGTGGATACCCCGTAATTCAACTTCCTTTCCTTCCTAAAAAATTCAAGAAAAGTTCTTGAAAATTAAAAGCTATCGTCCCCAAAGATTGTAACCATCGTACTCCTAAGTAGTAACATCGCACCACCCATTGGAATGGAAAAGCATTGGACTATTCAATACATATTCCACCATGGTTAGATTGATATTATGGTACTTTCTAGAGAAATTTATAGTTCTTCCATTTTCTAACCATCACTTGATACTCTGGTGTTGGGTATAGGAAGCAATTCAATCTCCGTGTTACCATACAATGAATAAAATTATGGGTACGTCTCGAATCAATAAGAACTATTACATTTTTATTCTTGATATGTACTTCTATATTGAGAGTTTGAGGAGTGGTGTAATCCCTCGCCAATGCATTACGAGATATGGTCGTATTCATTTCTTCTTCCCCTTCTCTAGGGTTGGTTCTTGGTATATATCCTACTTCTTTTGAAGTTTCGTGTTCCTTTTCTTCCTCCTCTTCACAATATATGTAAAATAATTTCTTCTCAACACACTTATGACCTTTATTGTATTTTCTATCACAACTATAGCAAAGCCAAGTTTTTCTTTTGCTCTTTTTTCTTCCAATTGTTGTGGTGTCAACCTTTTGTAGGTTGTGGAAGTCTAGGAGTAGCAACACTTCCATATTTATAGTTGTGAGTGGTAGGCTTCCTTGTCTACATACTTTTTGTTTCAATTTTTTCTCGCCAACCCGAATGCCTTCTCCAATGTATCGCCTACCAAAGGCTGAACCTCATGTTGGATGTTATCCTTAGAGTGCCTATGAAGACATCAATCCTATGTTCCTCTCGAATATTATTTACCCTTGTATTCAGTTTTTTAGAAGTCCTCAATGTGCTCCATCATTGAACCCTTTGTGTCCCGTATTTATCAATTTGCTAAAGAAGACGCTTTCTCTTTTGTATCCTCATAATATGCTATCATTTCTCCATAAAAATTGACTAAGTGACCTAGTAGCTTATGAGAACAAAGCCATTGATACCATACAACTGATTTTGTTCTAAATATAAAGTTTTAATGCGTACATTTTGTGTGTCTTGCATATTATGGATCCTTCAAAATGTTGCTCCATTTGTAGTATCAAAGTTATCGCATCCTTGCCATCAAACTTCCTCTCTTATTTATATTTGGAATGTGGTGGGTCTTAAATGCAACATTAGAGTCTATGAAATCATGATTAACATTTCTTTTGTTCTCACTCATGAGTTTCCTATATTACCTTTTTGCCATTAGAAGTGCCTTTTCTTGTAGCTAGACATTTTTCCAAACCTTTCTTCAAACCTTCCATGTCTTTCTTCAAATATTACATGTTTCCTTCTATACCATCTATCTTAGCTTCCACGCCTTTCTTCAAACCATCCATCTTAGCTTCCATGCCTTTCTTCAAACCATCCATCTTAGTTTCCTACGCCTTTTGCTTCAAACCATCCATGTTGCCTTCTATACCATCCATCTTAGTTTCCATGCCATTCTTCAAAACATCCATCTTAGCTTCCATGCCTTTCTTCAAACCATCCATCTTAGCTTCCATGCCTTTCTTCAAACCATCCATCTTAGCTTCCATTTCATTTTTTGTTACTCTTTGTGAGAGAGAAATTTGTTGCACTTGTTCTTGTAAGTTTGATATATCATGTTGCACTTTTTCCTCTTCATGAGTCATAGTAGAGCCTTCTGAGGGCTTAATGGGTGTTGAATTAATTTTAAGGGGAATTTGAAAACCCACATACCGATATTTATTCTTCAATATGCCCTTCTTGAATCACTTCAAACTAATTTTTCAAATAGAACTTATGTAATTAAAAAAAATACACACTTTTTCTTGATTTTGAGGAGCTCTAGATTGAAACTAATGTATCTCTATAATTTTAGATCTCCAAGATTTTATCTTCGTACTTTAGTAGTCCTCTCAATCGTCTTTTCCAATGCCATGTCAAACTTGATTTGGATTCTTCAGGGCAGTTATTCTGCAATCTCCCATAATGACCTAAGTATGGACTAGTCTCAAGAGGAGAAAACTTGTATGGTGTGCCACGTGTCATTGTTTCCTCCTTCCACTCCGAAAATTGATACACGTGAAACTAAAGTTCGTGGTGATTTCAGCCAATTTTTGCGTGCACTCAATCTCGATGTGCTCAAAGAGAAATTTATGACGATTTTCCCAAGGTCATCTCTTTGAGATAGAAAAATTTGGGAGCCTCGCAAAACCCTAACTTCCACAAATCATATCTCCGAAAATATTAGGAACCAAGATTTGAAATTTTTACATGAATTTCCTCACAGATTTCTTCGCAAATGGTTTTTTAGAGAAAAAAAATTTATAGCAAAAATTCCACAATGACCTCGTTTATAAAGCAAAGCAAAACCCTAGAATCCAAAGCTCTGATACAAAATTTTATGAAACCAACTCCCAAAATAGAAGAAAAGAGAGATCAACGCCTTAGAAATCAACCATTTCGAGGGGGAAACCCCATTTGCATTACATAAATGAACAATTATTTGATGACACAAATGATGAAAAACCTCCTTTCTATATATAGGAGTCCATGGGGTCACAATATAATCCTAGCCGACCTAACAATAACAATGTAAGGGCACAATAATAACAATATGGGGACTACAAGTGTATAAAAAAAATAACAATAAGGGACTACATTAGTACTTCGTGCCCTAACACAATGGACCCCATTGCATGAAGTTCCCTGAGAAACCTTTGTTGAATATGAAGAGCCGCTCGAAGAGAAGGGTTTTGTATGGTTAACTCATAACCGTGATGAACGAAGATCCTAGGATAGAGATACCCTCAGTAATGCTTGTGACCAAAATGTGTGATACTACACAAGCAGTATCCTAGTAAATGGACTTCTGATGAAGCGTGGGTTGTTTTTGGGATGACCCATAACCATGACAAATGAAGATTTGAGGATAGAGATACTATGTAATGCTTTATGACCAACTGTGATACTAATAATGTGCAGCCTAGAAAAATTGACTTCGATGACATAGGTTTTGTAAAGGGATTAACTCCTTAACGTTGGGTTTGTGGGTGACCCATAACCATGATACTTGTCAATATGTTTGGTAAAATTATGGTGGTTTGTCTCGGTAGATTCTCCCTATCCAATCAGTATGTTGTAAAGGACTTTTTTTCTACAATTTTTCTTTTTTCTAGAAATAGACCCCTTGCCAGCAACTTTGTTGATAACTTCTCGCTATACGTGATGAAATCAATTTCCGTTAAAGACCCATTTTAGGCATTGAAGATATATTTCATTGATATAAGACACTTGAGCTTGATGACATGTGGATTTGAAAAAATGATTCCCGTAACTCATGGTACATGCGGTTGTGCTTTACCCGTCTAGACATATGTAACTTCAATTTCTCATATATTTCAAACCGGAAATGAAATCAAATTCTCAGTAAAAAAAACTATTTGAGCTAATAGAAAATAATTTCAAATGGGATATTTTAAACCTTATGAGATTCTCTCGTGGAAGTCATGGCACTTCTGCATGAAGTTTGTTGAATATTGTTTCTCTCCGTGTTTCATCCATCATTGTGCTTCTCAAACCCTCATCCCCATGAAGTCATAATCGCTTTCTGATACCACTGATAGGCGTATATCAGGGGAGAGACCACAACAGATATGAAAAAACTAAAATTCCAGAAAATATGAGAACAAATGTAGAAACAAAATCACCAAGAAACTTTTTATTAAAATAGAGAATAATTGTAAAAGCTACATTGTGGTGGACAATTTGTCCTTTTACAAAATGTGTGACTTGTTACTTTTATAATTTTGTTTAGTTACACACCACAAAAAATTCCATGGATGGTTGGGCTACCATGGGTGAATGAATACTATGGGTGAATTCCACTTATAATACCATGGGTAAATTCCATGGGTGGAGGAATATCATTGGTTGATGCCATTTACAATTCCATGGGCGAATGAATACCATGGGTGGATGCCACTTACAATACCATGGGTGGATAAATACCATGGGTGGATGAATACCATGGGTGGATGCCACTTTCCATTCGAATTTCTTTAATAAATCATAAAGTCACTTACTAAAAAGGTCTCAACCTCCGACCAAATAAGCCACAAAACAATCTCGAAGCCAAACTAGCCTTGGCAATTGGCCTAATTTCTACAATGTACTTAGCCTTAGTGGAACTTAATGCCACTAACGTGTTTCTGTTTAACCATGAAATAATTGTCGAACACAACCCGAAGCCAAATATGGAAGTACTTTTTCGACCACTAGCACCGCCAACCCATTTGAGTTTGTATAATCTATCAACCTAACTCCACCCCATCGATATATTCCAATCCATAATCCACTATGCCTCGAAGGTACCATAACAAATGTTTCATAGCCACCCGGGCACCCTCCCGAAATCCATCATAAACTAACTCAATGTGTTGTACCACAAACATTATCCTCGCCTAGTGTTGACCGGATACATCAAAGAAATGATTAACCGGTGTACGTGAGTGAGAGTTCACCAACTTATAATATGAAGCATGTAGCTTCTTCTAGTCGCATGATCATAGGCATAGCCATAGGCTCATAATCCTCCATAGGAAATATCCCTCGCATGTCACCTACATACATGCCTTGGCCCAAGAAGATATTCCCATTATCCCGCCAAACGTCCAACCCCAAAAAATAATGCATCGGTCCCATATTAGTTATGTCGAACTTTGAAGCATGGTCCCTATTGCGTTGTTGAATGAATCTCTCCTCTCCCCGTAATAAACAAATCATCCACATAAATAACCATAATGAATGGATCTCACCAACTATAATTAAATATTGTTATGCACGTGACCCTGTGAGATGTGCCAAAATACAATAAATACGAAAAAAAAGTAGCCGAGACGGATAGATATCACAAGAAAATAGACAAGCAACAAAGATATTTCATTATGCGATAAACATAATACAATGCTCACTCTGCCTCTTCGAGGGGAAAACCCTCCAACAGCAGAAAAGCTCGATTACAATATGAAACGATGCTTATTCCTTTTCTATTCTAAGGCTATCTATAGCCTAATTACATCCAAAACTCTAACTACCGGTGGTACCTTACATAACATAGTAGGTTAACCACCTTATTATTAACTATTTGTGGTCCCTTTTCTAGAATGTGGGTCAACCACTTAGAATTATTATTAAGCGTAGATAATCGCTTACGAGATTTATTGACTCAAATAACTAACTATGACTCTGGACTAGGCCCTCATGGGCTTATTACATAAATAAAGGGGGTTAGGGTTGGACCCCTAACATGCCCTCCCACATTAAAATAATCCTTGTCCTCAAGGCTAAAGTTGCTGAAACTACTAAAGAATGGTGGTTGGTTCCCATGTCGCATATTTCAAAGAGGTGTCTTTCCACTTGATTAGTACTTCCTTGACCGTGCGGCCATGAAGATGACATTTGCGAGTATCCAGGACCCTGTTCTAGTTGGAGCCAAAGGGATCCTTCCTCATCTAGTTTTGGCATACGTGTTTGAAACCTCGCAATTGTTCCCCACAACTTTCTCAAGGCACGAGACATGAAATACGGGTAGGATTCGTGAAGTGGTTGGTAAAGCAAAGCTTGTAGGTTATGGCTCCTATAAGTTGAAGTACTCGATAAGGCCCATAGAATTTGGGTGCAATTTTTTGGATATCCATTTTCTTTTGAGAGATATCTTCTTATATGGTTGTAGTCATAGGAATACCCTGGTCACCTACTTGAAAGTAATCTTTTTAGATTGATGTTGATCGACATGCTACTTCATTCTGTTATGTGCCCGATGTAGATGATCTTTGAGATGAGTGATCATTGCGACAAGGTCGTAGGAGTTGATCAACCGCTCGCACTTTCGAACAACCGAGGATGTAAGATACCGTTGAAGGTGCAATTTGTCTCGTACACAATCTCATATGGTGTCATCTTGGTGGCTTCATGATAGTTAGTGTTATACCACCATTCGACTAGAGGTAGTCATTGGACCCATTGATGTTGCTTGTCGAAGTGAAACAACGTAGATAGGTCTCCCAAGAATTTGTTGATAGCCTCTATCCGACCATCAGCTTTGAGGATGATAAATAGTACTAGAAATTGGAGTTTCATGCCCTAAAGCTTGAAAGGTTCTCGCCAAAATTTTCGCGGTGAATGTGGGGTCATGGTCGAGCATAATAGAAGTTGGCATGCCATGTAGTTTGAATATTTTGTCCATGAAAATTTGCGCCACCAATGTTAGGGTAAATGGGTGGGGTAGAGCACCAAAACAAGCATATTTTGAAAGCCTATCAACAACCACCCTGATAATTTATTTGTTTCCAAACTTTGGGAGACCAGTAATGAAATCCATGGAGATGTCTATCCATACTGAAGTAGGGAGTGGTAAATGTTGTAAGGTTCTCGGTTGCTTTATTGTTTCCCCTTTTGTTGCATCGGCATACATCACATTTAGAGACAAAAGTAAGAATGCCATTTTTCATGTCAGTCCAAAAGAAGGAGTGGCGAGCGCGTGCATAAGTCTTCTAAAATCTTGAATGTCTGAGATTCGGAGAGGAGTGCAATTCATCCAAGATCCGGGTTTAAGAGCCGAGGTTGGGGAGAGCACTATACGATTCTTGTAACATAGAACCTCATCCTTCCAAGAGTAGTCTATTGAGGCATTGGGATTGTCTCTCAAGTTATTAATGAGGATGGGACGAGGGAGGGTGAGAGAACCATTCCCGATGAGCATCTTCAATTCAATCCGATCGTGGTAGAGAGAGTGATAAAAGGGTGCCCTTATCCTCAAATTGTCATTAGAAGGAATCAACTACTACATTGTCATGTCCATTTTTGTAAATTATTTCATAATCATATCCTATCATTTTTGCCAGCCATTTATTTTGTTGTGGTGAGCATAAACGCTACTTTAGAAAATATTCCAGACTCCGATGGTCAATATAGTTTTTGAATCATCTCCCCAATAAGTATGGGTGCCAAGTGTTGACTACATGTAAAATGGACATAATTTCTTCTCTCATATGTGGATTGTCCCATATGTTTTTCCACTCATTTTTTTGACTAGTGAAGGAAAAATGGTCTACCTTCCACGTATTACCTCAGCACCAATGCAATAACGTAAGCATCACATTCAATCACAAAAGATTTGGTGAAGTCGGGTAAAGCCAAACCGAGTGGAGCACACTGGCTTGTTTGAGAGAAAAAAAATCCCATTACGCGGTGTCAAATTATAAGAATGATTTTTTTAATCAAAAGATTAACGAGGGGAACGTGAAATGCGTCCATAGTTGCCGATGAATTTGCGATAGTAGCTCGTGAGACCCAAGAATCCCCTCAAATTCTTCAAGCTTTTGGGTTGGGGCTAATCCTACATTGCCTTAATATTCTTCGGATCAACCCTTAGTCCATGACGTCCCACAATGTGTCCCAAATACTCAAATTATTCCATTCCAAAGGATCACTTAGATAGTTTGACAAATAATTTATGTTCTTGGAGCAATTGTAGTATTTGGTCAACATGATGAAGGTGAGTATCCCAGTGAGATCGTAGATGAGAATATCGTCGAAAAAATAACAGGACAAATTTTCTTAGATAAGGTTTCATAAGGTGGTTCATGAGGCTCGAAAAAAGTGGAGGGAGCATTAAAAATACCAAATGGCATGACCAAGAATTCATGGTGGCCTTCATGAGTTCGGAAAGTTGTTTTGAGGGACGTCAAGTTCCTTCATGCGTATTTGATGATAGTCGAGTGTAAGTTGAGCTTGGTAAAGAATTTAGCACCATGGAGTTCATCAAGAAAATCATCCACCACCGGAATAGGGAATTTGTCCTTGCAAGCTGAGCTTTTTAAGGGCCCCAAATTCAGGACACATGTGCCATTATCCGTCCTTCTTTAAAACCATGACAACAGGGAGATGAATAGGGGTTCGTGTTGGGATGAATAACTCTTGCTTCTAGAAGCTCCTTGATGATTTTTTTTCAATCTTATTCTTTAGGAGAAGGGATAGCGATATGGATGACATACATTTGGAAGTCGAGCTCTCGGGATCGAGGTATAATATGATCATGCATCACCCCAAGAAGGGGGGAAGTTCTTGTGGGCTAAAATACCCGTTAGATGATGATCTAAGACCTATTGCATATCCGGGATGAATTTGGGGAGGAGTGGATTCAATGGCTTGGATGGAATTAAATTAAGCTACTACCCCATGATGGCCCTTTTTTAGAAGCTTCTCCATTCTATGTGAGTCGATGATAGTAGGAGCACCCGCCCGGAATCCCCCGTGTATGAGTGTGACCTTCCCCGTTTAAAGCTCATATATAGCTCTTGGAAATCCATTGTAATAGGGCCTAGTGTGAGAAGCCATTATGCACCTAGGACAATGTTGCAACCACCCATTTCAATGGAAAACATGTGGGATTTAAGGTGATAATCCCCCACTTGAAGCTAAATATTTTCAAAGCCGGCCCTTACATTTCATGGTCCCTAGCCAACGATCAATACTTGGAAATTAGAGACGACCCCTATAAAAAAATGTGTGGCTTCAACTACACGCTGCTTATGGATAAATTTGTGAGTACTTACATTATCAATCAAACACAACTACCGGCCTATGTTTAATGAAGCCATGGAGTTTTAAGAGTTTGGGGTGAAGAAATTCCGTGCAAGGCATTTAGTGATATAATTGGCTCATTTGGAAAACATGTAAGATCATGGTCTTTGTTTCTACTTGAGTGTCACCCACTTCTTCCTCATCCATGTCGTGTTGGGA
The DNA here is from genome assembly GCA_034641835.2 of Pinus albicaulis. NCBI lineage: Eukaryota > Viridiplantae > Streptophyta > Pinopsida > Pinales > Pinaceae > Pinus > Pinus albicaulis. The sequence continues at coordinate 777,858,716 of CM076573.1, read as the reverse complement.
GCTTCCTCTGTTGTATTGTTTTTTAGTGCCATAAATTTGGAAGAATTTTTGTTCCTTGAATTTATGTCCAGTGGAGTACCTCCTATCACGCGTAGTAGTAGAGTCCTTGTTTCCACTCGTTCGCCATTTCGCCGAAGACACCTTCCGAACCTTCAAGAGCTTGGGTGGGGCCCATGGCCTAGGTGGGGCTTGCCTTAGAAACAAAAATTCGGGTGATTGGAATGGGCTTGTAAGGCAAACTCTCCACTTCTAAGGATTTTTGGCATGTGTCCAATCCAAGTAGCGGGGTGGTTCAGTCGAACATGGGCTTGGATTGCTTCCTTCAGACACCGATAAAAACATTCCGAATAAAAGGCATCTCTCTAAGTCATCAATTATGATGGCCAAATTTTTCAAAAGCAACAATGTAGTCCTTGACTGTACCAGTTTTTTAGAGCTTAGTGAATCGCCCCAAGAAATTAGAATCCCGATAAAAGTGGTCACAAACAGATTTTGAGAAGACGTTTGAAGTTATATTCAATGGGGAACATTTCTGATGCCAGTTGTTGAGCCCTAAAGATGTCCTTTCCTTTCACCAAATTTCACTTCATTCCATTTGTCCTTTATCGGATATAGGCTTAAAAGATCCATAGGAATGATTAAAATCACTTTAAGAATGCATGTAATGATCGACTTATTATACTTTTTCGTGGTTTTGTTGTCATAGTGATTTTTGATCGTACTTACCTACGTAATGCAAATCATTCGTGAGCTAGTCGCATATTCTCACGCCCATATTTATGTTCACACGTGTTACATGTGTCATTTGAGGGAAAGACGCATATGGTTAAATTCCATAACTCTTACATCATTCCTTGTCCACTATGAAGGTTGAGAAAAAATCAAAAGTGGTTATGCACGTGGATAAAGCCAAAACTAAGAAGCATACTTCTACAAGGATAAGGACTCGCGAGTGTCTTCAAAGAAAGTATGAGTCCTTAACAGAGTTCTAGTTCGATTTTGATTATAAAATACATCTATGCCTATTTCTACTCAATGATAGTTATGTATTTGCTTATAAGAATAACTTGGTGAATCGAGAGACAGTTAGTTGATGTTTTGTTGTTAGTTCTCAAAAATTGTGATACTTATTTTTGAGAGTTTTTCCTTTTAATGAAAGAAGTATAACTTTGATGCATGATCTAAGCAACTTTAAGGAGTTAAGAAAATTCGTGATGCCAATCTGATGGTAGAGGGCCCCTCATCGTCCCGAAAGTGCTTTGTGCATATTTTCTAGATAAGTGACCTTTAACTCTATTTTGTTCTTAACTTAGGTAGTTTTTCGAGCATCATGTTTTTTATGTTTACTTCCATCGAATATTGCAGATCAATATTGTTCTCATGAGTCGTTCTAACATATCACTAAAACGTGAATGAGATAGAGATGTAGTACTTTGGGAGTTAATTGCATTTTAGTTCGCCTCCGTTCATTGTATTTCGTTCTATTAGTTAATTGTATTTCCAAAATCCGTTAATTAAACTTAAAAGACCCTCATTATTTTATAAGCTGCTCTTGTTCTTAACTTCTTCTAACACATCATTATCATATGAACAAGAATTAGTTATATCATTTTGAGTTCTTGAATGTTCTGCAATTTCTTATAATTTTACAAACAACCTTTTTCCCAAGTTATTCCAGGAGATCTCTAACCCTTGAATGAGGCTTAATAGTAACATTTGAGTTGCAGAATGAGTTAATTTTAGTGTCATATGTTATTTTAGCATAGGGTTCCTTACTATGTTGCGGATAATATTTTCTCAAAATGTTCCAGTACAAATTTCTAACAACGGATGAGATTTTCTCTGCGTGATATTTTAAGTTGTTGTTTGCTTCATTACATTAAACTAATCTGTGCTTCGCATTTTCCAACATACCTCTAATGAAATGAATTGGAATGAGTTTAATGTTATGAGTTACTTTTCTTATCGACTTTGCTAAAATCTGTGGATTAGAATTTTTCTCGTTCTTAGTGCCATTCATAGTTTAGAGTAGATTTTATTCTCGTTTTAGTGTGATCGATAACTTCTCTTTGCCAACAATTTAGTTCTTCTCCTCTTAACATAAAAAAACAAAACCAAAAAACACTAGAAAAACACTAAGCACAACGAAGTAGGAAGAAGATACCTAGGCACATATAGTGCACTTCACTTCAACAGATTTACTAGCCCCGGTTGACAATTTATGACATCAATTTAGGAACACTAAGTTGAGCGTACATTTTGGCGCCATTAGTCGGGGAAGTGTAATTAGGTAGCCTTGTTTCTTACTCTCTCAAAAACAATGATATGCGTAGAGAAAGAGACTCAAGGGGTAGATTTATAAGAAGTAGAAGCTTGATTCCTAGAACACCACTTGTTCCACCAAGACCAAGAGGCAAGACACCTCCAACTCAAACCCACATCCCACACTTTACCGATCATAGAATTTCAGAAGACTTAAGATCAGATATTCCATTAGAAAGACCTTTCACTTCATCCACTAAACCTGCCCTAGAAGAAGATTTAAGGACCCCCGCTAGAGACATAAACTTTTCCACTTCCACAGAGAATCAACCATGGCGAGGAAGGGGGGAGGAGGAGTCTTTAATGGAGAACATACACTATTTGGAGGAGGTAGAGGGTAGAGGTAGAGGAGAAGGAGGTAGGAGGTGTAGAAGGAGAAGGAGGTAGGAGGTGAAGAAGGAGGCAGAGGAATGAAGATGGAAAGTTCTCTTTGGGTTTCCTATAGTAGATGAAGAAACCAATGCAACTATGAAAAACATTTCGACCTCGTCCTTCCAAACTTTTATGGACTCGAAAAGTGAAGATCCCGAAAACTTCCTATTTGAATTTGAAGTCCTATGTAGAACCTATGATTACTTACAAGATTCCCAAAAACTTAAAACTATTCCCTTCAACATTAGGAGCAAACATTAAAATGGTTTATGAGTTTGATCAACGCTTCATTAGGACATGGGAAGACATGAAGCATGCATTTCTAGAGAGGTATTTGGATTCTCAGTATGCCAATCAACCATATGGAGAAGTGTTTAAAATGCTACAAAAGAGATGAAAAATATGGAAGATTTGTTGGAGAGGTTTAACTATAACATCAAAAGAGAAAAAATGGAAAACTTAGACCAAGATACTTTGAAAGCTCTCTTATTGAAGACAAATTAGGGATGAATGGCTAGATATACTTAATATGATGGGGAAAAGGAGATATATCTCACCACATTACTTGAAATAGCTCAATTATGTATCAACCTTTCAAGAGGGAAATCTAACCGTAAAAGGACCAAGAGACCTCGCTCTTGCAAGGGCAAGTAAGTCTGTCACGGGGACAAGAAGTAGGGCGAGAAATAGGACATATGCTTGATGAATTCAAATATGATATTTTAGGAGTCTTAGTGAACAAAATAGACACCCTTAAGTTACAAAAAAAGCAAAAATCCGAATCCGATGCCTTAGCAATATTTTGTCCCAAAATGTAGAAAGAAGCATGCCTTGAGAGAGTGCCCTTTGGATGCAAAAAATAGTAGATACTTGTGTAATTTGTTCGTGAAAAACATGAGACCAATAGTTGTCCTTCACTTCCGGTCTTAAAGTCAGTTTTTCAAGAAGAAAAACCTACAAATTCCACATAATCTCTCAATTTTGTCTCTAGGGAGGCCTTGGCAAGGACCTCAAACACAAGGATTCCATGATCGACTCAGTATAATCAACCCCCACCAAATTGAAATTCTTGGCAAAGCAACCTTGGCCCCAATTCCAAAATCAATCTCAAAACTTGGGCACAAGGAGCACAAAATACCTATGGAAGATACTCTCAGCACTATCAATATCCACCATATCCAAATTTCCCTCCTCAAAAAAAATCCTCAAAATCCACAACATCAAAATCCACCACTTCCATTACCATTTCCTTAGAAAACAAATTAGTTACCTCGCCCAACCCATACTAAACCCCCAACAATAAAAAATCATCGTAACACATACATGATAGAAGGCCAACGAGCTCCCAAGCTATTTGACTACTTCTTTAGACCTTAATGATGTTCAACTTAGGTCTGGAAGAATACTTGAAAAGAAAGAAAACCTTCGTAATCATACAAGAGAAACAACTCGAGGAAGATTCTCTATGGGTAAATAAAAAGTCTTGAAGAGAACACATCTTTTCAAGACCCAAAATATTGAAAAATCAAAACAAAAAGAACCAATAATTTCAACTCCTATATTAGAGCAAACCCATCAACATCCACCTCTACACCTCCCTTTTCTAGAAAGATTACAAATTGATAGGGGTTTAGAAAAACAAATTATGGTGCTTAATTATGATTTCCTAGATGAGCTAAGGAATGTTTGTATTAAGATCCCATTATTACAAGCTATCAAGGAAATTCCAATCTTAGCAAAGACAATAAAGGAGTTGAGCATGAAAAAAAAGGAAAAAGAATAAAAGAGACAAAGAAAAATTCAATCAGGGCAGTGAAAAATAGCAGACATTATGATGGGTAAAATTGCTATTCCAAAGTATCTAGACCCGGAAACCAGTTGTTAAAATACACATCAATGGAATCGAGATCCAAAACACACTTATTGATTTAGGAGCAGTAAAATCAATATCATGAGTAGACAAATCATGGAAAAAACTAAAAACTTCTATAATCTTATTTTTACACCCAATATTATTACAATTGAGCGACAGTGCATCTATGATTAAATATGATGGGGGTAATAGAAGACATTTCAGTTGTCCTTATATTCTTGGGGAGTATCCTCTGTGGATTTTATGATCCTAACTCCCTAAAAATAATCTAGGAGGACATCCTATTATATTAGGAAGACCTTGGTTAGCTACAAATCATGCTTTCATTAGTATGTAGATCCAGTGATATGTACATCTCCGATGGTAGTTCAACCAAGAAATTTACCTTGTATCCTCCAAAGAAACAATTATAGAGTTAGATGATACTCAATGGATTGAGGATGAAGAAGACATACAATCTCTCTTTACAATTTCAGAAGTTAGTGAAGATAGCCGGATTCTAAATACCTTAGAAAATTTTTTAATCCTCTTCAGAATACAAACATGAACAATTTCAAGAAGAATCCAACATTGAATTTTTATCATCAAGACAAATGTCTCTTTACTCCATGGATAAATTTGGCAGCTCTATAATTGATATATTTCCAAGTAAAACTTTAAACATAAACAAGAACCTAGAGAAATCTCAACAAGAAAGGCTAGTCACGATATTACAGAGACATTCTTCTGCATATGCATGGGATTACATCGATATGAAAGGGACAAGCCCTAAGACTTACACTCATCACATCTACATAGAGGAAAATTGTAAACCAATCGGCGGACAACCTTAGAGACGGATAGAATCCAAACCTTAGGGAGATTGTTAAAGAAGAATTGCAAAAATTGTTAAATGTCAACTTTATCTATCCCATTTTCGGGATAGTCGGTGGGTTTCTCCTTTGGTAATCGTGCCAAAGAAAAATGGTAAATGGAGGGTATGTATTGACTACCTAGGAATTAAACAAAAGCTACTCTTAAAGATCATTTTCCCCTACCTTTCATAGATCAGGGTTAGATACATTATCTGGGCAAAAAGTACTTTTCATTTTTAGATGGGTTTAGTGGTTATAATCAAATTCAAGTAGCACTTGAAGATCAAGACAAAAACCACATTTACCCTCGTCCTTGGGGTACCTATGCTTACCGAGTATTGCTATTTGGACTATGCAATGCACCCGCAACATTTCAAAGGGTAGTATTAGGAATATTTTCAGATCTAATACATGATTGTGTAGAGGTATATATGGATGATTTCACAAAGATATGGAAACACATTTGAAGAAGCCTTAGAAAACTTGGAAAAGTTTTAAAGAGATGTAAAAGAAGAAAATCTTTCACTAAGTCATGAGAAGTGTTTTATGATGTTTATCGAAGGAATTGTTTTGGGGTATCACATTTTAGGGGGATGTGGGATTAGAGTTGAGGGAGTCAAAAGTTGAAGTCAGTCTCTAACTTATCTGTTCCAAGTTTTCAAAAATATGTTAGGAGTTTTCTAGGATTTATAGGATATTATCGAAGGTTTATAGAAAACTTCAAGAAGATAAAGCATCTCCACTTTTCAAATTACTCACCAAGGACTTTGAATTCAAGTGGAATCTTGATTTCCGGTTAGCCTTTGAGACCCCTAAAAACAAAATCACCAAGCACCTATTTTAAGGGGGACCCTAACTGGGAAATTACCTTTTCATATTTCAACATATGCCTCGTATACAACTTTAGAGTCCGTATTGGGACAAAAAGACCCGATTCCTTATGCCATCTACTATACAAGTAAAAAATTTTTACTCCTTTCAGTAGTTAAATTATACCGTAATCGAAAAAAGTAGTTCTTAAGTCAAGTAATTATGCCATAAATAAATTCGCACACTATATAACAGAGCTATGAAAACTTTTGTTCACACAGATCACTTTGCAATTAAATATCTAATGAACAAATCAATTACTAATGGCGCAGTCATAAGATGGTTATTGCTTTTATAGGAATTCAACATCACCATTCTAGATAGGCCCTGGAAACAAAATATAGTAGTTGATTTCATATCGTAGACTCCAAAACATTAAAGACAATACTCTAGTTGAAGATCAATTCCCTCGATGAATATCTTTTTGCAATTTCTACTCAAACTCCTTGGTTTGCCGACATTGCTAATTATCTAGTTTCGGTGAAATTTCCTTCAATAATGAATGCAAGAGACAAAATAAAGATCATTTATGATAGTGAAAAATATTCATGGGTTGCCGATGAGTTATACAAAACGAGGTCCGAGACTTTATCATTAGGAGATGTGTTCGAGAAGATGAGATGCCCGAGATCCTCAAGGCATGTCATGATGAACCTTGTGGTGGACACTTAGTCGATAAAAGGACAACTTATAAGATCCTTCATTTAGGATACTATTGGCCATCCCTTTTCAAATATTCTAAAGAGTATGTCAAAAGGTACGACATACCCAAAGGGGTAAGGAAACCTTCTCCTTCAAGTGAGATGCCATTGCAGCCTACGTGTACATATTGAACCTTTGAGAAATGAGCTTTAGATTTTGTAGGACCTATTAGTCCTCCATAGAGACAAAATAAATATATATTAGTTTGCAATGATTATGTTACCAAATGGGTAGAGGCCAAGCCATTACTATTTCTCATCAAGCATTCGTAGTTAATTTTGTTTTTTTGAGGATAATTTTACTCGTTTTGGTGTCCCAAGAGAAATTGTTACAGATCAAGGAGACTGCAATTCACATCATAGGCTAGTGGAACAAATGGTGGAGAGGTACAAAATCGACAAAGAAAATCTACTCCCTACCATCCACAAGCAAATGGCCAAGTGGAATCTACTAATAAGGTCATTGAAGAGATCCTAAGCAAAAGACTGTCTCATTTACATAGAAGAGATTGGGCGAGCAAGGGCTCCCTCGAAGCCTTGTGGGCCTATAGAACTACATGGAGAAGCACAACAGGTCATACCCCTTATGAACTTTGTTTTATGGAAAAACAAGTCTTGTTTCCCATAGAGTTTCATATTCAAACTTTTTAAAATGGAAGTCCCAGCTTAGGACTTGATCTACAGAAGCATAAAGCACATATTGGAGCAAATTAATGAATTGATGAGATCGGACATGATGCAATCTCGTAGAACAAATATAGTCCAACAACAAAGGACTAGATGGATGTTATAGCATCATTTTTCACCCTCATGTGATTCGTGATTGTCTCTTTGGCCTTGGGCACCCGTTCCCCATGGAGTCGCAAGTTCGTTTCGGGAAATAACTCCCTAGAGGTTTATTTGAGGTCAAAACCTCCACGGATCGGGGCATACAAGTGTGGTTGTGTGAGTCCTTCTTGAATAGCATGATAAGTACATTAAGGAAAAATAAATTCAAAGAAGGTACTGGGCCCTCTTGTTTGATTCAAAGTTCAAAGCATTTTCAAGGTAAATTCCAAACACATTGGCTTGGGCCATATGAAATTGTGAATTTTTTTGACAATGGAGCAATAAAAATCAGGGACAATAGATGAAGATAAGGTCACTTTTCTTGTAAATGGTCAAAGATTGAAACCGTATCATAAGCCACTTTCAAGAGAAGAATTTGTCAAGAGATTCCAAGAGAACAATGATGTAGAAGTTAATGAAGAAGAATCCTTCTTCTTCATCAACTTAATTGTATTTTCTCGAAATCGTATGCGAAAAAAAAGTATAAACATGAAAAATAATCATTGATTAGCACGTTTATACGTAAAAAAGATAAAGTGAAAATTGAATCCTTCCTCGACACTTTAGCTTTTCAAAAATTGTTCTTTTCCTACAAGCAAGTATCATAAAAATCATAAGTGTAAGCCCACTTTACATATCACATTCCACTTATGATTCATTTCATTCCATCATATCTCACTTCATCCATATTTCATTCACTCCATTCATCCATACTTCCTTCACTCCATTTCATGATCCATCTCATTTTTCATTTCGCATTTTTCAAAATTGATCTTTTTTTCGCATTGAGTATTACAAATCATTAGTTTCGAGCCACTTTTCATATTTCTATTCCACTCCACATTTATGATCCATTTCATTCCATCATATTTCTACTTTCATTCATGCGTTCATTCCACTATATTTCATGATCCATTTTTTATTTCATTTCATACTTCATTCCATCCATATTTCAAATCATTTTCATTCCATGTCTCAAAAGCTTTAATAGGTACATTTTGCGAAAATTTTTGATATTCTCAGCAGATCTGTACATTCTCGTTAAAGATTTCGCATATTTTCGTTGTACCCAACTATTCAACAACCACTTGTTCAATAGCAAATTGATCCCGCACACCTACTTCAACAAGAAAAATCAAAAGGATTATGAAGACCGAAAGATCAATAATTTTTCAAAGGAAAGACAAAGCATATTGAAAACAACAAAAAATCAAAAGAAGGGCTAAGGTAAAATTGTGTGAAATTATTATGATAAATGCATTATGAAAGATATAGTATGGTTAAGTCATATGTATGTTTCATAAAGTTATTTTGATTATTCGTATTGATCAAGCCTATCATAAAATCCTTGGACAAATCCCTTCCATTCCGCCCCATATCAAATCATCATTTATTAAAAGTTAACGATTAGTACTTGAAGTGACCTATTAGGTCACGTCACTAACTCCGAGATATTCATTGATAATTTTGAAATCCTACATGAGATTTCTCTCGCGGTCTTTACTCCATGACAACTCTCAAACTCATTTATTCGTATGATTTACCCTCACCAGTATTTCACTCATTCCATATCCACTTCATGTCATTTTTTTCGTAGCCAATTCCTCGTCTCGTAGAAACAAAGAAGTCATCTTTAGGGTGAAAACAACCCTCTACACACATTTTTACCTCGAATAGGAGAGCAAGAATGTAGCAGTAAATTGAAGTTGAAGAAAAGAAGCCATGGGACTTATTGTAAGGTCCTAACCGTCTGGAACCAAATATCTAGAAGGTTACCCACAAATTAAAGAGATGTTACAGCAGGTTGGATAGCTACAGCCTTTTTGGAGAAGTTCAATGGATTTCATAAGGAGGTCACTCAAGTCATTTGCCTGGGTCATTCAATGGGTCGAAGTTGAAATAGGTGATGTCAAGTTCATTATCACATAATCCTTCATATTAGGGTGCTACATCGAGTTGCTATGCAAGGTGAACTGATGGTTCAAAAACAAAGAATTTCACAGTAATGAAGCATGGAGACGGATGCTAAAAACACCAGTATGGATATTTCAGCTTTTTAAGAAAGGCATTCCTAGTTCAGCATTGAAGAATAAATGGCAAAAATATGTTGCTAATTCCGCAAAAAGTTTATAAATTGTGAGAGAAGGTTTGGCACCCTATATGTTTATCACATTCGACTTATGATGAATTTCCTAGATGAAGAGATAAATTTACCATTTTTCTTACTCCATGGCCTAAAGAGGATGGCTTCTAATGTCCAAAAAAGGGTTAAGTTCTTAGAAACCACCCTATATCATCATGGCCTAGTTAAAATCCCAATTGAGAATCATTTGAAAAAGTTAGGAGACAGTTGGGATGAGTTCCTCTTGAGGAATCATTTTGAGAAACCTAAAGAAACTCTATCCGAAGGAAAACTTGTAAGAAGAAGCAGGAGAGGTAAAATTGCCAAATCTGTTGAAATTAAAACTGATAAATCCATACAAGAAGACAGTGAGGAGATTATCTCTAAAAAATTGGCTAAGATCAAGAAACAACTTAAAAAGGAAAAGATAATAAGAAAGTATGCTAAGGAGAGAGGTGAGGGACCATCTAACCGAGAAGAAGTCATAGGCTTAGAGGCATATTGAAGAAGACAAGGAGTTAAACACACAAGAATGATAGATATTGAAGATGAAGAGACACCAACCGACAGATCTCTCGAGTACTGCGTACGAAGAATATCTTGATAGAGGAACTCCGGGAGGTAGACCCAGCCAACAACAGTCTATCTATAATTATGTTGAATCATTAGAAAAAAAGAGCCTCGAAAAAACGAGAAAGAACTCTTAGCCCACAAAAATATTCAATTGAAGTGTCGAGAAGAAACAAAATATGAATTGGGAAGTACTCAATAGGCATATAAAAAAATGAAAATGAAATTTTAAGGGAACAAGTCAAACCGAAAGTGACATGAACACAACTATCTCCTGCAAATGGAAAAATTGTACAAGGCTAGTGAGAAGTTGAAGAAGAAAAACAAGAAATTGGAGCGAGGCACTTATAAATCCGAGGTTCAAATTGGTCATAAGGAAGCCTATGATGCCATTAAACACCAAGAAAAGCAGAAAAAGGAAGTTAGATGTCTTGGCATAAGTTTCGGAATACATGGATTGATTGCATGAGGACATGCAAAAATTTTTGTAAAGTGGGGGGGTATGTTGAGCCCTAAAGATGTCCTTTCCTTTCACCAAATTTCACTTCATTCCATTTGTCCTTTATCAGCCTATAGGCTTAAAAGATCAATAGGAATTATTAAAAATCACTTTAAGAATGCATGCAATGACTGACTTATTATACTTTTTGTGGTTTTGTTGTCATAGTGATTTTTTGATCGTACTTAGCTATAAAATGCGACCATTCCCAGTGGCTAGTCGCATATTCCGCAACCATATTTATGTTCACACGTGTTACAAAAGTGTCATTTGAGGGAAATGCATAGGGTTAAATTCTAGAACCTCTACATCATTCCTTGTCCACTACGAAGGCCGAGCAAAAATCAAAGTGGTTATGCACGTGGATAAAGCCAAAACTAAGAAGCTGCACTTCTACAAGGATAAGGACTCAGCAGTGTCTTCAAAGAAATACAAGTCCTCAACCGGAGTTCTAGTTTGATTTTGATTATAAAATACATCTATGCCTATTTATACTCAATGACAGCTAGTGTATTTTGCTTATAAGAATAACTCTGTGAACCGAGAGACAGTAGTTGATGTTTTGTTGTTAGTTCTCAAAAACCGTGATACTGCTTTCCGAGCGTTTTTTCCTTTAATGAAAGAAGTATAACTTTGATGCATGATCTGAAGCAACTTTAAGGAGTTAAGAATTCGTGTGCCAATCTAATGGTAGAGGGCCCCCTACCGTCTGAAAGGCTTTGTGCATATTTTCTAGATAAGTGACCTTTAACTCCGTTTTTGTTCTTAACTTAGGTAGTTTTTCTCGAGCATCATATTTTTATGTTTACTTCCATCGAATATTACAAATCTAATCTTGTTCTCATGAGTCGACACAATATATCACTAACACGTGAATGAGATAGAGTCGTAGTACTTTGGAGTTAATTGCATTTTTAGTTCGGGTCTCCGTTCTCATTGTATTTCAATTCTATTAGTTAATTGTATTTCAATCCCTTAATTAGACTTAAAAAGACCCTCATTATTTTATAAGCCGCTTTTTTTCATTAACTTCTTCTAACACATCATTATCATATGAACAAGAATTAGTTATATCATTTTGAGTTCTTGATTCAGTCTCCGCAATTTCTCATAATTTTATAAACAACCTTTTTTCCCAAGTTATTCCAAGAGATCTCTAACCCTTGAATGAGGCTTAATAGTAACATTTTGAGTTGTGAATGAGTTAATTTTAGTGTCATACTTTATTTTTAGCATAGGGTTCCTTACTATGTTGCGTATAATATTTTTTCTCAAAATGTTCCAACAAATTTCTAACAACGGATGAGATTTTCTCTCGTGATATTTTAAGCTTGTTGTTTGCTTCATTACATTAAACTAATTATTTTCTCAAATTGTTCCAACATACCTCTAATGAAATGAATTGATCGAGTTTAATGTTATGAGTTACTTTTCTTATCACTTTACAATCGAGGATTAGCATTTTTCTCGTTCTTAGGTGCCATTCATAGTTTAGAGTAGATTTTATTCTCGTTTTCAGTGTGATCGGTAACTTCTCTTTGCCAACAATTTAGTTCTTTTCTCTTAACATAAAAACACAAAACCAAAAAACACTAGAAAAACACTAAGCACAATGAAGTAGGAAGAAGATACCTATGCATATATAGTGCACTTCACTTCAACAGTTACTAGCCCCGGTTGACAATTTATGACATCAATTTAGGAACACTAAGTTGAGCGTACAATGCCACCATTTCCATATTTCTTGGTCCAAGTATAGTTCGCCCCACTCTTATTTTAGTGTCATATTCATGGATATTATTAAGGAGGAAGTATTGTTCCATTTGAGCCAACCCATACTCTTGGGTCCGAGCCATCAAATTTGTACATGTCTAGCTTGGGCACCCTTTGGCCCAAAAGTGGGACCCTCCATGGAAGTGAAGGTGATGGATGGATTCACCTTCTTTGTATGCATCCACTACATGTGTCTTCCTTGCTAAGTGGCTCTAATTGAGACAAATACTCTAGGATTTGGGTAATTTTGGTCTCCGAGCTATTGATTCTTTCTTGTTCACCTTTTTTTGCAACCATGACTTGAGGGCAGTGTTCCATACATGCACTAGCCCATATTTGGGATTGCTCAGAAAAAAGTGGGCTTATAAGTGAATTATACCACTGCATGATCAACTCACCGAACTCGAATCTTATGGTCTAGGTCTCTAGAAGGTGTCTTGAAATGGCTCCAGATCTTCTTCTTTTTTTTATTCTGGAAAGGAGTTTTACTCCCCCGCCGATTAATACTATAGTGGCCAAAAACCCGAAAGCCTGGATATTTCCAAATCTCCCGTGAAAATCGGGTCCCGAACTAAAGTAGTTGGATCCGAATGTTTTGGTATTGTTTGATGTGCGGCGAGAATTAGATATGAGCTATGGGCGGAAAAACCCTTATTGTACGTTTAGCCGATTCCGTGTTGTGAATACCCCAAACCATTGAAGCAAAGATGAACGACGTCGGGTAGATCTCGAGAAATATAGAAGATAGGAGCAAGCTTCAAGTATTCAAGGAAGTATGGTCACAAGGAGTATCAAGTGCTCGCATCGCAATATATGCGTGGGTCCAACAATAGTACTCGACCCAATCTTTCGAGGGCACCAACTAAGGAGGATAGACCATACCCTTAGTAGTACTACCCGACTACCCCTGTTGTACGTGCAAGTCAAATCTCCCTAAATGTTGTTCTCAGTGTGTTGTAGCAACAATATGGCTAATGGCTGAACTATGGGTTTAGGTTTCGTGTTTCTTGGGGGCTTCCCTATATACCCGAGGGTACATGGAAGTGCACTGCGAGGCAGTATCTGTCTAATGCACTAAACTCAAAGGGTGTTGGGAATTTGTTTTTGAAAAAGAAAAAGTTTTGAGTTGCAAATAACAAAAGTGCAAGAGAAAAATCAAGGTAGACAGGAGTTTTCATGGTCGTAAATTGTTGGAAGATAAGTGGTGCGGAATTTTTCTAAGAACAACGTAGATGGAAAATATGGGAGAAGAGGATAATCAACGGAACTCCCAGCAATCAAGAAAAAGCGGCAAGTAGTGGAGCGGGAAAAGAGGAAAGCCTCGATAGCTCACGTTGGTGGAAGAAAAATAGGCAATCACGCAGCGTAGATGAGTTAGTTAGTTAGTGTGCGTAGGCCGAGAGAGAGAGAGAGCTGTAGGAGAGCTCTGTGAGATCTCTGTTGTACCGAATCACATTGTAATAGATTATGTGGAGTGATGTATGCCATTTGATATTGGTTAATGAAATACGATTTATTGCGTCGTGTTTAATGTTCGATTTGAGTGTTAATTAGTTGCTTACCGTGAATGTATGCGCCCATTTTAAATTTCAATTCAAAGATCCCAAACATGCTTGAAGAGTAATATCATATACATGGTAGTGAGATATGTTTGTTGTTTCAAGTTCCTTTAGTTGTTCTTCATGGTTGTAATCATCTAGTACATGATTTGTCTCCCCGATCTTACTAAGGTCATGACACGCCGTGTGAGACGCTTTGCTCCTTGGAGTAGGGTGAAAATGTCGACGTTGTGCTAGACTACCGGGAAAACCTTGTTGGCCTCTATCCCGAACTCCGGGTCTTGCTCGGGGAGACCTCCTTTTTCAACAATAAATGGTTCCGTTTCCGGGACCCGAAAATTCATTTAGGAGTTAGATCATGTTATCATGGATCTATGAGAGAGAACTATGAAGCTAGTGGGATAACCACTTAGACCAATTCATATCGCAACAAGCTGAGCTACGACAACAGAGGGAAAATAATCGATCAAGGATCGGGTCTTGTTTTCCGAATCCGCAAGTGACCTATATGAAATTTTCTCGGGGAAAGTTTCCCGAAGAAATTTATAATTGGTTGCGAAGACTACAAGTCAAGTCACTTCTAGGAGGGTCGCGTAGAGTTTGTTGCAAGTGGACGCACACGGATCTAGTAACACTCCATCGGTTAGATACAAATTTGACCCGAGCTATAGATTTATGGGTGCAATCTACCTTGGAAGGATACACTGTGGAATTCAAAGTCGAGTGTTACCAATCATTTTCAAAAAGTCAGAGGACATATTCAGATCCGGATTACGGGAGAACTATTGAAGGAAATCCTGTTGTGGATCAAAAACTTTAATGGTGGATGAGGGTTTGATGGCATTCCAAAAGTCCGAGATGGAGACTTAAACCTCCATGCATCGGGGGAAGGAGCCGAGGGAAATATGCTACAAGTAAGAAGGGGGAATAGAGATATGGATGTCGAACCTCCAGTAGACTAAGAGAGTGACGAGCACATTGGACGGTGTAGATTGCTAATAAGTGGTGGGAAAAGGTGATGAAGGAGTTTGAGAAGCAGGAAAGTAGTCGACAGGACAAGGAGAAGGAACTACAAATGACAAAGGAAACATAAGGTTAGATGGGATCCTAAGGAATAGGAGGGACCATCAAAGAAGTTAGGCAAGTGTATAGGAGCCCAGCCCAAAGAGAAAAGGGATAAAAGTCCAATGTGGAGGATGTGCGCCCAAAGGAGATATCTGATGTGGAGCTTCATGTTGCAGTATGGAGAAACTATTTCGAGAGAGGCCGACACCGATAATTCAAGGTAATCCTATTCCCCAAGGTTCAAGTAGCTCTAGTCCCAACCTTCCCTTGGTACTCTATCACCACCGAGATAAAATCTTTGTTAAGTTGCGAGAGTTTAACAAGTTGAATAGTGTTAATTCTACAGTACAAATATCTACTAACTACAGTGCTAGCAATACAATGTCACATCCAAGAAGTAGAGGTTTTATTTTAGTACCACCCATACAAAGAAATATGGCGGGATCGTTTACCTAATACCTAGAATTCTCTGGGAGGGCAACGACGATGTGGAGCAACACTCGTATCTCTGCGAAGCGATATGGAGGGCTCGATAGACACCAGAGGTGGTTACGTTGATTGAGTTCTAGACTACTTTAAGAGAGAGAGCTCTTTTCTAGTTCATTAAATGGTTTGAAGCTCATCAAAACCTAGCGATAGACGATGTAAAAGGAGAATTTATCAAAGAATTTAAATTACCTCAGAAAGATCAACAAGGATTATCTGAGTTGTGGGAAACAATGAGAAGGTGAAATAGTGTGGGACCTAATGAGAAGGTTCAAGGATGATATTGGGAAACTGAGTTACCCAATCGATCCAAATCATCAACGAGATTGGTTTATTAAAGCACTTCTTCCGTTGAAAAGAATTCCACTGACACAACAGAAGATTGATACCTTACAAGATTCCCTAGAGCATGCCATGAAGATAGAAGCTATGACGGGGTATCTGCAAGAGTTTAGAGGAGGAGAAACAACTCAAGACCCTTCCATATTGGGGCTACAACATCAAATAGCCGCTTAATGGAGAATTTGAAGGACATTCAACTAGATACGACTCGCAAGGCCCAATGGGTACACTTAGTGTACCCATTGTTTGATGGAGGGACATGTCACCACGAGGACGTCGAAGGTTGCGGGGGCGTAATGTAGGAGCTTCAGCACAGGGGACACAGAGTTCCACCAGATTGGGGAGTTGCGTGCATAAACACTCAAGGATTGTACACAACAACAACCCCACTTTCCGGGGTTCTTCACTCAATAGAATCAAACCATAACCGAATACCGTGAAATATGCAAAGGCATTGGTCATCCTTCGCAACTATGCCCATTTTTGCGCAAATATTCCAACATTCCAAACAATACATATTGTGGATTTTGCGCTTCTACAATGTATAATACAAAGCATTTAGAGGCCTCAATGCACTCGGCGACCGATTGGCGGACCATCTTATAGAGTGAATGAAGCTCCAAGGGGCCGAGGAGGAGGAATGAGAGCAGGTAGAACTCGGAGGAAGAGGACCAATAAGGTGCTACACATGTGATCAAGAAGGGAACGTAGCAAGGAATGCCCACTACGAAGACCATGGTGATATCGGTGTGGTCAATACACACACAACCGAAGACTCGTCTAGAATTAATTAAGAGGTGGGAGGAAAGAGCGTACGCAGAGGAGCGAATCCGTGAATGCGGATCAAGAATAGTAGAATCTCAAACTTCATGCAAAGTGTAGCCATAGTAGCTCATGGAGGAAAGAAAAAAGGGGGAGGATGGACATAATATGGACCCGATAAAGCCGATCAATCCAAAGATCTCCAAAAACCACTTTCGACCGTATAGACAAGCAATATTTTTAAGGAGGTAGTGGAAACATTTTCCCAAATAGGGGGGGGAGTAAAGGTATTGAGCTTTCCACGCCGATCCGACGAAAAAAGATAAGAAGTCCCATACAAGTACAATGATTGAGGAATGGTTCCGATTATTTTTGAAAAATTGTAAACAATGCACTAATGCTGGAAAAAACTAAAGAAAAATATAGAATTTGTAGTGGTAGAAAACACGGAACCGGGAGAGTTAAGAGATTCACTTAAAAAATACATAAGAAGGATAAAAATAAATAAGAGAAGAATAGGAAAGGAATTCCCGTGTGAATACTCAAGTCGCTGGGATTTCAAAATCAAAGAAACCATGCTTGATCTAGGGATTAGATGTCAACATTCTACCAAGAAAGACATGGGAAGCACCGGGGAGGCCAAAGTTGACATACTCACTGTCTGACTCGCATGGAAAATCGATACTATATTGTGCCCATAGGAAGGCTAGAAGAGGTCGAGGTTGATGTCGCGGGAGTGAAAACATATAGATATTTTGAGGTGATAGACATCATGGGAGACAAGGATCCCTAGCCTGCTTTGTTGGGGATAGATTGGGCCTTTGAGAACTATGTAGTGATCAAATTGAATAAATAATTGATGATATTTGAAGATGGGGAAGTCAGAGGGTCACTCAACCACTTGACCCATATCAAAGACCCCGACATATACGTAAACCGTTGACAACCGTAGAGGATACTCAACTTCGATCACCTCTGCTTCAGATGACGATAGGGAGGAGAGAAGACTATATCAATCCAACATCGGGAGGGACCGTAAGCTAGAGAAGTGTTCAAAGTTCAGACTTGGGCTCAGAAATAGCTTGGGATGATTGGAAATAGGGAGGATACGAGACTAATACTAGAAGACGTGCTAATATCCGAGGAGTCAATTGGATTGGAACTGAGGTAAGAGGATATCTGACTCTATCAAATATGAATGATGTAAATACATTTATTGCAAAAGTAGAGGAAAAGTTACAAATGGAACATAGAGTCCCTCTTATGGATGTAGCACTACAATCCATGTCAACAAGGTGGTGGGTCAACCATCGCAACTCATTTCCGAAGTGGGAAGGTGTTGCAATAACACTAAAGAGCTAGATTCAAGGAAGGTGAAGGACCACAATTAATTGAGAAGTACCAAGGGATCCTAACCCCACAAAGAATTTAGAAAAATTGTGAGTACAAATGGAAGAAAGCAGTGGGTATCCATAATCTCTATGGCCGCACAATTTTATACATTCGTCGGACACAATTCCACATAGGCTCCGGTACTTAATCGAAGAAAAGAAGATACTGGAACCGGCACGTGGCAAGTAGTTGCGGAAAAATTTTACGCAATGTTTTTTCTTTTAAAGGAAAAACAAACCGGTTACAAAAGCACTACAAGCCACCAAAAGAGTACTATTTTTTTCCAAAGATTCAAGAAGACGAAGAGAAACCGCTCTCGGAGCAGATTATCAAACAATTAGTAGCATGCAAACGAATAAATAGTGAGATGTATGACGATGATTTAGAGAATCTCCAACACTTATAATTTGAAGAGAGAGAAGGGGAGTGGGATATACAAGAAGAACCCACAATAGAAGGAATGCATCTGTTACCCTTGAATACTAAGAAGTTGAACATTGGAACCATGGAGACTATTGGGATATAGAAACGACCAAGGAAATCTTTGACCTTTTACAGGAATATGAAGACTTATTCCCATCCTTAGTAGCAGAGCTAAAGGGGATAAAAGGGGAAATGGGGGAAATGCGCATAGTATTGAAGCCCGACGCAAGACCCCGATGAAGAATAGGCCTTATGTCCGAATCCAAGGGTAAAGGAGAAAGTCAAAGTAGAAATAGATAAAATGTTGAAAACAGTAGCTGATTTTTTCCAAAGGGAGGAAGCAGAGTGGGTGGCACCCCATTGTGATACAAAGAAAAAAGGAGAAATCTGAGATTAGAGTATGTGTGGATTACATAAGCCTCAACAATGCATGCATACATGATCCATTTCCCACTCCGTTTAGTGTTGAGGTTCTCGAAAATGTGGTAGGAAATGAAGCCTATTCATTCACAGATGGTTTCTCAGGGGTATCATCAAGTGAGAATAGCGAGAAGAAGACAAGAAGAAGACCACTTTCACAACCGAATGGAGATCGTTTGCATACCATGTCATGCCATTTGGGACCGAAGAATGTGCCAGTCGGTGTTTTCACGAATAGTGATAACATAATTTCAGGAATATATCCATAAGTTCCTTGAGGTATACATGGATGATTGGATAGTTTGAAGTTTACCGAAAATTCATGCAACTTACTAAGAATAATGTTTGACGGATGCGTGACAACTCCAAATTTCCCCTCAACCTCAAGAAATGCATCTGTGGTACCTTTCGAGACGCTCGCTAGGGAATGTTGTTTGTAAATAGGGTGTTTGTGTGGATCCAAGAAAAAGTAGCAGTCATTTTTAACATAGAAGCACTAGAGACAAGAAATAGTTAAGATCAATACTAAGACATACCGGGTACTACAAAAGATTCATCCACAACTATGCAAAGATAATAACACCATTGGAAAAGATGTTGCGGAAGTCAGAGAAATTCACGTGGAGTGACGAATGCATTAGTGCCCTCAATACATTGAAAGAAAAGTTAGCAAGTGCACCCATCTTGGTTCATCCTAACTGGGACAAAAAATTCCATGCCCATATTGATAGTCCTTCGCATTGCATTAGGAGCGGTGTTAGCTCGGCCTAGGAGAAACTTCGTTGATCATCCAGCCTATTTTGTAAGTGATGAAGTTGTCTACTCACCGAAAGGAACTACACAACAACGTAACCGAGAAGCTCTTGCGATGGTGTATTCTCTTTAGAAGTTTTTTCATTACCTACTAGGAGGTATGTTCAAATCTATTTACGTGACCAATCAGCATTGAAGTACTCTAGTTAACAAGCCTCGTGCTTGAAGGAAGGATATGTAGATGGTTCCTACTATTCCAGAGTTCACCTTCGAAGTGATAGTGAAACCGAGAAGGTTAGACGTGGGTCCCGACCATTTATCGAGGTTGGAAAAATGGAGAGAATGGGGGTATCCCCGGGATGATCGCTGCCCGATGCTGATCTCTTCGAGTAGAAGCCATCCCGTATTATCCGGGAGCGGATAGAAGTATATCTCGCAACATGATAGTGCCCAACTGAATACATTCACAAGAAAGGTACATAATAACCAAAACAGTTATCTCATAAGATGGGCGAGGTAAAGCACCAATGAAATATTGCACAATAGACACAACAACTAGGTTCATTTTTTGAAAATATCATTAGTAGATTTGGATGCCCTAGAAGCCCAACTGATCAAGGTACACAATTCATCAATACAACAATCAAGTCTATGTTAGATAATTTTATGGTGCAACATCATAAGAGCGACTGTCATCACCCTCAAGCAAATGGAACCGTTGAAGCATTTAATAAGATCTTAGAAAAAGGACTAAACAAGATATGAAATGCCAATCTAGATGACTGGGATGAGCAGTATACCCAAGCAACATTATGGGCATACAGACAACCGTAAAAAGGTTGCACAATCGACTCCTTTCTAGCTGGTGTACGAGAGAGAGGTGGTGGTACCTTCGAATTTATCATACCGATTTTATTAATCACTTCAAAAAATACATCTAACAGAGGAAGAATTAATCACTCGAATGCCTCCATGAGCTACAAGAGCTTGAAGAAGATAGATTCCAAAGCGGAAATTCCACTCGAAAGTTCACAAGGAAAGACATAAGGCTCGGCATGACTCATCACATCAAGCATGAAGATGTTCACTATCTGAGGGAAAGTTCGTTGTACGATAGCAAAATTTCAAAAGTTTCTAGGAAAACTCATAATGCACTCGGATGGGACCATACCATGTCATTGAAATTAAATATTTAAGCGACGATTCTATTGGCGCAACTAGATGGCCAAATATTTCAAGGATGGGTGAATGGCGCACTCCCGAAGCCTTATCATGAGTAAGTTTCATCATTTATTTTTCAAATAAATCTCACAACCTGAGAGGGAGCCAGTAGGGTAGAATAAAAATAGATCGAGTCAATAATTCTCTTGCACCCGAGAGGAGAAAACTATGATAGGAATCCCAATAAAAATAAATCACAATAACGCAAAGAAAAAATTACACCTCATTGCGTATACGAGATCCACATCGCAAATCGATTGTGGTAAGGGGGTGGCATCTAACGTGTCATTCGTGTCAGAAAGCCAAGCATGTCAAATATCATTCCATCATAATAACCCATCATATTGTTGCCAATCTGTAGGATCACCCGGATTCGAGAACTTATTGCCATAATTAGTAACAACCATATTGTAATAAATTTTCCATATTAAGCCAAAATCATTACCCATCACATCTACCCAAATCCTGAAGACACAATCATCAATGTCATAATACACCACATCTCGGTAACTAATCGCATGATTATAACTACGAGAGAGACATAAAAAAATTAATTAGTAATGGGGTCTTATCAACCTCATTCATGCTGGGTTACATTACTTAACTCGTATGAATGAAGAAAAGCACGAGAATCTCTAGAAAAAATCCGAGTTAGAACAAGAAACAATTGCAGCAAAATAAGTGAAATTTCATTAGAGGAAGTTCAAAGAGATCATCCATTAGCAGGGAATTCATAGAAATAGATCGGAAACAACACTCTGAGATATACAAAAGAAGAATGAAGATGACAAAAAGTAGCATCTGAGAGTCGTCGAGCCTAAGCTCGATGAGAGAGTTCAGAGGATAGAATCGCTAGTTGGCAGAGTATGACAATGCATCACTAATTGATACAGCATTTCATGGATTCCCTATCAATTTCCAGCGATGAAGAGACATGTATACATAGATAATTATGCTACGTAGAGGGAGGAGGGGAATTGATTAGAAGCTCAAGTCCAAGCCATGGAAAAAGGCTAAAAAAATGAAAGTGTTCAAAATTGGTTGAAACCAATATGGTTGCATAGGTCTCATCTTCCCCGATTCTCGGTGCCACAAACGGTTCGAAAAATGGACACCGTATGAAGAATTTATTGCACTTTTAGTGGAGTGGGTTCAACGGAGCACGGAGGGGCCAACTCTCCTCCCATGGAAACTCATTATATGACCAGTGTGGGAGCTTAATGTTAAGAGCGCTTAAAGAGCCTAATATCAAGTTTAATATTTAATCAAGATTCAGTTAAGTGGAGTTTAATATGGTAGAGATTTCGATGCGCTCCCAAATTTAGGCGGACTTCCACTTTAGTGGAGTTACCGTGCGTTGCCCCACATTTTAGTGGAGGAAAATGGGAGCAAAGTTGTTTTGGTCATAACTTTCTCATTACTCAACCTTTTGGAACGATGATTTCATATGTTCTCATCCTTTTTGGACTCAATGGCGTAGGTTTCAAGAGCCATTGGAGCTCAGTTTCTAGCCTATTTAGCTTCAGAGAAGCTTTTTGAGCCACTAGGGCCATTTTGGGTTTTGAGTTTGGTTGAGTTGTGGTTATCAGTTTGAGGTGAAAAAAAGCTCTATTTCAGATAATTTTGACCTTATAAATCCATTTGAGGAGGTTTTAGAGGCATTTGAGGAGTTCTACAGCCTCGAAAAGTTGCAGTAGAAGTTCAAAAGCACCACGAGGATATCAGATGAGGAAATCACCGTTGATGGTAATCTTTCACCGTTTAGTGAATTTGAAAAGGAATTCTTAGATTTTTTCCTGCCTTCTGAATCAGTTTATATATTCATATTTGTCTATTGAGACACTTATAATCTTGTATTGCATTTGAGAGCTTTTAATACAAGAGGACAAGCCCATTTTGGGAGGCTTGATCCAGGAGATGTAGCCCAAGAGTTGGGGTGAACTCCTATATCATATTGCTGTTGTGTTTTGATATTATATTGCTGAATATTGTTTCTGATACTCCATGTTAAGTTTCAGAAAAAATAAATAAACTTAAAACACATAAACAGTGAAAAGACATAATACACCATTTGCAAGTTAAATTTCCGCATAACACTCAAGTTTAAAGCAAGATCATTTTAATTAAATCTGAGTGTTTACTTCTATTATTTCTTTAGGCAGAGTCTGTAAGAGGGCCAGGGTAGCCTCCGGATTCATCCTTTATTTTGAAAGGTGAAATATCCCGTGAATGCCCCTACAAGTCTATCTCTCGTATTAGAAATATGAAGTTCTCACATTTTCAGATTTAAAAATTAGAGTATTTTTGCACTCATTTACATAAATGAAAATGGATACCTTGCACCCTTTTCAAGTACCTTCCTATTTTCGGATCAGATGGTATCGTAGGCTCAGTTGATCATTCCTTATGGTGCAAAGGTTTTAAAACAAGCAGTAAGAGATTTACCTGCTTTATTGGTTGCAAAATGGCCGCTTGATTAAGAAGGGGTCTTTACTTGACATTTGGCTAAAAGCTTGTCGTTTGTTTGAAAGCTTTGAGGACTTTTCTTTGGAAGTTCCTTTTGGTTGTTTTGACCATTTACATAATGTCAAATTCTTCAACAAGTGAAGTTTCCTCCTTCACGAGATTCTTCAATGATGACATGAAGAATGAGTTATTTAAGGTGAAGGACATGGTGCAGATTCTCATTGATGATCAAAGGGAAAGTGTTCAACTTCGTGCACAATTGCTAGCTATGCAGGAAGAGAAAGAAGCCATTATTCAAAGACTGCATGATATGGAGTTGCAGCTTATTCAAGCTCAAGAAGCTTTGTCCAAGAAAATACCCTCATCTTCAAGATGTAAATCATGAGGTAAATCATTCTGATTTGTCTTCAGCTTCCTCTATTGAAAAGTGTGTTGTTTCTTTTCGAACGACATACAAGAGGTATTGGGTCCAAATTGATGTTGAAAAATGGCCATCAAGAAGGCAAAGGTTTGGGAAAGCATGCACAAGGCATTGTTGAGCCTATTTGTGTTGTGGAGCGTCCCAAGAATATTGGTCTTGGCTATGAGCAACTTTAATGGTGAAAGCTTTGAGCACATGCATTCAAGAATGTGATGCAAATTTGAAGAGAACATTTCTCCCAAGTTCTCAATTACATCAATGTCATGATGGCAATCTTCCTTACCATTGTTTGAAGCCTTTGTTGCAAAGCAAGAAGATGTTAGACATGTCAGCTTATGGCAAGCATGCAAAGCAACATAAGAGGATTTCTCTGTACATTTTGTGGTGGAGTTAACCATGTTGCTTCGAGATGTCAGGTTGAAAAAGAAAGCACACAGCAAGCGGGGCAAGAGACAAAGAGAACTTTCTCGCGAAAGTTCTTAAGAGTTGCACAAAGCTTTGTCAAAGGAAGGACATGATGTCTCTCATTGTTGGACTTTGCATCCAACACATTGTCCAAAGCATATGCAACTAAGGGACAAACATTTTGGCACAAGTGGATCTATGGAGTCCATTATTGATGTGGAAATGGAAGATTCACATGAAGAATTGCATGCAGAGAAAAAGACGCCATGGAGTTGGCTTGGTAGGAAGTGGATTAACTTCTGATTGCAAGTAAGTCATTACTCATTTTGTACATGCAAATTTCAGATTGGTATGCATGTATTTCGCTGAAAAATTGATGCCGAATTGCATGTATAAGAAGTTTCGGTTTGAAGGAATTTTCTTTTGTTGTTGCAAAATTTCGCCATGGAGGTGTAAAAGATGAGTATGATACTCACTTATGTTGCAGCAATGTCTTTTGGTTCAGCTCTTGATCACCCACATGTTTTTGGGATGATGTACTTGTTGGTATTTGAAAAATAAGAGTTGAATTTGCACATGTACATAGAGGTTGTATGTGTAATTAGCGAATCGTATATAGTTCATCGTACATGATACATACACATGTGTTTGTCAAGATGTATCTTGTTGTTTATCGACTTGTGTTGATTGTGTCATACATGTTTATCGACTTGTGCTTTCCGTTTGTGTGAACACTTGTTATAGATTTGTGTGTCAATTGTATAGCACATTTCATTGTCAACTTGTTGTTGATGTCGTATGTTGCACAAGATGCTTTTGTGTCGTTTGGTGCAAAGAACGAAGTGTCGGTGCAAAGCAGTGTAAGATTCCATGAGTTGGAAAGGCATGCAAGAAAAGAGGGCACAAATTTCAGCAAGTGTCATTGTTGGTTTCATTCTGCGTGATTGCATGGTGAAAACTTGGTCAAGATTTGGCACAAGTACATGGCTCATTCAACAAAATTTGCCATATGAACAAGCTAACAATTCAGAAAATTTTTGAAGGTCTGAAGAGAAGAGGATGTTTTTATTCTCTCATTTTTCCGATGCAGTTCAGTTTCAGAATTTTAGTGAGCTTTTGGGGTCCAAAAGCCTCTCATTTGGGAGGTGTGATCAGAGCTCGAAGTCCAAGCCATGGAAAAAGGCTAAAAAATGAAAGTGTTCAAAATTGGTTGAAACCAATATGGTTGCATAGGTCTCATCTTCCCTGATTCTGGTGCCGCAAACGGTTCAAAAAAACTGGACACCGTATGAAGAAGTTATTGCACTTTTAGTGGAGTGGGTCGAAATGAGCACACTGGGAGGGGCCAACTCTCCTCCCATGGAACCTCATCATATGACCAAAGGTGGGAGCTTAATGTTAAGAGCGATTAAAGAGCCTAATATCAAGTTTAATATTTAATTAAGCTTCAGTTAAGTGGAGTTTAATATGGTGGAGATTTCCCGAGGGACTCCCCCAAATTTAGGCGGACTTCCACTTTTAGTGGAGTTAATCAGCGCTTTCCCCACATTTAGTGGAGGAAATTGGGGCAAAGTTGTTTTTGGTCATAAATTTCTATTACTCAACCTTTTTGGAACGAAATTTTTTTTTGATTTCATATGTTTTCTCAGCCTTTTGGACTCAATGGCGTAGGTTTTAGAGCCATTGGAGCTAGGTTTCAGCCTCGTTTAGTTTCGAAGAAGCTTTTTTGAGCCACTAGGGCCATTTTTGGGTTTTGAGTTTGGTTGAGTTGTAGTTATCAGTTTGAGGTGAACCAAAGCTCTATTTCAGATAATTTCGACCTTATGAAGCCATTGGAGGAGGTTTTAGAGGCATTTTAGGACTTATACAACCCGAAAAGTTGCAGACAAGTTCAAAGCACTAGTAGGGACATCGATTAAGAAATCACTCCCGGTGATGGTAATATTTCACCATTTAGTGAATTTGAAAAGGAATTATTAGCTTTTTCCCTGCCTTCGAATCAGTTTATATATTCATATTTTTTCTATTGATACATTTATAATCTTTTATTGCATTTGAGAGCTTTTAATACAAGAGGACAAGCCCATTTTTGGGAGGCTTGATCCCAGGAGATGTAGCCTCAAGAGTTGGGGTGAACTCCTATATCATATTGCTGTTGTGTTTTGATATTATATTGCTGAATATTTTTGCTGATATCCATGTTAAGTTTCAGCAAAAAACAAATAAACTTAAAACACATAAACAGTGAAAAGACATACACCATTCTGCATGTTAAATTTCCGCACAACATCAAGTTTAAAGCAAGATCATTTTAATTAAATCGGAGTGTTTAATTATATTATTTATTTAGGCGAGAAATCTATAAGAGGGCCGAGTAGCCTTCCGGATTCATCCTTTCTTTGAAAGGTGAAATATCCCGTTGAATTCCCACGTCTATCTTTCGTATTAGAAATATGAAGTTCTCACATTTTCAGATTTAAACTTAGAGTATTTTTGCACTCATTTACATAAATGAAAATGGATACCTTGCACCCTTTTCAAGTACCTTCCATTTTCAGATCAGGAAGCAACAATAATGAATCTGGAGTTCAAATCTATCTAAAAATCGACATTACTGAACCTCAGAAACCTCCCAGTGTTTAGAAAAATGGGAGCGGCAATGCAGTGTACGAAATTCCTACTGAGCGGAGTCCAGAATGGATCATTGTGGCTGGTGCGAGAAATATATATACATGCAGAGGATATCACTAGGCTTACGGGATTATCAACAGAAGGGAATGATGTCTCAACGTCATTCCAGAACATGTCCAAGAGAGCCAAGAAGGCAGGAGACTGTGATTGTTATAAGAAATATGAGACCAGAAGAGGAGGGAAGGGGGCGAATATAGACCTCATCAACAATCCAGCAGTGAAATTTTCTTGCTATTTAATAGCTGGTAAGATGATGAGGCATTACACCAAAGGCAAATGCACCCTCGACACCATTTCAGTTGCATAACACTGCCTCTAGGGAACCCAGCTAAACTGGTGTACATTCCTACTCAATGAACTGTTTGAGTCATACGAGGATAATTACAAAATGATCCATAGGGTTCATTTATGGCTACCTCATAATGGAATTTGAAATGTGGAAATGGAATCTCTCGGGGGTAAGACATCTCGTGGAAATCACAAATGACCATCCAGTGGCATTGAAGTTTATGCCCTGGAGAATCTTGGGAGATCTCAACACAAAGGGGGGAAATGAAGATGCTTTCTCATTTTGGTACAGGCAGATGGTGGATGTGGTGGTGAGACAGCAAAGGGTTCCAAGGAACCTGTTGGACAGATATTCTTTGCAGATATGGTTTGGGGTCACCCACAAGCAGACATATATCAGACCTAGTTGCATGGATGAAACCACATTCAAAATGAGACCGTTAAATTTTCAAGTTGAAGAAAAAGCATTTCACACCGAAGTCTATTCATGGCCAGGAGTTGGGATGGAGGTCAGAAGCGGGATACCTCACTATTCGTTTGAGGGAATGATGCCGAAAGCAGTCCCAGGGGAGACACCAGAGGAAACAACAAGTAGAATTTCTCGACCGCAGCTAAAACATTTGATCGGACTAGATTTGGACACGAAGGTGAAGGAATTCAATCTGGTAATAAAAAACCTCACAAGTGTTTCTACTGTGTTTCCTTCTTTTTATGATTTTTAGTGTTCAAATTTGCATCACCATCCACATTAACACCTATCGTCACTGCCCTACCTTCCACCATGTTCAATTCAACACCAACAACCACGTATCACCTCAATCCATAAGGGAAAGGCACCTAAACCCCTGGTAGCTACACTTAAGTCCAAGAAAGCAAGAATTATGGTGCCTAGGAATATAGTTGACCTCACCGAGGAAGATCAGACCCAACCCATGGATACAGGAGTACCAGTTCAATAAAAGCGAGAGGTTACCACCCAGGTCAACTCTACGCTACCTATGTTTGATCCTTTCTCGGTTTTGAATATTCAGACATCATCTCCACCCCACAATCACACCTCTTCACCTCATAATCACTATTCATCACTCCATACTTCATTTACTTCCAAAGACCAATCCACCCACACTCCATCCACCTCAAGGACTATCTCAGACCCATATTTGCTATGAAACAAGAAAAACGGGGACACCGAGGCAGAATTTAACTTGAGTACGGCTAGGGTACCTGAGGTTAACCAACCTCTGGAGGGGCAGGGAACTTTCCTAGAACTATTAGTTCAAGGAGGATCTTTTACTATAGATACAACACCCTCACCAAAAGAGTTGAACACATTTTAGCAAGCCAACCTGATACTCTAGTAGATTCAACTGACCACTAGCATGAATAACCCAAAACCTTAGCTACCTCAACAGAACCAACCCGCATCACCGCATGAGCACTCAGAGAAATCAATCACCAGCGAGAAACCCCTAAGAGAGAGACCGCCAGCCCAGGACATGTCAGGCATTGAGAGCATCCAGAACTGGGGGACTGGACAGCTATACAACTTCATTTAATGAGCAAAACAATAGGTAGAAGGTCTGCACAACGATGTCCAACAGAGGTTCGAGCAATAACAACAGTAGCTCATTGCGCTTACTGAATAGTGCAATCAGCTAAAAGGGGAGAAGGAAAATCTACAGAGAAAGCGCTTGGAAAAAGGTAACGGATATCTTCAAGGACCTGCGCGCCGTAATTGCCCTGATAGATAACAAGACGCCGGGAGGACATATTCGGGCCTATTCCATGGTTGAAAGGTCTATCCGAGTGAAAAATGAGATGTGAAAATCTCAACAAAGAAAAACCAAGAACTCAAACAAATGCTAGTCGCGGCACCAAACGATACTGCGACTCCCGCCATGATATATGCCGAGAAGGTTACCGAGAAATGTATGATGTAAAAACGAAATATGAAGGAAACCCAAGGGTGATGACGATCAAAGAGGCCTACAACCCTCATTTGAAACATTTACATGAATGATCTAACTCGTTAACCATGAAACCCCAACCTATCTCAAGTTATAGTTTCATCAAATTTCACAAGAGTTCAAAGAAGCCTCGATCCCGTCAGCATAACCTAGCTCTACAAACCTAGCCGGAGGTACCGGAAAACCAAATACAGTAAGATAGAGGAGAACTCTCGTCGCTACAAAGTAGGTAATCGAAAGATCTAAGGCAAACAGATCAAGTAGAAAGTAGAATAAATACAACGTGATGGCAACCGAAGTAGCCAAAGATTCAAGAGGTATTCATGACAGGGAGTTGCGCTAGTAGCAAATGAAACCGAGGTCTGAAAGAGTCATCACCGAATCCAAACAACTAATTAGAGAATGGCAATAGGCAATCACCGAGTTCATAGAATTCAAGTCTTCGGCATTGAGCAAGGTTCCGAGTTGCGGCCTTTTGTTTGGACAGAAGTGAATAAATGTAGAAGACAAAGTCGACCTCGTAAGTCGACAGACCGATGGAAGCCACAACAACGAAAATATTTACTCGAGATGAGTCAATAGAATGTGTTGGGGCCTATTGGGGCCTTTGTTTTGAGAAAGAAACAATTTTGAGTTGTGGAGAATAGGTGGCAGAGCGAAATCAAGGTAGAGAGGAGCAGCGTCATGGTTTCATATATCTAGAAGATAGGTGGCGTGATAGTTGCGGAGAACAACGCATATGGCAGATATGGGAGACAAGGACAATCAATAGGACTCCTAGTAATCAAGAAGAAGGAGCAAGCAGCGGAGTGGGAAAAGTGGAAATACTGATAGTCACGTTGGTGGAAGAACAAATAGGCAATCAACCAGTGTATATGAGGTAGTTAGTTAGTGCGGCGAGAGGGAAGAGAGAGAGAGAAGAGCCGTAGGAGAGCTCGTGGAGATCTCCGTTGTACCGAATCACATTGTAATAGACTGCGAGAGTGATGTATGTCGTTTGATATTGATAATGAAATATGGTTATTGTTGTGTTTAATGTTTCCGAGTTGAGTGTTAATCAATTGCTTATTGTGAATGTGTGCCCCGTTTTAAATTTTAATTCAAAGATCTTGAACATGCGATCGATGAGTAATAGCATATACATAGTAGCGATATATGTTTTCTGTTTCAAGTTCCTTTAGTTGTTCTTCATGGTTTTAATCTGTCCGGGTACATGATCTGTCTCTAGTCTTACTAAGGTCATGTCACACCTCCGTGAGATGCTTTGCTCCTTGGAGTAGGATGCAAATGTTGGCGTTGTGCAAGACTACCGCGGAAAACTTGTTGGCCTCTATCCCGAACCCGGGTCTTGCTCAGAGACCTCTTTTTTCACCAACAAAGGGGTACCCACAAGGGTTACAAGGGAGTCCAAAAAATGTGACCACCTCTTGTAGTTCCAGCGTGCATGCCTCCCCAAATCCATAAGTTTATGCGCTCAATGATAGATCCCGTGGTTTAAAGATGTTGGAACATGTCTCTAGCATAAAAACAATTATGTGAAAACTGGAGGCCCCGCTAGCCCCTAGTAGCTACTGCGATACCACTTGTTATGCACTTGACTTGTTATATGAGCTAGAATACAAGAAATACGAAACAAAAATAAAGCCGATACGAGATAGATATCACAAGAAAATAGACAAAGCGACAAAGATATTTCATTATGTAGAAACATAATAGAATGTTCACTTGTCTCTTCGAGGGGAAAAACCTCCAACGGAGCAGCTCAATTACAATATGAAACAATGCTTCCTCCTTCTACCTAAGGCTATTTATAGGCTAATGACATCCAAAACTCTAACTATTAGTGGTCCCTTACATAACATGGGTTAACCACCTTATTTATTAAGTAAGGCCCGTTTATAACTAATTGTGGTCCCTTTTCTAGAATGTGGGTCAACCACTTACACTATTATTAATGTGGATAACTCGCTTATGGGAGTTATTGACTCAACTAACTAACTATGACTCAGACTAGCCCTAATGGGCTTATTACATAAAAAAAAGGGGTTATGGTTGGACCCTAAAAAATATAGGTTCGTATTTGTATCGCTCTTCTCCGGGAAACCCATTTTCTACAAGTAAGCATCAATGCTCTCGTACCATGCTCTCGATGTCCGCTTTCGGTCCATATAAGGCTTTCTTAATCCTACACACATGAGAATCTCTCCCATGCACCTCAAATCCTTATGTATTCTCAATATAAACCTCCTCCTATATGACCCCATTGAGAAATGTGTTCTTCATACATCTAGTGAATCATCCAACCCATCTCTCTTGTTATGGATATCATTTCTCTAATAGGGGTATAACGAGAAAATGGTGTGAATGTCTCCTCATATTTAACTCCCTCTACCCGTGAGAACCTCCTTCCCACAAATCCCACTTTGAATATCTCCATGTTGTCACCCGCAACTTTTTTGATCTTGCGAGCCACCCGAAAGTCACCACCGACTTTCCCTCGCTTATCGACACTATCTCCCACACATCATTCTTCATGACGGAGGCATACTCCTCCATCATGACATCCATCTAGATTTGTTGACTCGCAGCCTCATAAAATCTATTTGGCTTAGTCTCCACAACATCCGCCATATATTCACCCAACTCTCTTTAGCATTTTTTCTCTCGATGATTGACTACTTGTGTTCCCCCACCGACATGTGTGCTTCTCGCGAGGGTCTCATGAAGCCATATTGGTTTTCTCTTCCCCTGAATTAGCCTCCATATCGGGTATGTGAAAATCCTACTCTAGAGCCTCTCCTCCTAATGAGGATTTCCTCCCTGGCTTTTGGTGAACTCAGTACTCCGAGAACCCGTACTCGGTGATCCCGAACTCTATGATCCAAATCATCCCAAAAGTAGATAATCCTCCTGACCCTAGTGTACCACTTGAAGATCCTCGCACATGTGGTGTGCTCCTATGCTCAAGGACTTGATTCTCTAGCCGATCATCCTTTTGAGACCTCCTCAAGGTGCTCTCCTCCTCAAATATCACATCCATCCTTAGGAATACTTTCCTCGCGCATGAATGTATATGCAAGAGGGCCTTGGAAGTCTCATTGTAACCCACAAGAATACCCTTCTCTCGCAATGGGTTCCAAATTTTTCCTCTTCTCCTCGTGTGACGTGTGAATAAGTAAGGCACTCAAAAAATCCCGATGTGCCTAATATGAGGCTTCTTCCTAGAAAGCCTCCATAGGAGTCTTACTCCCTAAGACTGCGTGTGGACTCATGTTCTGCAATAAAATTCCCGTGTTACACACCCCAACCCATAAAAAAAGAGAGGTATCCTTTGATCATGCAAGTTATCTCTCACTACACCCACTATGGCCTTGTTCTAAGACTCGCCACCCCATTCTATTGTGGGATATAAGGGACTATTTTCTCCCTCCTCATGCCCGCCTCCCCTACAAAACTCATTCATCTCATTAGAGGGATACTCACACCCATTTTTTATCCTCAAGACCTTGATCTTCTTCCATGCTTGGTTCTCCACAAGAACCTTAAAATTTTGGAACATTTTAAAGACCTGATCCTTGGTATTCATAAATAAAATCTAGGTCTTCCTCGAGTAGTCTCCAGTAAAGGTAACACACTACTAAGATCCTCTCAATAATGCATGAGATATAGGATCACACACATAAGAGTGTATCAAATCCAGAATACCTCCTACCTAGCTATCATTTATTTTGAAATGTATCTTGGTGTAATTTCCCAAAGCACACCCTTGGACACATCACGATGCTCAGTGTTGAACTTAGGTAAACTTGTAACCATCTCTCTTAGCATCATGAATGCTCCATGGTGTAAGTGGGCCATCCTCCTATTCCATATCTCTCACAAATCATTGCTATTGGTTTGTGCCACTAAATCTCTAGTAGGTTGAAGCATGAACTTGTAAAGTCTCCCACTCGGGACTCCAATCACTCTAACACAAGTGATGTAGGATCCCTTGGGATACATAAGCACATGTCCATCTCAGAATACCACTAAATATCCCATGTGCTCAATAATTGAGACTAAAATTAGGTTTTTTTTCATCCTTGGAACATATAAGACATCTATCACCTTTAAGGGAGGCGATGACTCTCTCTAAAAGGAGATATTTCCCATCCTCGGTTCTATGACCTTATATTTATCTCCTAGCACCACCTCCAAGTATACATCATCCTTAGTATGAGTTGTAAATTTCTCCCTAACTCTAGTCATGTTGCAGGAAGCTCCACTATCTACAAACCAAACACTAGAATATGTGACACTAGTGGTTGGACTCGCCACTAAAAGAAAATTTGTGCCAAACCTAGTGCAAAAATCATCCACCACTATTGAAGCTACTACTCCCTTTTACTTCCCCTTCTTATTGTGACATTGAAAGGCATAGTGACCCATCTTCTTATAAAAAATATTATCACTTTGCTCATGTCCTTTTCTTTGGCCTTCTGTATCCAATTCTCTTGCATGGCCCCATTAGAAGACCCCTTCTTGGCATTATTCTTGCCCTTAGTTTCAAGGGAAACATTCTCCTCCTCATCTATGCCACCACTCTATCTAACACTCTTGGAACTCCTCCTAGTCTCCTCCTAGAAGAAATCATCCCACATCTGTTGGGCAGTGAAAAAGGTATGAAATTACTATGTATTCTCTCATTCTTTTACCATAGACATACTCCTTTTTGCCTTGGAAAGGTAATTTATTGTAAGAATTTTAATAGAATTGGAAAGGTTTATGTTTATTGTAAAAAGATGGCTAAAGGTTACTTTTTGTTGAAAAAGCAGGAATTCGAAGAGGTGAACAGCTATACCAAAGGCGAGGCTGAAATGAACGTAACTGCTGCTCCATCAGTGTTGAACCATATCCAGCCAAAGGCAAGGAGATCTGAACAAATTTCCAAGAAAAGGCAGGGGACAACTCGGCCTCGGTCAGAGTAAACAAGATGATGACTAAAAAAAGAGGAGCGAATCCCTCAGGATCCTTCGATCCTGAGGGATCGCTGTTCAAACTCATCTTATTCCTTGATTTGTCCGTCGAGATTTGATATATAAAGCAATGATATTTAGTGACAAAGAGATGGTGTTGTTAAGAGAGTGAATTTAGACGAGAGACTTTACATTTAAACATTTCCTCTATAATATAATGTTTTATTGACTCTCGCCCTTGAAAGAACCGCTTCTGTAATGATTTATGTTTATTTAATATAAGACACGTGTTTCATTTCATTTTCCAAGTGCTGAATTAGCCCAGTAGTATTTCACTGGCGCTAAGGGTCCGGCTCTGGTGGAATCACTTCGCTGTTTGTATCTTTAATCTTTGCTCGCTGTTGTGTGAAGTGTGTTTAATGTTTATTTCAATTACAAAATTGGTTTATTGTTGTTAGATCAAGTATAGAGTCATTTCTATTTCATTCTTTACAAGAAATGTATTTGTTGATCAGTTATCTTCTTATCATTATACGACTTTGCTGTTCTGTATCTGATTCAAATCGTTGTTCCATTAATTTATGATTTGTTATGATTGAGTGTTGCGTAGTGATTGACTGTCAATAGGATTGAAGCGTGGAGATCTAGTTGTTTGATCGCATTAGAATTGTAATCGCTGTTCATTTCATACTGCTGTTCCATTTCTGTTCATTGTTTATTCATAGCTTTCGATTAAGCAGATAGATGAGTTATAGTTATATGCTGCTGTTCCTTTTCAGATTTCATTCCTTTTAGTTATTGTCATTAGCACAAAGAGTGATTTTTCTTTATTTCGATTGTCTTAAAGATCACCGACTGTAGAGGACACTGGTTATTGCTTCCAAGTCCCCAGATTGGTTATCTTGCATCGATTTCTAAGGGAAAGAGTTATTGCTACTGTATCCCTGATCGATGTTTGTAGATTGATTTAGTTTAATTTTCAAAGCATTTCTATTTCATGTCATTGTAATTAGATTTATTTACAAGCATTTGTTACTTTTGCATTTAACATTCTGTACTACATCATCATAGCATTGCTCTTAGATAATTGCAGCCTCAGACAGAGTACACTCTTGAAATAAAAAGTCGCTCCCGGATTGATTATTAATGTAGGCTAATTAGGTGTTCAAAAGATACCTTTTTATGACTCAACATTTTGGCGCTGTTTCCGGGGAGAGTGTATGCCATTTCAAAGGAGTGATGCACAACTGATTTTCTTCTGCTTGTGAAGAATTGGGTCTTAAAGACGGAAGGTAAGAACCTGCGCACTGGGCAAGAAACACACTTGCTCGCAGCCCGCTTCACAGTAGAAGCAGGTAAGCTTCTTTCTTTAGGTAGGAATGAAGGTTTTTTTTCTTGAATGAATAGACCAACTAAGCAAAACAAAATTCCTCCTAAAACTGAAAAACCTAAGGGACTAATGACCCTTGGGCGAACAACCTTTATTGACGAAATCCTTAAGAAAACTGAATCTCAGCCATCAGTAGGATTTAGAAGAGCTATCTCTAGATAGCCTGCTAGTTCCCTTAAGGCTATAGAATCACCATCTGAAGCCTTTGCTGAGATACACAGTCAAACCGAGGGAATTGAGAAAGATTCCCAAGAAATTGAGAATCCTTGCATAAGTTTCCTTCAAGAAGGGAAATCTAGCAATCTATGAGAAGGAGAAGGGGAAACGGGAGAAACCAGAGACTCAAAGTCTCCTATTAAAGTCAACCAAACAATAAGAAACCCAGATAAGGGAAGTTTTGTTCAACTTATCCAGAACCAAGGTCCTCAATCACCTCAAACAGTAAGTCAACAAGGAATACTTATTATTCCAGACAAAGGGAGTGCTTCAAAGCCATTCCTGCCCCTGCTCGTCAACCTAGAAATTCCTTGAAAATCCCAGAGGGATATTGGAATATCTTCGATCAAATGGCCCAGAACCAAAATCAGAACCAGCAGACACCCCAACAGACCTCTACGCTGCAATATCCTATAGTAGATACTGCAGTTAACACACCTATGAAAGTCATTCCCCTTCAACATATTCCCACATTTCATGGCTTAACATCAGAGGATCCAGACGCATTTTTATTCGAATTTGATGTGCTGTGCAGGGGATATGATTATACCATCAACCCCCAAAAATTAAAATGATTTCCTTCAACATTAAAAGGGGCAGCCTTATGATGGTTTATGGGATTAGGTGGAGGTGTCATAACTGATTGGGATAAGATGAAAGCTGCATTTTTAAAGAAGTATCATGATTATTGTAGATCTCGGGATTTAAAAGATGAAATATTTCAAATGACAGTGAAACCAAATGAAACCTTGGAAGAATATGTGGAACGGTTTCAATACAATCTTCAGAGATCCCCTTATGCATATTTACTCTTACCTGATAATGTTTTGAAAACCACATTAATTAGGGGAATGAAAGATCAATGGGTTGAAACCCTGAATATTATGGGAAAAGGTGATATATATCAGGAAAGTTATCCTAACATCATTGATTTGTGTATCAGGAGTTCAAGGGGCAATACAAGGTTAAAATCAGCAGAACGTGATATAATTACAAGGGAAAACAAGACCTCTAATGAAGGTGTGACTCATGCAGAGATTGGAAATCTACTAGAAGACTTTAGGACATACATACTAGGGACTCTAACAACACAGTTCGATATTATGCAAGCCAAACAGAAACAAGCAGAAGCAGAGCAAAATTTGGCAATATTCTGTCCCAAATGTAGGAAGAAACACAGCCACAAAGAATTCCCATTGGATGTGATTAAATTCTGCACCATTTGTACAAAAGATCACCCTACAGAGGGATGTCCTTCGCTTCTTGGCCTAAAATCAGTTTATAAGGAGGCAGAACAAGAATTAGAAGTGGTATGTCTGCTGAATCAGCGCCAACAATGGCAGCCGCGACAATCAGGTATGCAAAATGATCCATTTTCTTTTCAGCCTTCTCAATATAATGCTCAACAATATAGTGGGATGTGGAAAAATCAACCACCTTTCCCTAATTGGTCACAACAGCCATCTCCTCCCACATCTTGGCCAAATCAAGCAAACCAAAACAATTGGCCTAACTTTCCTTTCTACCCACCATTTTGGCAAAATAACTATCCTACACAATGGTCCCCCTCGACTTCTCAGAGTCAGGCTTGGCAGTCAAACTGGAAAAAACCTACACATCAGTCAGCTGGATCAATTCCTCTCTCTCAACCTACACTGCCAGCTCCCTATCCAAACCCCCAGACCAACTTAAGACCACAACTCCCAGCCCAGCCCAACCCAAACCCAAATAATAGGCCAGTTCAGTCTGTCCAAATAATTGAACCCCCAGAATTAGAAACTGAATTGAAGAAGTGCAATGATCTTCAATTAAGGTCTGGGCATATAGTACAAACAGAGAGAAACAATGATGTTCATATTGAAGATCCGTTACCTGTAGAACAAACATTACAAAATGAGAAGGAAGTTCAACAACAAAATCAACAACAAAGTCAACAAAAAGTAACAACTTCCTCTCCACCATTCCCAAAACGATTAATTATACCTCTTCCATTAAAACAACCTAATTTTGATCTTCTGGGAGAATTAAAAAACTTGTGTATAAAAAGCCCTCTCCTCCAAGCTATCCAAGACATTCCTATATATGCAAAAACCATCAAGGAATTATGCATAAAAAAGCCAAAGAGGAGAACAACCACCAATCCTACTGTCCAAATAGTCGGTACCTTATCTGACTTATTATCAGGAATGGCAGCACCTGTAAAATATGAAGACCCAGGAAATCCTATAGTGACAGTCCAAATCTATGGGCAATTGTTTCCAAATGCCTTAGTTGATTTGGGAGCAGCAATCAATATTTTGACAACCACCACCTGTCAAAAACTTGGCATTACATCTCTAGAACCAACAACAACCTTATTGGAATTGGCTGACCGATCGGTAGTCAAACCAGAAGGTACATTACAAGATGTAATGGTATCTGTAGATTCCTGGGAATACCCTGCTGATTTCCTGGTTATTAATCCAAAGAACTGGCTAGAAGGACATCCATTGATCTTAGGTAGACCTTGGTTGGCAATTGCCGATGCTTATATTGGATGTCGACAAGGCAATATGACAATAACAAGGGGAAACTATGTCAAGAATTTAGCCCTATATCCCCTAGCCCAGCCAAGTCTATCAATAATCAAAAAGAAAAAAAAACCTACATCATATCTAATGGAGAATATGAGATCACCTCTAACTATATAAAATGCTCTTGATTTTAAAGATCAAACAGAGGATGATATCATTAATAGCTTCATTAATAAACCACAAACCATATCTCATCTACAATGTCACATGATCAAGGCAGCATTCGGCAATAAAGAAGAAGAAGATCCTTTCAAAGATATTCTTGATCAAGAAATACCTACTACTTCTGTATATAATAGCAAGACTGTAGAAATTGAGCCGAGAAAAACTCTAAACATCAACAAGAATCTCACTGCTGAACAAGAAGAGAAATTGCTCCAATTATTACGAAAATACAAAGCAACCTTTGCATGGAATTACCCCGATATGAAAGGAATTTACCCTCAATTGTGTACACACCACATCTATATCGAGAAAGATGCAAGACCCATTCGCCAACCCTCACCTCAAAGATATTGTGAAAGCTGAATTACAAAAACTATTGGATGTTAATTTCATCTACCCAATATCTGATAGCAAGTGGGTCTCTCCATTAGTAGTGGTACCAAAAAAGAACATGAAGTGGAGAATATGTGTAGATTATTGTGAACTTAATAAGGCAACATAGAAATACCACTTTCCCCTTCCTTTCATTGATCAGGTATTAGACACATTGGCAGGAAAGAAATTATTTTCTTTCCTTGATGGCTTCAGTGGGTACAATCAAATCCAAATTTCCCTTGAAGACCAGGACAAAACTACTTTTACCTGTCCATGGGGGAAATTTGCCTACCGAGTTTTACCTTTTGGCCTATGCAATGCCCCTGCTACATTTCAAAGGGAAATTCTCAGCATCTTTGCAAACTTAATAAATGAAGGTCTCGAAGTATATATAGACGATTTCACACCTTATGGGGACGATTTTGAACCTGCATTGGAAAACCTAGAGAAGGTATTGCAAAGATGTATTGACACTAGGCTTTGTTTAAGCCATGAAAAGTGTCTTATGATGATGACCGAAGGAGTTATCTTAGGGCATTATATTTCAGCAGCTAGAATTCAAGTGGACCCAGCTAAAATTCAAATACTCTTGTTAATTCCCACACCCACCACAAAAACAGAGGTACGTAGCTTTCTTGGATTTTCTGGTTACTATAGAAGATTTATAGAACATTATTCTTGAATAGCTGCACCTTTATATGCACTGACTGGAAATGCTGATTTCATTTGAATAGATAAATGTGACAGTGCCTTTAATGATCTGAAAAATCTTGTTTCAACAGCCCCAGTGCTGAGGGGCCCAAATTTGAATTTGTCGTTCCAAATTTCATCTGATGCCTTAGACACAACAATTGGAGCAATACTTGGGCAGGAGGAAGACAAGAAGCCATATGCAATCTATTATATTAGCAAAAATCTATCCCCTGCTGAATTAAATTATACTGTGACTGAGAAAGAATTTTTAGCTGTAGTTCATGCTGTAAATAAGCTTAGACATTATATAACTGGGTATCCTGTAGTATTATATACTGATCACTCTGCCATTAAATTTTTAGCAAATAAACCTGTTACAAATGGAAGAGTGACGAGATGGTTGATTTTACTGCAGGAATTCGACATCACAATCAAATATTGATCTGGGAAAGAGAACCCTGTAGCTGACTTTCTGTCAAGAATGCCAAAGCCAACAGATACAAGAGCAGTTGAAGACAACTTTCCAGATGAACATCTCTTTGCTGTTACAGTCAGAACACCGTGGTATGCTGATTTAGCAAACTATTTGGCAATAGGTAAATTACCTAAACATCTATCCCTTAATGAACGAAAACAAATAATACAACGTAGCACCCAATTCTCTTGGATTGGGGGCTATCTATTTCACATAGAGGGAGATATGCAAATAAGAAGATGCGTCCGGGAGGACAAAGTATTTGAAATTTTGAAAGCATGCCATGATGGTCAATGTGGCGGACATTTTGCAGATCATAGAACTGCCTATAAGGTTTTACGAACAGGCTATTACTGGCCTACCATCTTTAAGGATGCAAAAAAATTCGTGCAGGCCTATGATAGCTGCCAAAGGGCAGGACGCCCTGGGCAGTCTGATGAAATTCCTTTGAACCCTCAACTAGTGATTGAACCGTTTGAACGCAGGGAACTTGATTTTATTGGCCCCATTAGCCCTCCCTCCAACCAAAAAACATACATCTTAGTTGCAACCGAATATGTCACTAAGTGGGTCGAAGCAGAGGCACTTTCAAATGCTACAGAGGACTCTGTAATAAACTTTCTTTTCCAAATCTTTGTGCGCTATGGTCTCCCAAGGGACATAATCACAGATGGAGGACCACAATTTGTAGGTAACAAATTAGCTGAAACATTGCAAAACTACCACATTCAGCACAAGATTACAACCCCATATCACCCACAGGCCAATGGCCAAGTAGAGAGCACGAACAAAGTAATTGAGTCAATATTAACAAAAACCATTGCCTCACACAGACGAGATTGGGCCTACAGACTGCCAGAAGCATTGTGGGCATATCGAACAACATGGAGACCTACTACAGGATATTCACCATATCAATTGGTATTTGGAAAAGAACCCATCTTTCCTATAGAATTTGAAATTCAAACATTAAGAATAGCTCAAAAGGCGGGTCTAAATTTGAATGAAGCCCAGGCTAACAGTCTGCAGCAAATTAATGAGTTAGATGAAATTAGGATCTTTGCTCTTCAGCACACAACATTAATTCAGCAACAGAGAGCCAAATGGCATGACGCACATATCAAAGAAAATATCTTCCACGAAGGAGACTGGGCACTCCTATATGATTCTAGGTTTCAAGATTTCCCAGGGAAACTCCAGACACGATGGCTAGGACCTTATGAAATACAAAAAGTGCATGATAATGGCACTATTACATTAGCCACGATTGACGGATCTGGACATTCCTTTAAGGTAAATGGTCATCGAGTACGATTGTATCATAAACCGCTTACCTGAGAATCCTTTTACCAACAGTTACGGGAATATTATACCATTGAAATTCTCGCTGAAGGGGAGAAATCCTCCTCGGCACCAGTTTTTTAATTCATTTTTTTTTTTTTTAAATTTTGTACATAAAGCATTTTTCATTTTCTTGATTGTTGTTTTACGAAAGTCGTTTCTTAAATTGCTTTATTCTTTCATCGTTTGCATTATGAAATTCTGTTTCTTTAAAGAAAAAAAAAGAGAGAAAAAATTATGTTTATTTTGTTTGTTTTCAGTTTTGCTGTTCCTTTCTAAAGGAACAACACTTCTGTTGTTCCTTTTGAAAGGAACAACAGTTCTGCAGAGCACTTTTGCTGTTCCTTTCTAAAGGAACAACACTTTCGCAGAGTGTTTTTGCTGTTCTTTTTGAAAGGAACAACAGTTTCGCAGATTGTTTTTTGCTGTTCCAGCACCTTTTTGAGTGGATTGATTTTTTTTGTTTCAAGCTAGAATTTTGAGAATTTTTGATCACTTCTCCAAATGCAAAAATATCATTTATATACAATCATACAAATTAAAGCTTACTGTAATCAGCAAATCAAAAGAAATAATCATTTTTAAGGAAATTGTCTAGTAATGATAAGAAAAAAGGGAAAAGGGGCATGATCAATAACATAATTTTGCTATTTCTTTACCATTGCATTAATCTGATCGATTATCTTTATCATGAATGGTTCTTTCCCATATGCTTTAAATTTCTTTGATTTTTATTTATGGAATAGGAATAAGGGCATATTATTTTCTATTGAGATGTTCAGACTTCTTCCACCATCCCTACTCTTAAGGAGTGTTGAGCCATCCTTTATGTATAACTAAGGAAAAGTGCTATATGAAAAAGAAAAATATTTACTAATAATTTTATGATTTTACAGATGGAGGATAGGGGGTCTCATTAAGAGCCAGCCTACCATGATCATAAGGAAGGCAGTGAAGTGGCATTCCCATCATGGCCACCAAGCCAGGGATATGGTCCAATAGACAATTGAAAAATCAAGAAGTCTTTGGAACAAGAGGTCTCATCACAAGCCGGCCTGCCCACTTTTCACTTCTTCCCGGTGAATGGCATTGTGGTTTATCTGGTCACCAAGCCAGCACAATGGCCTCCGTCATAATATTCAACGAAAAGCACTTCCTCAGCATAAATAAAGGACAATGGTTCTGTAGGTAAGAAAGAAAATCTGTCAAAGTTATGGACACCTGTGGGCAACAGAGCTCTGCTGATGGTATTGGAGTCATATTTATACACATCAATAGTTATATCTAACCCTTTTCCTATATCTCTATTTAAAAATCAAACGAAAGTATGAATCCTTTACCTTTACTTTCGAACCTATGATACATGAAAATCATTACAGATCGATCATATTAGTTTAAAATGGTAAATAATGCAATTGTACTTATGTTCATATTATGTTGTCCCTTCCCCTCATATTTGAATCATTACAAAACGATTTTCTATCCATTACCAATTCATCACATGCATTGATTTCAATAATTGCTATAATTTGATTGAATGTATCATCATTACGCCTGCTTTTTACTGCTGTGCCACACTTTCCTCTCTCAATTTACGGTCGAGGATGACCTATCATTCATTTGGGGGGCGCAGATGTCTGCATGTAGATCAAATCCCGATATTTCTTTACCTGTATGTGAACCAAATCCCTGCATTTTAGGAAATAACAAATTTTCAACGACATTATTCCAATTTACTGAGTTGTGCTGTTCCATTGCGATTGCTGTGTGTTGAGAAGAACTAACAGAGCACATAGACGATGGGAGGACGACCGATTCACAGTGAACCATAGGTGCTCATCGTTTTTGATGCGGCACGAGCAATTTTAGAAAGAATGGGGTGGATTACATATTTTATGAGAATGCAGCAACCCCACGAAGCAGTGGCCATCGAATTTTTGTAGAACCTGCAGGAAGGATCTTCCATGGTCAGAGGTAGACAAATAGCTATATCCGACAAAATAATCGTAGAGGTGTCTGGCATCCCAACGCAAGGGACTATTTGGAATCAAAAAAAGATTAGGATTCGAGAAGCCATGAAGATTTTTCAAGACGAAGGACAAACATTGTTTATTAAAGGCAAAGGAGTTCAAACAGCATCATTAGGAGAACCATGGACAGAGTTGGCCAAGATTGTGCAGGTTTACATAACATGCGATGGAAGAAAAGATGTGGTAAGACCTCGCCACCTTAAGCTACTGGCTGTATTAAAACATAAATGCACCATTAATTTGCCTGCATTTTTAAATTCTTTGTTGCATGATACTGCTCGTGGTATAAGAAAAGCTCAACATGCAGATATGGTGGTCAGCCACCA
The DNA here is from genome assembly GCA_034641835.2 of Pinus albicaulis. Taxonomy (NCBI): domain Eukaryota; kingdom Viridiplantae; phylum Streptophyta; class Pinopsida; order Pinales; family Pinaceae; genus Pinus; species Pinus albicaulis. The sequence goes on along the minus strand of CM076573.1, from coordinate 777,814,732 downwards.
TTGTTTAATTTGATTAATAGTGAGTCGCAGTCTCGCCCAACAACAGACCAGCTGGGAAGAGTTGATGTTCTCCATTGATGGAGGGTTAGATTTACTTGCTTCGAAACGGAAGAGGATGGCCGGCTCAATAGCTGAGCCATCTACTCACAGACAGTCCCTCCGATTAAAACGAAGTAGGAGGATGGTGGAAGGACTTCCAGGCAGCAGCAGCTAGCCCCTGGAATTGCACAAATCCGAAGATTAACAACCTCCACAATTGGAGGGAGCAAGTCCCCATACTGATGAAGAATAGGAATTGGAAGGAGAAATTCGCTACTCAGACGAAGAAGAAATAAGTTGCCACACCGGTAGTGAAAAACAATCTAGTGTAGAGGAAGCAAATAATGAGGAAGAAGAAATCGAAGGAAATACTGAGGAAGAAGAAATTGAAGGCAAAATTCGGTATTCAGATGAGGAGGAAGGAAGTTATCATACCTGTGAGGAGGATGAAGACAATCATAGCAGCGATAAGGAAGGAACAGAGCCTTCCGAAAATGTTATTGTAAGCCCTTTGTAGGAAGACCAATTGGCCCAGATTTTGGCCAATATGAGTGATTATGTACGGCCTCATAGCCCTTTGGACCTTAACATTGACATTAATCAACTACCAGAGTACTCTGCTATCGATAGAGAAACAACTGGAGAAATGCTGAATGAAACAACAAACCCTAGCGAAGCTAGGGTTGCTTCTCCTGAGAGGTATGAACAGGAGGAAGAGAATGCCGAACCAATATCTCAACCTGGAAGCCCCCAGGAGATTGCAGAGTCAAAAGAGAATATGATTCCCAAGGAATCTAGCCAAGGGCATATGAATGTGGAAGAAGAACCCCAAGAAGGAGGTCAAGAAGAGAATTCAACGAAAGGAACGACTGACATAGATCAAAACCCTTTTGAGAAAACGGGTTCAGATAAAGGAGCCAATGTTCCATTAAGAAAGAGGAGGAGAACAACTGAAATTGAGAAGCTTCACAGGGAACGAATAAAGCTTCATAAACTAGTAGAACAGCTCAGGCAAACTATTTGGCTTATGAGAATGAAACAAATGCCTAAGAGACCTCCTAAGAGAAGAAGCATTGCTATCAAAAGAAGTTCAAAAAAGAGAAAGGTGACCACTACTAGGAACCTCCAAGTCGCAGAAGAAACCATGCCTGAACCTAATTATGAGGGTATGGAGTAGCAAACGGCTGTTCCAACACAAGCTGTTCCAGAAGGCCCTATTTTAAGTGAAAACATCCAATCTAGCAGTCAGCATACTTTTAGTGATCCGACATTGGCCAGACTCCAAGAAGAGTTGGCACAGGCCCAAATAGAAAGGCAAAGATTGGAGGAAGACACTGTCCCAAGAAAGAGATATCAGGAATTGCAGCAACAGATGAGAATTATTCATGAAGCAGAAGCTGAAGCTCATGAAAAATGTCAGAAAGCAGAGGAAAAGGCTGATAAGGTAATGAACCAATTAAAACTAGCCTACAATCGAATGGACACTGTCTGCTCGTTGTATACTGATGTCTTAGCCTGTAGATGCCCTGCCAAAAACTATGCTTTGTTTTTACTAGAAAGATATTTAAAACTAAAGATCAAGGAAGTTATGGCAGGGAAATCCATAGAGATAAAAACCATAGATGACTTTGTATCATGCTGCAAACTTTATGGGATCAAAGTACAACGCCTTTTGTGTGAATTTTACTTGCATAATCTAATACTTGAAAATGACTGTGAATCAAACCCTAGCCCTTTTGTTGGAGATGTTCAATTTCAGGCATTCATTTCCTTTGCTGTAAATCAATTAAAATGGATTAAAGCCTATAACACATTTCAAAGGTAGGAAAATGAATTAGATCTGTAGGTTAGAAGTGAACCTCAAAACCCACTTCAATTTTGGGCTAGGCAGAAAAGTTTGATGACTAAGGAAGGCGTTACCCAAGCTTTGGGGCTTGTCCACAAATCAATTATTTTGAATGGAACATATTATTTTTCATCCATTAGAAACCAAGCTTATATAACGGCTAAGGTCTGGTGGAGAACCTCCAATCAAAATGTGAAAAATAGGGAAACATTTAATTATAGAAACTTTGGGCTAGCTGTAGACTGCTTGATTTCCTATAGTCATTTCGTTTTAAAAGAAGGACCATTCTGGTTAGGATGTAGATTCTGCAGCCCTATTGCATGGTACTCTGCTTCGGACTACAAAGCTATTTATGAACTCCCTGAAGGACATACAGAACATGTTTTTGAGGAATTAGCTGCACTACATGGTTTTAGGCCTTTCAATGACAAACCTTATTCGACTTATTCTTTGACTGCTCTCCATGTGAACTATAGTTTTCATGAGGACATGAAAAAGATTAAGCAGGGGGGTATGTTGGGCAGTGAAAAAGGTATGAAATTACTATGTATTCTCTCATTCTTTTACCATAGACATACTCCTTTTTGCCTTGGAAATGTAATTTATTGTAAGAATTGTAATAGAATTGGAAAGGTTTATGTTTATTGTAAAAATATGGCTAAAGGTTACTTTTTGTTGACAAAACAGGAATTCGAAGAGGTGAAAAACTGTACCAAAGGTGGGGCTGAAATGAACGTAACTGTTGCTCCATTAGCATTGAACCATATCCATCCAAAGGAAAGGAGATCTAAACGAATTGCCAAGAAAAGGAAGGGGACAGCTTAGCCACGGTCAGAGCAAACAAGATGGTGAATAAATAGAGAGGAGCGAATCCCTCAGGATCCTTCGATCCTGATGGATCATTGTTCAAACTCATCTTATTCCTTGATTTTTCCGTCAAGATTTGATATATAAAGCAGTGATCTTTAGTGATAAAGAGACGGTGTTGTTAAGAGAGTGAATTTAGTCGAGAGACTTTACATTTAAACATTTCCTCTGTAATATAATGTTTTATTGACTCTCACCCTTGAAAGAACCTCTTCTGTAATGCTTTATGTTTATTTAATATAAGACACACGTTTCATTTTATTTTCCAAGTGCTGAATTAGCCCAACAGTATTTCACTGGCGCTAAGGGCCCGGCTCTGGTGGAATCACTTTGCTGTTTGTATCCTTAATCTTTGCTCACTGTTGTGTGAAGTGTGTTTAATGTTTATTTCAATTACAGAATTGGTTTATTGTTGTTAGATCAAGTACAACGTCATTTCTATTTCATTCTTTACAAGAAACACATTTATTGATCAGTTATCTTGTTATCATTATACAGCTTTGTTGTTCTGTATTTGATTCAAATCGTTGTTCCATTAATTTATGATTTGTTATGATTGAGTGTTGCGTAGTGATTGACTGTCGACAGGATTGAGGGATGGAGATCTAGTTGTTTGATCGCATTAGAATTGTAATTGCTGTTCATTTCATACTACTGTTCCATTTCTGTTCATTGTTTATTCATAGCTTTCGATTAAGCAGATAGATGAGTTATAGTTATATGCTGCTGTTCCTTTTCAGATTTCATTCCTTTTAGTTATTTTCGTTAGCACAAAGAGTGAGTTTGCTTTATTTTGATTGTCTTAAAGATCACCGACTGTAGAGGACATTGGTTATTGCTTCCAAGTCCCCAGATTGGCTATCTTGCATCGATTTCTAAGGGAAAGAGTTATTGCTACTATATCCCTGATCGATGTTTGCAGATTGATTTAGTTTAATTTTCAAAGCATTTCTATTTCATGTCATTACAATTAGATTTCTTTACAAGAATTTGTTACTTTTTCATTTAACATTATGTACTACATCATCATTGCATTGCTCTTAGATAATTGCAGCCTCAGATAGAGTACACTCTTGAAATAAAAAGTCGCTCCCGGATTGATGATTAATGTAGGCTAATTAGGTGTTCAAAAGATACCTTTTTATGACTTAACAACATCCTCATTCAATTAGGAAAATTCTCTCTAGCAACCATTGTCATCTATGCATCCATCCCACTACTTTAGAAATCCATCCAATGTCGTGCTAACCAACTATTCCTCATGGATTATCTCTCCCACTATGTCCAAATCATATCTCACTGATGTTATCTTGTTGAGGTATGACGTCACTGTTAGTGTTGGTCATGTTGGTGTTTCTTAACTTCTGACGCAACACCATCTTCTTGTTCTCATTGGTGCTCCAAATGAAAGTGTGATTAGGGATGCCCACATCTGTCTTTCACTACATCTAGAAATATCCTCCTAGCCTTGACATTCTTCTTTTTTGAATTCTAACAACTGAATAAGATCAATTGGTGGAACTACTACACTCTCTAAAATATCTAACAACTCAAACTTCATAAGCAACAAGGTTATCCTCTCCTTCCAGGGAAAAAAGTTTCAACCCCACTCAACCTATCATCCACCCTCAAACTAGTAGCCATCTGACCTCCAACCAAAAAAAATTCCCACTCACTGAAAGATATCAACCTCCACCCTCTCAACCAGAGATCTCTGGTATATAGGAAGGTTTTATGCTTGTTCTAGGTTCATTGTTTATCAAGTGAAGTTAATTGACAACTTTGGTACCATGTATAAATTTTAGCTTATGTTGTAGCCCTCCCTGGTTTCATTTTGTTTTGCATAGAAGTTTAATGCCCAACCCCATATTTCATTGCATATATAACTTAAATGCAAATTGAAATAGAAACACTACATGACTAGCTCTATTTTTCTTTCATTTTTCAAATTTGATATGAAACATTTAACAAGCACACACATAAATTGAAGACACTTATTTTTGGTCAAACACTAACCCTATAAAAAACCCACAAGGGGAAAACCAGGTCTTAAGGAGGATTTCATTAGCTAATTTCAAATAATTTCTTATAGAAAATTTAATATACTTCAAGTACTTATCTCTCCCTTGAGGTATGTGCTAGTCTCCTAAGAAATCAAATTGTTGCTCATAATTGCTACTCATAAATGTGTACCTTTGTTAGACCTTATCCTTCCTTAGACTGTGTGTCGCAAAATGAAATAATTACCTTGAATATTTGACATCTGCTCAACAATTAATACTCCTAATTTCTGCACTGGAAATTTGCAATTTTTCCACGAACTATTTTCTCAAAATCACACTCTTATATATGATCTCATAATTACACCCAACATCTTGGTGACCATTTATGTTCCTTTGGTGAAGATAAATGTTGTTCAAGGAAGTGCTTTAGACTTTAATGGTTAGTCTTATCTTAAAATTCCTCTCTATGAGATATGGTTTTCAAATCTCCACTATATAAAGGATAGGCATCATTTTATTCTCATATGTGAATTTACTCAAATTGTGGTCACATATTTTCATACTAGTGAATGCCTAGGGGAATATTTCTTGATTTATATCACCCCCAGACCTCTACTTTCCCACATCACATTGTAAGAGAAAAACATTATTAAAGTTATCCATTATTGATATCGGATTATTGCACATCACATCTTTTAATGTAGTTAATAGTTATGTTGCTTCCTCACTGTATACAAAGGAATTATTTTCTAAGGAGTTAAGTTAGGGGAAGTTGCTATTTTCCCGTAAATTTCACAAATTTCCTTTACTAGCCTAAAATTCACAAGAATCGCCTCAGTCTCTTTAGTGTTTTAGGATGGGGCTAATATTATATTGTAGTCACTTTCTTGGAATCAACTCATATTCCTTCTTGACTTACAATGTGACCCAAATATTCAACATCAGGAGCCACAAAAACACATTCGGAGTGCTTCACGAATAATTGGTTCTCTCTCAAGAGTTTTAATGATTTATCAACATGATCTATGTGTGATTCCCATGCTTTATTGTAGATCAAGATATCATTGAAGAATAATAGAACAAACTTGTTTAGGAAGGGTTTGAAAATCTAGTTTATGATGTATCGAAAGGTGGATGGAGCATCACAAAGATCGAAATATATCATTAGAAACCCATAATGATCCTCATGTGTGTTTTATGTTTGTCTTAGGTATTTCAAACAATTTTTCATGTGTGTTTGATGTTTGTATTAGGGATTTCGAACTCTTTCATCCCGATTTGATGGTATCCTAAATGTAGATCAAGGTCAATTAAAAACTTTTTCTCCATGAAGTTTCATTTGTGAAATCATTAATAATTGGAATGGGAAATTCCTCCTTGATTTTCAACTTATTCATAGCCCTAGGGTCTTCCTACTTTAATACCATGATTAATGGTGATCTCTAGGGGATTTTTATTAAAAATTATGATCCCCCACCTTCAATAGTTCTTGATGTTGAGAAATATAGGGCATTAGCATTAGGTGATTTCTCTTCATTAGTGACTTTGTTTGTGAATGTTTTTTACTTCTTTATATTAGGATCTTATTCTTCTTTTTTTATTAGTGTTCTTCTTCGATTAAAATAGTAACTAATGCATAAACATAAATAGACAAGAGACACAACATGTAGGCTATGAGCCGGGGCCAAAACCTCTCACTCTTAGAGAGGAAAACGCCGCAAAAAATTATTCTTATAGAGATTCCAATTAAAGAATACCAAGACCATGACCCTTGACCTATAAGCCACTCCATGACCAAGTCACAAAACATCTTGACTCTATTTTCTAACTCCTCTTTGTCAATATTATCACAATCATACTTATCACCGTGATGATACCTTTTAGGTCTCATTCTATTATATCACCAAGGTCTTCCGAGATTGTACAAATACCGTAGTAACACTAAGAGTGAGGTCACCAAAATTATTTATTTGACCTCACTAAAGGATGGTGAGATCCTTCTCCATATCATAGCACCAAGTAGTTAGGACGCCTTTTCATGTAATCGCACCATACCCTTAACACTACTATTACTCCGAGACCATGATCGCACTATCTTCCGAAGGGATGCGAACTTGTTTTCGAAGAGATAAGAATTTTATTCCTAAAGAGATATGAACTGTGTTTCGATAGAAACTATAGTCACCAAATTGTGATGGGATCCGAGCCTATATCGGAGAGGGATGACCAGATTTTTTTCACTATCCATCCATCCGAAAAACTCAGAGATATCCAAACTGTCGATTGTGACATTCGGACTGTGATTGCTTTCCGAAATCCTAGAGAATACAGACTATGTACTATATCATATATGGTGACCCTAGCCACGTATATATAGTAGTTGGTCCCATAAATAATATGACATGATTTTTTTCGAATAGATGTGTCTCCTTAATGTGAGCCAATTTGAAATTTTCACCTTACTTAGAAGTCGACATCAAGAGGAGAACCGTGCTTGTCCTTGGAGGGATACTAGACACTTTATAGACTCGTATAATTTGACATATGCTCAAGAAGAGCTCTTCATACGTGGCATTGACTCTTTGACTTTAAATGATAAATCCCAAGGCTCTTAATGGGAGCCATCTAAAATAAAATCACTTTCTCATGAAACCCATGAATAAAGGCTTACAATAATAATTTTATTTTCTTCATTACATCATTTACATAAGTCACAATTAGATGTCATTATGAAGACCAAACCTAGTTACACTTTTCAAAACTCCCTCTTAAATAGGGAGGTATTCATAATGGCACATGGTCATTCTCAATCGAAAAAATTTCTCATAAGAAGAATTAGATTGGTAACCCACTTGTATAGCATCACATCAACTAGAATTGTCATATAGCAAGGCCTAGAATAACAAATATATCTCTCCAAAAGATCTGAGCTTAATGATGGCGAGACAAATGATTTATAGACACCCTAATCATTGTCTCTCTTGGAACATACCCTACCCGGGTTCTGAGGATGTGTTCCACCAAGATTATTCTTATCTTGGATTCCCAGTCCTAAAAGAATATCGGTCCTCTATCACTACTCTTATATTGGATGCCCTATATCATCCTCAAAGAGTATTAGATGCCAGATGATTACCCAATCCTCCATTATGTCTTCCCAAGAGAATACAAGAATGCCATGTCTATATATCCTTCTCAATTAGGGAGGACATGTTCCAATAAAGGAATGTACTCATTCCTACAAAAATAATGTACCTAAGCTCCCTCTTGGCTTAGAAATTTCCAAGTTTCTTCCAAGTAAGAAACTTGTTTCCAGAACTCCCTCTTAATCGGAGACCTACAAAAAAATCCTTAGGTGGAGATAATGGTACAACCAACTTCTTTGAAGAACTCCTCCCTTCGATGTCATGAATTTCTTGTTCATTATGGAATCTTCATATTTGAAGACTTCTTCATAGGGCAACCACCCATCACTTTCATCCACGAGTCGGTGATGTCATCATTAATTTCATCGGAAAGTGATCCATTAGTCTTCATCTGGCCTTGCTTCATGTCATGCTACTTTCTTCATTACATACTTTCTAGAAAGATCTTACATCCTTCGATATGGTCCTCTTGGAAGTCATCCGCAGCTTCTTCCCTTTTGGCGATCCCCGCATAAGCCCATCCAAATATTTGTTCAAAGATAAGAAATGAACACTTAAATCAAAATTAAATTTTTTGATGGTCTTTCATTATGACATCTTCCTGTAGGTATCAACATCCCGCATACATGTTGACACATTTCCCAAATATATCCATTGTCAAGGGTCTTCATATTTTCCGGACTTCCATCGTAGCCTTCATATCTTTCCAGGGAGATGTTCTATTCAAATATTCTTGGTCTTTTGGATGTTGATTTCCTTCACCATGGTTGCATATCTCACTATCTCTTCCTTCCTTTCTTCAGACATTTCATTCCCAAGAGCTTTCAATCAGGGTTCCTCAATTGTAGTCAATTACTTCATACTTCATTTGAGGACATATTATGTTGATTTCATCTAGTGTGAACCATGCCTTCTAGAAACCTTTCATAGGAGGAGATTCATTTCCTTTAATCATGATTCTCAAGATAGAAGTAGTGATCCATGTTACCTGCAACCATATGACATGACATTATAATATTAAATAAAAGCATACATACCTCATTTACCTTTAGGTCATTTAGGCTTCTTTCAACAACTTCCTTGATTGAAAATATCTTCAACCCTTTGATCTGATTCATCTCTTATGTCATCATACCATCATCCCATGAACTCCACAAGTTGGAGTTCTTGATGAAACACTTGCTTCCTCTCTAGATCAGTGAACCCACTCATGAGGATTCCATCAAAGAATCTTGAGGATCTTGCATATCCCTATCTAATAGATGTTTCCTTTTTGACTTGATGTATGATGAGCCTTGTCTTGGATGACTTATTCCTTTCCTTAAATTTCCAATGAGATATCCAAGAGCTATATCCTTCATGTTTGATTTCCATGGATTTTGTTCCATCCGTCCTTCATGATTCCCTATGGTGATGTCACGATCTTTTGTTTCTAATGCTTCCATGATGCCATAATACATCTTATTATTTATTATAGCCATATCCTATAAAAAAATATTTAGGAGCTATGCAAAGACCTTTTGAGATGGAGACTATCTCAATCATAGTAGAGATCTCTTACTTCCTCTTTTCTTGGACTTCTTCTCTTTGATTTCCTCCATCTTTTTTGGTGATATGGGATTATTTTATTCCTCTTTTGATATTGTCCGTTTAGGACAATATTTCTGTAATGTCCATAATTTTTCCATAGCATTGAATCTTAGCTATGCTCTTATATATTTTCTCGAGGACCAAATTTTCCAAAACTTCCCTTTCCTTCTTGCAAATGTTTGAGTCCTTTAACCTTCAAGACTTTTGCCCTCAACTTGTGTTCTTCTATCTAGCATAGAAACAAAAAGTTGTCAAATGAGGTAAACTTTCTTATCTCATGAACATTTATTAACTTGTTCATGATTTAGTGCATTTAGATCAATGATTATTATCTTCTTATGATCTCTCCTAGATCTCTTAGTTGAGATATTATGAAGTTATCCCTTCGTTCTCCGATACCTTCAAATTTGTGTAGATCAAGTCTAAGTGATATGAACTACTTTATCACATATTCATAGAATATTCTTATGAGCTTATCATATAAATCTCTTTGATGTATCCAATATTTCTATATGAGGGGGACCTTTCATAAGAATCCCTTTCCATGTATTCGAGAGGAGACCTTTTTCATTGATGTGTTCAATGACTTCACTTTCTTTGAGGACTATGTATATCCTCATTTTTCCATGCAAGGAATTTCGATGACCCAACCATATTATGGATCTCCTTGCAAACATGAATTCTTTTTACCAAATTTTATTAAATAATGAAAGATACTTACTTGACAAGTGAAGATGAAATCTTCAACTTGATCACTTTGATGATGGTTGAAGAAGATGTATTAGTGCTCCCTTTTGGATGATCTTCTTCTAGGACAAGTAGAGGATACTTGCTTCAATGAGAGGTATATTTCCTTATTGATTTTAATGGAAATACATTTTAACCTTCCAGCCTTCACGATACTTATAATTCCTCGATGGAGAATGAGTGTAGATCAACAATTCTTCTAAAGTTTTGACTTTCTCCAAGATGATGTGATATTTGTCCTTAAATTCCTTCTCTTGGATGTTTGTACTTTGGGATATCTTTCTTTGTATATATATTCATCTTGATGAGTGTCTTTGTGGTCCTTTGCTAAGGACTATAGGATCACACTACTTTTGCTGGTGTAGACTTCTATTTTTTTTGATTTGTAGATCCTGATATTTTGCTTTAATAACCTTTGATTTTATTAGATGTCTTTCTTGAAACTTGATCCTTGAGTGTCTCTTTGATTAGATGCCCTTCCTTTGACTTTAGCACTTTAGCTATGATACCATGTTGAGAAATCTATGCCATTAACATTAGGTGATTTCTCTTCATTGGTGACTATTTGTGAATTATTTTTACTTATTTAGATTAGGATATTCTTCTTCTTATTTTATTAGTGTTATTCTTCGATCAAACAATAACCGATGCATGAAAATAAATAGACAAGAGAAATAACATGTAGGCTATGACCCAAGGCCAAAATATCTCACTCTTATAGAGGGAAAAACCACACAAATTCTTCTTATATAGATTCTAATTGACGAATATTAAGACCATGACCCTTGACCTATAAGCCACTCCATGACCAAGTCATGACATGTCCTCTTGATTGTCTTTTCTAAATCCTTTTTGTCACCATTATCATGTTCATCCTTGTCACCGTGATGATACCTATGAGGTATCGTTTCTATTATAGCACCGAGGTCTTCCAAGATTGTACCAAGACTATATTAACACTAAGAGTGAGGTCATTGAGCTTCTTTCTTTAATATCACCAAAGGATGGTGAGATACTTCTCATCGTCATAGCACCAAGTAATTAGGGAGCATTTTCATGTAAATTCACCATACCCTTAACACTCGCTATTACACTGAGACCATGACTGCACTATCTTCTCAAGGGATCCGAACTGTGTTTCTGAAGAGATACAAATTGTCTTCCCAAAGAGATTCGAACTATGGTTGGACCGAAACTGTAGTTACTAAATTGTGATGGGATACGAGCCTATATTAGAGAGGGATGACCGAATTGTTTCACTATCCATACATCCAAAAAACTCAAATATATCCAAACTATTGACCGTGTCATTCAAACTTTTATTGCTTTCCGAAATCTCAAAGAATTTGAACTTTGTACAATATCGTCTGTGGTGACCCTAGCCACGTATATATAGTAGTTGGTCCCATAAATAAGCCGACCCGATTTTTTTCTGAATAGATGTGTCTCCTTAATGTGAGCCGACATGAATTTTTCACCCTATTTAGAAGCCGACATGAAGAGGAGAAGCTGTGCTTGTCTTTGGAGGGCTACTAGACATTTTATAGACTCATATACATTGGCATATGCTCAAGAAGAGCTCTTCATACATGAAATTGACTCTTTGTCTTTAAATGATGAATCCTAAGGCTCTCAATGGGATCCATCTAAAATAAAATCACTTTCTCATGAAACCCATGAAGCAAATATTACAATAATAATTTTATTTTATTCATTACATCATTTACAAAAGTCACAATTACATGTCATTATGAAGACCGAACCTCGTTACACTTTTCAACACTTGAATGGTCTTTTTTATTTCATATTTTTTTGCAAAAGGGTGTTGATAAGGATATACATTTGGTTGTTGATTCCCTGTAATTATGGGAATGCCATGATCATGATATCCTTGAGAAGGGGGGTAAACCCTTTAGTGTCTCAAAGACCCAGATGATATTTTTCAAGGACAAACTACGAGATCTAGGTGGATTTTTTTTGTGTTGAATTATCCATAACTTGTATGGCATTAAATTGGGAAATAATGCTAGAGCGACCTTTTTTTAATAACTTCTCCATATGATGAGTGATGACTATTTCAGGGGATCCTACCCAGATCCCGTGAAGGGTGTGTACATGAGCCTCATTACTGAATCTCAGCTATATTTATTTGAAATCCATGAAAATTGATCCCAACATGCATAATCATTCCCTCCTAATATTATATCACAACCACTTATGTTGGAGGAAAATAGATGGGTTTTTAGCTAATATTTTTCCATATGGAATTTGAAATTTTCACATTTCCCCCCCCCCACATTTCATCATAACTCCATTGGTGATCATAATTTGAAATTTGTGCAATGAGTATATAAAGCAATTGATTCTTCTGCCACCCTCTTGTGAATGAAATTATGAGTATTTCCATTGTTAACTAGGACAAAAACATTCTTTTGCTTGATGTAGCATGAGTTTCAATTTTTGTGGAGTCAAATGCTCAATAATGTATGCTAGGATATTAGGGGTTCTTCATAGGAAATTTGATAATATGTAATTATTTGTTGTAGCATGAATTTTTTGGACTCTAGAGTCTATTTAAAGCCTCTTTGTTAATGTATATTTGGTTCAAAGATACATTTAACTTAGTGCTATTTTGATTATATTAACCCTTATGTGCTTTATATATGAGATATGGATTAACACGAATGTATATGGTTTTATTCAAAATTTGAATATTTTATGTATTGATCAATTGTTTTTAAAATTCCAGTCCAAATCAAAATTTTAGAGTTTACCACTTCAATGACCAATCTGGTTCTAATAACATTGGTTTAAAGTAGAGAAAAATAGTCATATTGTTTGGGGAAGTGGTATGAGGTGGTTTATAGGTATCCACCATGGGTGTACTTACTCGAAAAAGGTTGTTGTGTCCCAAGGAAAACATAGTGTCAAGTGAAATAGCTCTTTGATATATGTATGGGGTCCAACAATAGTACTCGACCCAATATCTTACAACACTAACTAAGGAGGCTCAATTGTGGCCTTAGCCATACTACTAGACTACACGAAGTACTAAATAGTTATCTCCTTGAGTGTTGTTATCGGTGTACTATATCAAAAATACAAGCAATTAGTTTATCTAAAATAGGCTTTAGGTATACCTAGGGGACTTTCGTTATACTCAAAAGTCCGTGGAAGTGAGGTTCCATATATAAGTAGCATCTAATGTGGTGTTACTCGAAGGGATACCAACATAGTTTTAAGGGTTTATGATAATGTGATTCTATTTTTATTTCCTATGTGTATTCTTCCCCAACCATAGTTTTAGCAATGGAATGACAAACCACTATGTTATTTAGAGATGCCAAAATATGCCCCTAAAAGAAGAATTCAAATATTCAGGGAGCTTACGGACCCAAGAAAAAAAGAAAATCACCGAGAAAATAACTTGTTCAAGATAATCACAACTACTATACTTCTTTGGTTGGTTATTATGACCCCAATTATGAAGTGGCATAGCTTCACTGAATCTATTGGCATTAGTTCGATCAAAAATTGGTGCACTTTATTAAAAGATATCTAATCTACGAAACTCACATTTGTTTTCGAAAAAAAACCCTATGAAATATTGATTTTAAATCAACGACATCTCTAATTCCTAGTCTCCGTTTTGAGCAATTTGTTTTTTTGAAATTGAGTATTTTTCTAATAGAAATGCAAATATTGCCCCGGATTTTCCAAATTCTACACAAAAAGTTTCAAATATCGACCCAAATGTTGTCGATCTCTTTTTCTTGTAAAAAATCAACAAAAAGAAACAAATATCTAATTTGTGCCCAAAATATCTCTCAGTTCATGCCCTAAGAAAGAGTTTTGATACCACTTGTAGTGTATGTAACCCCAAATATTCAAAGCATTCACATAAAATGTAGTGTGAAACTGAAAAATAAAAGAGAAAAGAGAGATTAACCTAAAGAAATTTTTCTTTGATAAATAAAAATAAAAAGCTATGTGCACGCACTTCTTAAAGGAAACAACCCCAAAGAATAATGCTCCAAATACAATAATAATTCTTGATAAAGAATTATATGGCAATATACTTAATGTATATCTGTCCATAGAGAATCTTAATTACCTATGATCCCGCTTATAATGAGAGTTGATTAATTAATTTTGGTCTTATTAATAAAGATGGTTAATTTTACAATGAGTAACTATTTACTATTTAAAGGGCCTTGTTCAATCATGGTGGCTTCATACACTAATAAAGTCTCTAAATACGGGAGTTAGGGTAGGAATCTAACAAAATATGCTTAGATAGAATGCATTTCAACCTTCAAACCATGATCTTCCAAATTATTTTGTATATATAGCTATAAAGTGAAATTACTTTGAAGCTTTCAAATCTAGAGGGATTGCTCGGAATTTTGAATAAATGCTATGGAAGTTGAGTGAAATGCTACTAAGGTTCTACCTATACATCGAGAAAACTCAACCACTCTTTGCGAGTCCTCTTTAATGAAATCATAGTAGTCCAAAAAGAAGTACATCGGGGAGTCCATATAGTCTAGGACTTTAATCTTTTTGAAAGCTTTCTAGGGTTAATAAGAGTTCTTACTATTAGATTTTGATTGTTTTTTCTAACTAACAAAATTTGGAAAAATGTTTGCCAATATGATTAGTACTTGAAATGGTGGCTTTGAAATTCCTCTATAGTGGTTTCCAATATGATTAGTACAGTAAATGGTGGCTTTGAAATTCTTCTTTGAATAGAGTATGAAAGCAGTTTACCCCTTAAGTTTCCATGTTAGAGAAAGAGGTTGACCAAGATCTATTATTTTTTTTCAATTTATAGACATAATTTCACAATTTTATATTCTTATGAAAATTTTCACATCTATTAAAAAAATTTGTATTTTTTGATGAGATATTTCTTTCTCTCATAAGTGAAGTCCTCTTTTGTTTGTGATATTTTGATTTAGGGAATGCGGTTCGTTACGAAGTTATGAAGTTATGACAAGGTGTCTCTAAGGGAAGAATGTAGGAAATTTGTTTAGATTAGGTGGAAATAGCTTCTAGAAATAGAGACATATGTAATTAGGGAAAAGGGCCGAGAAAATGGAAATTAGGCCAAATAGAGAGGTTAGAGAGTTTGTATAAATTATGTGCAGAGTCATGTATTTCTGAAATGTATGTGAATGTTTTTTCGATGTTAATGTGATTTCAATTTGAATCAATCTCCGTGTAAACCAAAATGAAAGTAGTTTTTCTTTGTAAGTTGTTCTATGAAATCTCTGTTATTGTGAATCTTGGATCTTATTTGTTGGTTGAATGGGCGTATATGGTATATGGTTTGAGCCTAGTTTGGTTCACGTGGGTATGTGATTACGGTAAAGTGAAGGATTTTTTGTATGAGATCGTAGTTGGTTTCGTTACATTTACTTGCCATAGTTGAGCCGGATCGCCATGGTCATATGGGATAATTTGTACGAGTGGATATTTGTTGTAGGAATCACCGCACTTTTATGGATTCTATACTTTTTTACTGCGGGGATCTTATTTACGGGTTTTTGTAGGTTTTAGTGTAACGGTAAACCTCTTCTTAGTATCAGAACCTGGATCCTGTACCTAGGTTCAATTCCCCCAAAAGATCCTAATTACCTGTTCGAAAAGTTTACTAATACCTATAAGTTTTAGTGTAACATCAAACCTCCTCAAAGTTTTAATGGCCCTAGGCAAAGAGGTTATAGCCCTAGTAGGTGAAGGTATGCAGGGATGACTTAAAAAATGTACTCCATCTATTCATGCAATGCCCTTTCACATCTCCCATTTGGATACGAATTTTGAATATTTAAAACTTAAATGTTGCATGGTCCTTCACATCATTGGAGGCATGTTTTAAATGGTTTATATTTCATTATAGTGTGTATCCTCCTCTTTTTTGTCATATGTGGCATATGGTGTGTTGGGATGCCCACGATCCTTTTTTTTCATATGGAGAATATGGCGTGGTCGGAATGCCCCGATCTTTGAAGATATTTTTTTTGATATTGACCTCCTAAGTGATTGGATATGTGATCTTTACCAATAATATGTCAAGAAGTGTATTAAGGTTAAACCACACGGAGACTTGGTGGCTGCACAAAATACTCGTTTACGGCCGAGCAACTTTGATGGGGGCGCCCAAGATGGGCATTGTGGTTGCGAATTTTGTATATAAGTCTAACATGTTCTACAATTTCATCGGAATGGTGTTTTTTGAATCAAATACCGAGGGGCATTGCAGCATGAGGTCTCTTATATTGGGCTAAAAGAACTAATGTTGGAGCGATCTTGATGTATGGATATTTGTTGTAGGAATCACCGCACTTTTATGGAATCTATAATTTTCACTTTGGGGATCTTAGTTATGGGTTTTGAAATTTTACTCGACTTTTGTGAGTGTAACAATAAACCTCTTCATGGTATCAAACATGTTTAATTCTCCGAGACATCCTAATTCCCCGTTTGAAAAGTTTACTCATACCTATAAGTTTTAGTGTAACATCAAACATCCTCAAAGTTTTAATGGAAGTGGTCAAAGAGGTTGTTTCCCCGGTAGGTGGTGGTATGAAGAGATGACTTAAAAAAAATCTACTCAATCTATTCATGCAATTCCCTTTCGCCTCTTCCATTTGGATACAAATTTTTTCATATTTAGAAACTTAAATGTTGCATGGCCCTTCACATCATTGAAGGCATGTTTTAAATGGTTGATATTTAATTGCAGTGTGCATCCTCCTCTCTTTGTCATGTGTGGCATATGGCGTGGTAGGACGCCTTGATCCTTTTTGTCATATTTGGAATATGGCGTGGTAGGGACACCCGATATTTGAAGATATTTTCTTTTTGATATTGGACTCATAAGTGATTGCATATGCGATCTTTACCAAGGATATGTTAGGAAGTGTATTAAGGTTAAACCACACAAAGAATTGGTGGTCTGCACAAAATACTTTGTTTACGAGTCGGCTACTTTGACGGGGGCTGCCCAATATGGGTGTTGTGGTTGCGAATTTCGTATAGAAGTCTAATAGGTTCTATAGTTTCATCGGAATGGTGCTTTTTACTCAAATAGCGGGGTTGAGGTGATTGCGGTATGGGGTATCCCACATTGGGCTAAAAGAATTAATGTTGGAGCGATCTAGATGTATCGAGATTCTATGGTAGTCATTGAATGGATCCGTAGAAGACATCCCTCGCCACCCCTCCGCTCTATAATTGGATGAGAAAAATCGTTAGCTTGAAGATACGTTTTAGAGTAATTCTTTTGAGCATGTTTTTTGGGAACAAAACATTGTTACAGATGCCCTGTCAAAGAAGGGCCTCAACTCGTTGTCTGGCAAGTTATTTTACAACATCTACAGTCATGGTGTTCTTGGGCAGACTGGATATTTCCTGGTGGTGTGATGCTTGAATAATTAATTTCAATTTTGACACGTCTGTTGAAAATGCAGCAAGATGATGGAGCTTAGTGAAATGAAGTCGCCTTCACTAAGTGGGCCCGCAGGCAAATTTTGGCGCAAAATCTATTTTTAGACATATGGAGCATGGTTCGGGGATTCCAGTTTGAGATTCTTGAAGCATTGGTCATGTTGGTAAAAATAGATGAGACTCTATTTTTTAGGTCGAAGAGGTCGAAGTCTATTTTTAGACTGCCTTCCTAAAAATAGGGAAGTCAAATATTATTTACCCTTAATAATATTTGGACTCTAAACAGCAGTTTACTCTCTTGGAGCACTTCAGTTCGAGCTACAGAAGTGGCTCATGCATCTGACAGAGGAATCAAATGATTCCCAAGGGTTTTATGGCATCATGCATGGTTGACTTCAGTTGGACTTCAGTGGCAGAAGTTTGGAGGAGTTAATGAGACAGATAGTGGAGTTGTGTTCTTTTTATTTTAGTTGAACTAGTTGAGATTAGTTTAACTAGCTAATCAATTAGTTATGAGTGGAGTGAATTAAATATTATTTAATTCATTAATTAGTAACTCATTATTCAACTCAAGAACACATCAGTTCACTACAGTGCATGATCAGCTCAGTGGAGACCAGTGAAAGAGGTAGATGAAAGGGTGGAGTTAGCTATCAGTGGCGACATCAGTTGTGCATGAGATTTGCACCACACTTGGAGGATTTGTCCATGAAAATTGCGCAGTCAAGCCAAGGAGATTTGAACCTTGGATCTCTATATAGACAGGCCTGGATTGCACAATAGAGGCAAGGCAATTGGCGGTGAGTTTTGAACCAGTAACTTGTTCAAAACTGAGCTAGATTGTGTGTGACTTTATGAGAAAGTACTGAGTACTTGTGAGGAGTATTGTACTGAGTTTGTCACATGATTTCTCCATTATAATATACACAATAGCTGCAGGGTTTTCATCTATAAGCTTTCCCCATACATACTGTGTTAATGTGTTGATGATTTGATGTGTTATCGCTTGATTTTATTTCCGCATGTTTGATGATCTGGGTGGAAGAGATTATGTGTTGCATATAAATTCGAATTGTATGTGATCAAGATAGTCTCGGTGGATAATTAATCATTATTCAGCAAATTTCTACATGGTATCGGAGCTATTGAAGTTCAGATTGATCATCACAGTGATTACAAACTTATTTCGGTAGACAGAGTCTGCATGCGGGCCAGGTAGCCTCCGGATTCATCTTTCTTTAGAAAGTGAAAGGTCTGGTAAACGCCCCTTGCAGTCAATCTCTGTGCTAGAAATAATTTTTTCTCACAGATCTAGAGCAGTTGAGCTTTGAGGTGGAATTCGAAATTTTGCAGCAGTTTTGTTTTCTTGGTGCCAGTGTTGAAAATGTCTTTCAACGGTTTGCGACTCAAATATGCTCTTGAAGGCAGTTCGAATTATGTTGCATGGAAGGATCGCATGGAGGCAGTATTAAAAGATAATGGTCTGAAGGAGTTCGTAGATACGGATGTCCAAAAGCCCACTGATCCTGCTGAAGTCGAAGCATGGCAAAAGAAGATGGTGAAGTGTCGAAGGATCCTGTTGGAGGGCGTCAAGGATCATATTGTATCGAGCATGCATGGAAAGGCTACTCCATATTTAATGTGGAAAGCTTTGACGGATCTATTCCAGAGTAAGAGCGACCAAAGGAAGCTGGTGCTCAAAGATAAGCTCAGGAACATCATGATGGAGAAGGGCGACAATATCACCAAATACCTCACGAAGTTCACTCAATGCAGAGATGAGATGGGAAGTGTGGGGGTGACTGTCGAAGATGAGGACATGGTCGACCTGGCTCTCCTTGGTCTTCCGAAGGCTTGGCACTCATATCAAGATAGTGTCAATGGTCAGGAGAAGCTACCGGGATGGGAGCGCCTTTGGGCGGATCTCATGTAGGAGGAGATAAGGAGGACTACTTGGGATGGATCTTCATCAAAGGGAGCTGATGAAGAAAATTGCACTTTGGTT
Organism: Pinus albicaulis; assembly: GCA_034641835.2. NCBI lineage: Eukaryota > Viridiplantae > Streptophyta > Pinopsida > Pinales > Pinaceae > Pinus > Pinus albicaulis. The sequence continues at coordinate 777,795,037 of CM076573.1, read as the reverse complement.
GCCAAAGCAAAGAAGGGGAAGGGTAAGAAAACTTCTCATTCCGGTGCAAAGGGAAAGAAGCAGGATATGGCGAAAGTGAAGTGTTTTCACTGCCATGATCACGGACATTATGCTACCAATTGTCCAAAGAAGAAGAAGAACAAGCAAGCGGGAAGATCTGCAGATGGAGAAGCTTTGGCTTCACAGTTGAGCTTGACTTTTCACTGATCGCATGCTTGGTTTCAAGTGTGATGGGATCGGTGTGGTTCTTGGACAACGGTGCGTCATTTCATATGACGGGAGATCGGGATTTGTTCTCAGATCTGGAGGACAAAGATCTGGGTGTGCACATCGAGATGGGCGATGATGGTAGATACAGTGCGACTGGTATCGGTACCATATCCTTTCAGAGGGAGTCTGGTAAACCCTTCGTGTTGAAGGATGTCATGCATGTACCTGGATTGAAGAAGAACTTGATCTCTGTAGCGATGTTGGAAGATAAGGGGTATGATGTGGTCTTCAGCGAAGGAAAAGCCTTCCTGCGCAGTAAGACTACTGGAGAGACCTGGAAGATAGGGGTTTGAACCAAGAACCTTTATCAGTTGCAGGTAGATGGCTGCGCAGCTATGGCATGCAAATCGGGAGAAGTGGTGAGCCGGGATGATGAGGGCGAACTGTGGCACAGGAGATTGGGCCACCTTCACCATGGAGCTTTGAAGATTCTGCAGCAGATTTCTACTGGGCTTCCTAAGGGCAATTGTGATCGGATGGTCACCAAGCTGGAGGCTTTAGGGAAGTATGTGAAAGCCACCTTTCACGAGAAGGATAGTCGCGCCACGACGATCCTTGAGAGAGTTCACACATGCGTGTGTGGTCCTTTCTCAGTTGCTTCGACAGCAAAGCACAAGTACTACGTGATCTTTGTTGATGATTTCTCTCGAAAGTGCTGGATCTTCTTCATGCAGAAGAAGAGCGATACATTCACGAAGTTCTGTGAGTTTAAAGCACTGGTCGAGAAGGAGTTGGGGAAGAAGGTGATTGCTCTAAGGAGTGATAACGGTGGTGAATTCATCTCGGTTGAATTCAAGGATTTCTGCAGCGCAGAAGGGATTCGGAGAGAGCTCATCGCACCCCATAACCCACAGCAGAACGGGGTGGCTGAGCGGAAGAACAGAACGATCGTGGGTGCTGCACGGGCGATGTTGCATGATTAGGGCCTACCCCTTCACTTGTGGGATGAGGCATGCAATACAACAGTGTATGTGCAAAACCGTTGTCCTCACAAGGTTCTTGGCATGAGTACACCGGAGGAGGATTATTCTGGGAAGAGGCCTGATATTTCCCATTTGCGGATTTTTGGTTCTCCTCTCTACATGCATGTGACGAAGGATGCGAGAAGGAAGCTGGATCCAACTGCTGAGGTTGGAATATTTGTGGGGTACACTGATACACCTCACAACTATCGGGTGTATTTGTCAGACAGTCGCAAGACTGTTGTGCGACGGGATATAAAATTTCGGGAGGAGAAAGCCATGCAGTGTTCGCTTGAGAGGGAGCTACACTTGCATGCAGATGAGGAGCTGTTAGTTCCTAAGGAGGAGCTTCCGGATGTGGATCAGCCACAAGAGGAGGTTCAGGAGGTGGAAGAAACCACCCAAGCAGCGCCAACCATCAGAGGGCGCATGCGCACTACAGAAGCTGAGCGACTGGCTCAGGATGCAGAGAAGGTTGTAGGACCACCTACAGCACAGCGCAGACAGAGACAGTCACCGGATCGGTACAGTGGATACATGGCTCTTGTGAGTCAATGTGTTGTGACGGAGCCATCCTCTTTTGAGGAAGCTGTGGAGGAACCCGCATGGGTTGATGCCATGATCGAAGAATATGATTCGATCATCAGGAACAGTGCATGGGAGATTGTCCCAAGACCGGTTGGGAAATCAGTTGTAGGTTCGCGATGGATCTACAAAGGTGAAGCAGGCGGCTGACGGGAGTGTGGAGAAGTACAAGGCGAGATTTGTCGCCCGTGGCTTCTCACAGATCGAGGGGATTGACTATGAGGAGACTTTTGCACCTGTCGCAAGGTACTCTTCCATACGGACGATCCTTGCTCTCTCAGCGCAGATGGGGTGGCACATTCATCGGATGGATGTGAAGACTGCGTTCCTCAATGGAGTTATTGAGGAAGAGGTGTACATAGAGCAGCCTGAAGGTTTTGAGATCTTCAGCAGTGAGTCGCATGTGTGCCGACTCAAGAGAGCACTGTACGGGCTGAAGCAAGCACCTCGTGCTTGGTACACTCGGATGGACAGCTACTTCACCGGGCTTGGATTCTCCAAGAGTGAGGCGGATCCTAACCTGTACCAGATTGTGGTGGAGGGGAAGCTGTTGATCATCGTACTGTATGTAGATGATCTGATTTTGACTGGCGATGAGCAGTTGATACTTTCATGCAAGGAGGATCTTTCACGAGAGTTTGAGATGAAGGACTTGGGCATCCTTCATTATTTCCTGGGATTGGAGATTTGGCAGTGCAGCGGAGGACTGTTTGTTTCTCAGGGCAAGTATGCTCGGGAGATTCTGGAGAGGTTCAACATGCAAGGCTGCAAGCCTGTTGACACTCCTCTTCCTGGTGGTTGGAGGAAGGAGGATGTTACTTCAGCGGAGGTAGTGGATGCCACTGTCTATCGACAGTTGGTGGGGTCGCTTATGTATCTGGTCAATGCACGACCCGATATATGCTATGCAGTTAACCAGCTTTCGCAAGCTATGGTTAAGCCTACCAAGCTCTTTTGGAAGGCGGGCAAGCATGTATTGCGCTATATTAGAGGCACATCGGGATATGGTCTATGGTACAGACAAGAGGATGGAGCGAAGCTTTCTGGCTTCACTGATGCAGATTGGGCAGGGAGTCCAACGGACCGGAAGAGCACATCTGGAGGAGTTTTCAGCATTGGGTCGATAGCAGTTTCCTGGTACAGCAGGAAGCAAAGATCCGTGGCACTCAGTTCAGCAGAGGTCGAGTACATGGCAGCAAGCTTGGCTGCATGCGAGGCTATTTGGATGAGGAAGATCCTCGTTGGATTGTTCGGGTTGCATTTGGAGCCTACAGTGATCTACTGTGATAACCAGAGTTGCATTAAACTCTCGGCTAATCCAGTATTTCATGATAGGTCCAAACACATCGACATTAGGTATCATCATATCAGAGATTGTGTTCAGCAGAGAATCATGATGCTTTCATATGTTCCCACGGAGGATCAGGATGCCGACATCCTAACGAAGGCGCTCACCAGGAGCAAGTTCGAATTCCACAGAGGCAGGATAGGGGTTGCATATAATCCATATCTTGCTGAGAGGGAGTGTTGAAAATGCAGCAAGATGATGGAGCTTAGTGAAATGAAGTCGCCTTCACTAAGTGGGCCCGCAGGTGAATTTTGGCGCAAAATCTATTTTTAGACTATGTCTATTTTTAGACATATGGAGCATGGTTCGGGGATTCTAGTTTGAGATTATTGAAGCATTGGTCATGTTGGTAAAAATATATGAGACTCTATTTTTTAGGTCGAAGAGGTCGAAGTCTATTTTTAGACTGCCTTCCTAAAAATAGGGAAGTCAAATATTATTTACCCTTAATAATATTTGGACTCTAAACAACAGTTTACTCTCTTGGAGCACTTCAGTTCGAGCTACAGAAGTGGCTCATGCATCTGACAGAGGAATCACGTGATTCCCAAGGGTTTGATGGAATCATGCATGGTTGACTTCAGTTAGGACTTCAGTGGCAGAAGTTTGGTGGAGTTAATGAGACAGATAGTGGAGTTGTGTTCTGTTTATTTTAGTTGAACTAGTTGAGATTAGTTTAACTAGCTAATCAATTAGCTATGAGTGGAGTGAATTAAATATTATTTAATTCATTAATTAGTAACTCATTATTCAACTCAAGAACACATCAGTTCACTACAGTGCATGATCAGTTCAGTGGAGACTAGTGAAAGAGGTAGATGAAAGGGTGGAGTTAGCTATCAGTGGCGACATCAGTTGTGCATGAGATTTGCACCACACTTGGAGGATTTGTCCATGACAATTGCACAGTCAAGCCAAGGAGATTCGAACCTTGGATCTCTATATAGACAGGCTTGGATTGCGCAATAGAGGCAAGGCAATTGGCGGTGAGTTTTGAACCAGTAACTTGTTCAAAACTGAGCTATATTGTGTGTGACTTTATGAGAAAGTACTGAGTACTTGTGAGGAGTATTGTATTGAGTTTGTCACATGATTTCTCCATTATAATATAGCTGCGGGGTTTTCAGCTATAAGCTTTCCCCATACATACTGTGTTAATGTGTATGATGATTTGATGTGTTATCGCTTGATTTATTTCCGCATGTTTGATGATCTAGGTGGAAGAGATTATGTGTTGCATATAAATTCGAATTGTATGTGATCAGGATAGTCTCGGTGGATAATTAATCATTATTCAAAAAATTTCTACAATGTCTAGCTATTTATGAAATGTTTTATTAGTCTATATTATGAATACTGTTCTTTTTATCCGCTCACAATGATTTTTATAGATGCCTTACATAATCATATTACTAGTGACAAGATTTAGATTAGAGTCCAAAATAATACAGTTGACAATATGTCATGAGGATCGGTTGATCTAGACTATGATGGTGTTTTTTTCTCTAATGAACATCGGACAATGTACTGGTTTTCCCATTATAATATGATAACTTGTGTTTTTTCTTCCATGAGAATCATAAACTAGTCCAGGTTCCCTTTGGGTCCCCTTTGGTAGAGACCCACTGTTAAAGTATAAACACTTCATCAAAAATCTTCATAAATTAAAAGGTGGTTCTGTGATTCGGGCCTCTCATTCTCATGTTTCTCCAAATTAGAGAGAGTTTGTAGGCACAATGTCTAACACATTTGCATTCTCTAACCTATTTATAACAAAAAAATAAAATAAAGTATCCACCTCGGCTACAGGTCCTCCCCAAACCTTTGAGGCACCCAATGAAAAATTTAGATCTCCTCCAATAACCACTAGGCCTATTTGAAACCAATATCTCTTGAAAAGAGCTTCCTAGTACTCTTTCCTATCTATGTAGGTCCCATAGATATTCAGACGGGTAATTTCTTTTCCAAGTTCCAAGGAGGAAAAAAGTCCCTAAACTTGAAGTAAAGGCCCAATAATTAGAGAGATTGGAAGATTCTTTCTTCCAGTCATTCATGTTCCCCCCTAGATCTTCCCAAAGAATCAACGAAGATAAAATCCTATCCCCCAAGAAGCTTGGATAGGTCTGTAACCATATTATTCCTTGTTAGTGATTACTTCTTGCAATAAGGTGATAGAAGGTTCGTATCTATTAAATTTTTATGGCCAATGTTTTTTAGGAATTCGTGATTCCTTGATTTTAAAGTAAGGAATTCATTTGGGATTATATATAGGAAAATTTTCTCTAAGTACCCCATTTAGATATAACTATCTGCCATTTCTGACTTCAGTATTGGCTTCGCTTATGAGGCATATATAAGAAAAAATTTCTTCCTCTTTGAGAAGGCTTCAAGTCATTTTTTTATAGATCCCCTAGACCTCCTTCTACCCCACCTGAAAAGATAGGGGCTCCTCAGGTCCTAGGCCTAAGGTTATAATTTATAACATTAAAGGATTGGGGGTCCTTGTGGGATTCCATTTCAGTTGAAAGGTTGGGATAATTTTTGAAAGAGATCATGATAATGAAACAATTTCCTTTGTGAACCATCCAACCCATCAAGAGGGATAAGGGGAAGGGGCTTGGGTAAATTAATTTTTGAGGGATTTTGGAGAAAATCACCAGCCTAATCATTAATAAGGTTTTATAACCCTACCTCACTAAATGAGGATTAGAGCAGGGAGGAGAAATATGCTTGAAGTATCTGAGTTGTCTTGTCCATGGTTGAGTTTCTTTGGATGCTTTGACTAAGATGTCGTTAGATCATCTATTGGTGGATTTCGCATGGGAATTTCTTTGATGGGCTTGAGAGTATATCTCTATATAGAACCTTTTGTTAGAAAAGTCTAAGAAATTCCTTCACCTTTTTATTAATTTTTATGAACACAAACTTGTCATGTATTTGGGAGTGAGCATTCCTTCACACCCAATAATCTACACTTGAATGGTATTCCTTCATAATCTAGAGATTGAAAAAATATTGTAAGACCCTTTATGATCATCGTTGAGTTTGCCAATTCATTTGAGAGATTGTAGAGTCCTGGAATTGTTTTGTTTTGACACCCTTTTTGCATCATATTTTCCTTCTTTTCCTAACACTTTCAACTTAATAAGGAAGAAAACACATGATTTTGGCAAGGTAAAGTATATGTGTGTCCTATTATTCATATTTATTAATATACTTTATTATTTCATTAAATATTACATTCAGCTACAGGATTGATACAATATGAAGCTACTCTATAGATCTGCAACTACCTTCATTTTTAGCAGGGTTTCGATGCATCAAATCAGAAAAGGAGTACATGGATGGATAGAGGATGATACTGTAATATCCCTTTTTCAGGAATAGCTGCAGATTGGGAATAATATGAGTTATTACCAATGTGGAGCTACAACCATGTACCTCATACAGGTATAAAAACACTTAAACTTTAGTAAAATACACAACAGTAAAGTTATATAGCGTTTTACAAGGAAAAAGGGGGGGAAAGTGAGGATTTTGGCCCTAAAATGAGTGTATTAAGAGATTTACAAAAAAATAAGATGGTAAAGTGGTTGGATATGATAGTTAGGGTTATGAGTGGCTCCCATGTCTAATTTCAGCAAAATAAAATAATTTTTTCTAAGTTAAACAGTTCCTCCATTCCTAACTAGGCTAGAAAACCCTGATTTCCCAAGACTAGAATTATGCAGAATTTTACTGAAGCATGTGAGCGTGGTTTTCTGAAGGGTATGAATGAAATAGGGACTGAATATTGAAAAATAACATCAGGGTCATAACTCATACACTTTACAGAAGAAGAGTGAAAGAATACAGAAGAAATCCTCAAGAAAGAGGGGCTGCAACCATGTAAAAAGATTGCATAACAGTGACAACGTTATTTTTAGGGCTGAAGCAGAATTTTATTGATTCTTCAGATCTAGATCAGATCAGTACATAAAAATATAGATCCAATACAGATCCATGTACAAGAAAGGATGATCTATACATTCCCCTTGAGGATTTGCTCAAAACATGAAGCACCAGAAGTAGATTTGAGATCTAAAACTGCAGATCTACAGAATGATTCAGAATTTATGAATAATACAAGTACATAGTAGATCATATATGAAATAGAACATATATTGGTTGGCCAATCTATGGATCACCTCAGTGAGAGGAAAACCCCAACACCGGAGATCTCTCCTCCAAATTGCAAGCAAAGCATCCTGCAACTGTAGATCTGCAAATAACACTGTCTTAGGGAGAGAGACAGTGCTATAGCTTCTGAAGATGATTTGGCCTGATGCCAAGATGTGGATCTGAAGTATAATCAGAAAATGAACACTTTCAGGAGGTTAAATGACACTCTCACTGAAAAGAGACACTGCTATCATCTAGATCTGAGCAGATCTAGATCTCCACTTGCTGCAACTCACAAGATAGTTGAACCCTCAATCATGAGCAGCGCTGTAATGTAAGGTGAAACTTGGCCCAAGCCTGATAGTGGAGAATTTTAGCACAATTCTCCTCCAAGAGCTGCTCAAGGAAGGAGGTGGGATTCCTGAACAAGAATGCCCAACAAGGGATGTCTAAGCAGCCAGACCTTCAGAAATAATGTCTTCAACAACCTCTTCCTTGCTACCCTCCTCTTCCTTTTATAATATAGGAGTCTTTCCAAACCCTAAACCACCTTGAATCACTTAGCCCCTTTCACATTACAACCTCCTTCTAGAACTGTGTTGTCCCTCAAAGAGGTTCAATGCATCTAGAATGCGCTGTTTGACATAGTCAAATAGGATCCCCTCTTGTGATTTAGACTCTTTCACACCTGCAAGATATAATTTAAATAGCCTAGATATGTCTCTGTTCACATAGGCATTGATTTATTCATAGTTTTCAGGAGTTTTACATGTCCTCCTTCACCATTTATTCATTAATCACGAAATACAAAATAAATAAGGCAAAGTTAATGTTCCAATTAGCTGAAGCTAATTTAGGAACATTACAGTCTCCCCCTCCCAAATGTTGCTTGTCCTCAAGAAACTGCAAGGGTGCTGCAAAACTTCCCCTTCTTCTCTTGTGGCCTCCTCATCAAATAGTCTCCTCCATTGTTCTGAATTTTCTGCAATACCTTTGTCTCCCAATGGTCCTTCCTCAATATGAAAATTTTCCTTTGATGAATAAACCCAAGGGCTCTCATCATGAAGAAATGGAAGGTTGTTGTGGAAACCTTTTTTCTGATCCATGGCCTCCTCAAGATAGAAGTGATGACAATCATGGGGATTTTCACGATCAATGAAAGACTCCCATCTCCATGCTATCATCCAGATGAAGTGGATCACCTCCCAACTTGGAAATCCAAAGAAGAACTCCTCCCCAATACATATGAGAGGCAAGTCACCCACAAACATATGGCTCACTTTACAAAGAGACAAGTGATCTATCATAGTGGCCATACAAAATCTCATGCTCCCATTGAAGCTTGCAATGAAAAAAGAATGGGGAACTCCTTCCCCCAAGGGCACATTCAACAAGTGTGCATTTCCTCCAACTATGCCCCCAAAAAAGATAAGGACATCTTCATCTTGTGGGATCATGATTAGAATCATGCTAGCTTCCATGTGTGATAAATGAGAAGGAAAATGTTCCCTCATGTGCAACCAGTGCAATTTTATCCTTAACTTCCATAGAATGAGATATGACAAGTGCCTTCCCCAACACTTTTTTGCTGTCTCATACCTTGGGAATTCTTAGAGAATGTACATCATGGTTGGTGCAAAGGAATCACACCATGAAGAATATAATAGCTTCCCAAGATTCTCCAAGGAATGACCTACATCAATATAGTTCATGGCCTTGAGTGGCCCATGAAACTCCTCATACTTAGTGCCCCATCTTGGCACCATGTCCTTCAATTGAGTGTTAGAAAAATATAAAAATATAGGAGATACAAAATAATGCTCAAGAGGACGAGCCTCTCTATATACTTGTTTTACATAAGTGGGATAGCTCATGGATGATTTCCCTCTCACACTCAATGGGTAAGGAGATGTGAATGATGGCTCTTCCCAAGATCTATGCTCCTCCTCCTCTACCAAGTAGTCCATGCACATCTTCATATGAGAGTGCACCTCTTCCTTGAAACCTTCCCATATGAAACCACCCAAGAGAGTATGATACGCTTTGACAAAACCAGTGGGTTTGGAAAGAAAGATTTCATAGATGGCATCAAATAGTCCCTCCTTGAGTTTGGAGTCACTAACCAAAAGAATAAGATTATAGAAATAGATAACTCCATCCACCACCTTGAACCTCTCATCCTTTACTTCCCCTTCAAGAACCCCCCATGTGAAAAGGTCCTTGGATTATTCCATCATGAGTTGGGAATCCCAACAAGGATCCAAGCTCTCCAAGAATGACAACGCTGTAGAGGTCTGAAATGCAACCCCTGTCTTCTCATGGCTCCCATCTTTGATATCCTTGATATCAAAATCACATGTTGGAGCATCATAATCTTCCCTTTGCTACCCCATTTGTAGTTGTTCTTGCACAAGACAAGATTGGAGCATATGGAAATCAACTTCCCCTCGGAAAGTCCTTGTTTTCCAAAACCTCCTCCTTTTTGGCCCATGTATACAAGAGGGTTAAGATCCCCTTGCCATCTTCAGAAATCTCCTTTGTGAATGAAGAGATCATGGGCTGCCCCAAAGATATGGAGTTTCCATGTGCCCTTATGCTCATGCCATCATAGATCTCTAATTTCTCCTTTCTCAGCGCAGATTTCTGAGTGGGAGTTAGCAATGTCCCTTTCATGAAACTGCTCATCTCTCTCTTGAATTCTTGAAAGATTCTCTGCGCTGTGCTAGCTTCCCCAAAGCTCCTTCTTTAGCCAAGTATGTATATGATGCCCATAGTTGAGAGAACACTTTAGATTTCCTCCTATCAAGAGGTGCTCCTGGTAAAGTACCTCCTTGCAAAGAGGTGTCAAGGCATAGAGTAGAATGAGGATGTAGGCAGACAGATTTGCCCCTTCCTTCAATGCATAAGTCCTCTTGCCTTCTTTGTGCTTCAAGAATTTGAAACAAAGAAGGATCCATGATATTATTCTTGTGATTCCCTTCCTCCTCTCTTGCTTCCTCTATCATCATGATCTCATCATTTGACAATGATGGTACATGCTGCTCAAGAGCTCTATGTGTGAGATTTTGTGGAACTCCTTGCAAGAGTGCAAGAGTTTCTCCTCTTGGAGCAAGTGCTCCAAATTCATCTTCATGAGGTGCTTGAGGTGCTTTTTCTGTGACTGCATTATGACCTCCTGTCTTCTCCTCCTCTTTGACAACTGAAATTGTCTCACCATCAATAAGAGACCTTAGATATTGGTCATCTATTGAAGGAGAAACCTTCATGCTTCCCTCTTGAGAAGAGGACCCTTCACTCAATGGAGATCTTGCCCTTGGAAAGGCATCAAACAAACTTACACCTTCTTCCATGGTCTTCAGAAATGGAGTTGGATTCATAGACCCTTCCAACTCATGCAAAATATTCATCTGATGTGGTTTGACAGTATCAACAGAAGATGATACACATGGAGCTTCATCAAACCTCTCTATCAATCTTTCAATAAACCTTTCATAAGTAGGTGTATTGGCATTATTCAAGGAAAAAGAGTCAAACAACCACCAAGCATAAGATTTACCTTCAAAATGCAGCGCTGCTGCTTTGATGGCTTCAATCTCTGAAACTTGATGTTGTTTCACAAATTCATCTATCTCCTTCACCCAAACCCTGACTGGACATTTAGGTGATCCATCAAAGATGGATAGATAAAATATGCCCTTACCATGCTGCTCCTCCTTTGTGGCTTTTCCCTCCTTGATCTTGCAGAATCCTTGGAAGTTCAAGTTATCTTTGAACTCCTTGGACTGAGCTTCATACTCCTCCAAATACTCTGTAAGAGTCTCCTTCTTAGGCACACCTCCTTTCTTCCTCTTCATGAAGAAATCACAGAAAAAATGCTGAAGACTTGGTGATATGGCTAAGTGCACATATCCATGAGATGAGGATTTAGAATGTTCCTCATGTATAGATCTTGTAGATCTGATCAAAAGATCTTTCTTCTCTTGAAACTTTCTAGGAGTTTCACTGCTTCTTCTTTCTTCTTCTTGTTCAACCTCCTTGGAGAGGTTATTCTTAGATCTGAAATCCAATGAGAATAATCCCATATTATTCATCCTTCTAACCTTGCTCCTTGCTGGAATACCACTAAAAATTTCCCTTCTCAGGAATATCAAAATTCTATTCTAGAGATTGACTGCAGGGGCATTTACTGGATATGTCACCTTTGAAAAAAAAGGATGAGATCCAGAGGCTACCTGGACATCTACAGACTCTGTATATAGATCTTGAAATATTCCCCTTCAGGGATTCATAACTTTGGCTTGAAGCCACAGGCTGAGCCAAAGCTCATGCTTTGATACCACTGTATCCCTTTTTCAGGAACAACTGTAGATTGGGAATAATATGAGTTATCAAAAATGTGGAGCTACAGACATGTACCTCATACAGGTGTAAAAACACTTAAAATTCAATAAATTACATAGCAGAAAAGTTATACAACGTTTTACAAGGCAAAAGGTGGGGAAAAGTGAGGATTTTGGCCCTAAAACGAGTGTATTAAGATATTTTCACAAAAATAAGATGGGAAAGTGGTTGGATATGATATATAGGGTTATGAAGGAATCCCATGTCGAATTTCAACAAAAAAATATAAGTTTTTCTAAGTTAAATATTTCCTCCTTTCCTAACTATGCTAGAAAATCCTGATTTCCCAAGACTAGAATTATGCAGAAATTTATTGAAGCATGTGAGCGTGTTTTTCTGAAGGGTATGAATGAAATAGGGTCTGAATATTGAAAAATAAAATCAGGGGCATAAATCATACACTTTACAGAATAAGAGTGAAATAATACAGAAGAAATCCTCAAGAAAGAGGGGCTACAACCATGTAAAAAGACTGCATAACAGTGATAACGTTTAGGGCTGAAGCAAAATTTTATTGATAATTCTTCAGATATATATTAGATCATTACATAAAAATATAGATCCAATACATATCCATGTACAAGAAAGGTTGATCTATACATTCCCCTTGGGGATTTTCTCAAAACATGAAGCACCAGAAGTAGATCTGAGATCTAAAACTTCAGATCTACAGAATGATTCAGAATTTATGAATAATACAAGTACATAGAAGATCAGATTTTAAACATAACATAGATTGGTTGGCCAATCTATGGATCACCTCAGTGAGAGGAAAACCCCAATACCTGAGATCTCTCCTCCAAATTGCAAGCAAAGCACTCTGCAGCTGTAGATCTGCAAATATCGCTGTCTTAGGGAGAGAGACAACACTGTAGCTTCTGAATATGATTTGGCCTGATGCCAAGATGTGGATCTGAAGTATAATCAATAAATGAACACTTTCAGAAGGTTAAATGACACTCTCACTGAAAAGAGTCACTGCTATCATCTAGATCTGAGCAGATCTAGATCTCAACTTGCTGCAACTCACAAGACAGCTGAACCCTCAATCATGAGAAGTGATGTAATGTAAGGTGAAACTTGGCCCAAGCCTGGTAGTGGAGAAGTTTAGCACAATTCTCCTCCAAGAGCTGCTCAAGGAAGGGGGTGGGATTCCTGAACAAGAATGCCCAACAAGGGATGTCTAAGAAGACAAACCTTCAGAAATAATGTCTTCAACAACCTCTTCCTTGCTGCCCTCCTCTTCGTTTTATAATATAGGAGTCTTGGAAAACCCTAAACCACCTTGAATCACTTAGCCCCTTTCACATTACAACCTCCTTCTAGAACTTGACTGTCCCTCAAAGAGGTTCAATGCATCTAGACTTGGTTGTTTGAGTTAGTCAAATAGGATCCCCTCTTGTGATTTAGATCCTTTCACACCTGCAAGATATAATTTAAATAGCCCAGATATGTCTCTATTCACATATGCATTGATTTATTCCTAGTTTTCGGGAGTTTTACATGTCCTCCTTCACCATTTATTCATTAATCATGAAATACAAAATAAATAAGGAAAAATTAATGTTCCAATTAGCTGAAGCTAATTTAGGAACATTATAGATACCTTTATGCATTTCCTCCTACTTACCCGAGCCTATTAATCAAGAAGAGAGTGCATTCCCTCAGTCAAATATAATAGTCAACACGTTTCAGCATCCAGGAATAGAGTCCAGAAATAATACGACTGTGTGGATTTGCTTTTTCAATAGAAAATTGACAGATAAGCGATATTTCGATTTTGATTTTAATTTGTATAAGGACTCCAATAGAATATACATAGGCTTAGAATTTGCATATGGTTGAACGCATTCTATAAAATTATAACTGTGTGTAATCGGGGTGCGCCAAACTTTCATTTCTTGAAATTTTTGTTTGAATAATTTTATGTTAATTTCAAGTTCCCATTCATGCAATTTGATGCATTGAAGAGTTAAGAACCTACTGCATTACAGAGGGACCCTGCAAGCAGACCAGGTCGTTTTATTTTTAGTTTTTATGCATCTCAACCACATTTCTATTTCGTAATTCGGTAAATGCTTTTGATTGTTTCTTTATTTTCAAATATCAGTTTCAATAATTCATCATTTTGGTTATGTTATTCCATAGAACAATTTCTTGAATTCATTCTATTATGTTTTATGTAGTTTAGTTCAATTCTTTTTCATTTCTATTTCATACTAGAATTTGCAATAGAATTTAGTTTAATTCTCTCTCCATAATATTTAGACTTTCATGTTTTCATAAGATCAAAATTGTATCATATTCCATTCTTTTTTAATTTAGAATTATTTTATTATTGCTGCAGCATAAAATTATAGAATCAACTCGATAAAAATATATTTGATTATTTATTTTGAAAAGTGTCACCTGAAAAACTATTTTTTAAACTCAATTCAATGGAAAGTAATCATAGAAATAACATTTAACGTAGATGATGGAATTGCTTTAACAACATCATTAATCCATAGGAATTTATCATTGATCCATAAGTTCAAAAATTATAACAAAAACTCTAAAAATTCAAATCACTTTAAACGAAAAAGACTTATAGCACATATGGTGCACTCACACTTCATCAATTTATTGACTTCGGTCGGTGATTTATGCTTGCAATTTAAGAACATTAAATTGACTAAACATTTTGGCTCCGTTGTCCGGGAAGTGTAAATAGAAGTCTTAAGAAATAAAACATGATATGCATAGAGAGAGAGATTCTAAAGGTAGGTTTATAGGATGAGGGAGAATTTTGATTCCTACATCATCATTCACTCCACCCTGACCTCGAAGTTCTACACCACCCACTCAAACTCAAATTCCATACGTAGTTGGTCCACATAGAATTCCTGAAATCCTAAGATATAAAATCCAACCTACTTCACCTACTTCACTTCATCTACTGAAGCTTTAATTGAAGAATAAAATGCCCCATCTCCAACTACAGGAGTAATTTTTCTATCTTCAATAGGAGAAATAATTCTAGGACAGGAATTAGAAGTGCTCGGTGAAGAAGAAGGAAAAGAAATTTATTCAAATTCTCCATTGATAGAAGAACCTGAAGAAGTAGAAAATCATATTGAAGAACTAGATACTAACATTAGTTCTGAGGAATCCATCATGGTTGAAGAAGGAACAGGAGAAGTACACAATCTCAATGGTGAACAACCTAGGATTGGAGGAGGAAATAGAGGAGGTAGAAGAGGAGGAGGAAGAGGTAGAGGAAGAGGTAGAGGAGATCTAGAACCTTTTGGATTCCCTATCCACTATGAGGATACAACTTATACAATGAAAAATATTTCACTTAGTATCCTCCCTAACTTCATGGAATAATAAGAGAATACCCAGAAACATTTCTCTTTGAATTTGAAGTGTTATGTAGATCATATGATTATCTACATGACTCTCAAAAGTTAAACTTGTTCCTTTCTAACTTAAAGGATTCAACACTAAAATGGTTTATGAGTTTAGGTACGAATTATATAGGAACATGGGCAAAAATGAAAGATACATTCTTAGAGAAGTATAAGGATTATTGTATGCCACATAGCATGAAAGATGCAATTTTTAAGATGGCACAAAAGGAAGATGAAAATCTTGAATATCTTATCGAAAGATTTGTTTATAACATTAAGAAAGAAAAGATGGATAATTTGGATGAGGAAACTTTGAAAGCTCTCCTACTCAAATCTATTAGAGATGAGTGGATTGATCTTATCAATGTAATGGGAAAAGGAGATATTTCTCAGTTACCATTCAAAGAAATTTGTGAATTATTTGTACATATTTTAAAGAGGTAAAACACGAACTGGGAAAAGTCCAAGATATCCTATCTAATAAAGAATAAATAAATCTGCAACTGGGATAGTTAGCAGGGCAGAATTAGGTAATTTACTTGATAATTTCAAAAAAAATATTTTAGGGAGTCTTAGTGAACAAATTGACACCCTTAGAATAAAAAACAAGAAAAAAGTTGAGAATGATGCATTATCTATTTTTTGTCCTAGATGTAGAAAGAAACATGCTCTGAGAGAATGTCCTTTAGACTTAAAAACCATAGAAACCTGTGTAATATGTACATAAAATCATGATACTAAATAATGTACCTCTATACCAGGTCTTAAGGTTGTATATAGTGAATAAGGAATGCCAAATTCAACAGATCCTCTTTACTCTATTGCCAGAAGACCATGGAAAAATATTCAAAATGAAAATGAAAATTTTAATTCCCGACCATTTGCAAAATCCTCACAAGGGAATTGGAATTCACCTATGCCATGGAAGCCTTGGGCTCAACCACAACCTTGGAATCAAGGGTGGAAAAATCCATATGGAAGATATGCTTAATAGCAACCATATCCACCTCCCTATCAAAATTTTCCACCACAATTATTTTCCCAGAATAATCAAATACCTCAAGCTCAAACTCAGGCTCAAAATACAAGCCACAACTCTCTCTACCATTCAGGAAAAAACCAAACCAATTACCCATCCAACCACTTCCAAATAAAAATAATAAACCTATTTACAACATGGAAGGGAAAATTTCTCAAACTTCTATAATAACTCCACAAGATCTAAATAATTTTCTTAAGATCTGGTAGAGTATTAAAAAAGAAGAAACCCTCTATTTTTATTCAGGAAACAAAGAAAAATTCTCAAAAAAATAGCAATAAAACTAAAGAAGAAGAAACTTCTCTTCCTCAGAAAGAAAATGATCAAACAAAAAATATTCCCATAATATCTATTGATACTCCTATTATAGAACAACCTTCAGTATCTATTAGGCCACCTTTTCCTAAAAGGTTGAAAATTGATAAAGGAGTAGAAAAAAAAATCAAATTTCCTGATTATGATATGATGGATGAATTAAAAAATATTTGTATAATAATTCCTTTATTGCAAGCTATAAAAGAAATACCATTTTTTGCAAACACAATTAAGGAATTGAGTACTCAAAGAAAAATAAAATACATAAAAATAATCCAATTATTTGGGAGAATTAAAGACATCATGATGGGGAAGACAACAATGCAGAAATATTTAGATCTAGGTAGCCCCATTGTGAAAATCCACTTCAATGGAATCGAAATACCAAATGCACTGATTGATTTGGGAGCAGCCATAAACATAATGAGTAAACAAATTATGAATCAACTAAAACTTCATAACCCTCAATACACGCCAACATTATTAAAATTAGCAGACATGTCAATAATTAAACTTGATGGTGTGTTAGAAGATATTTTTGTATCCTTATATTCTTGGAATACCCTCTTGATTTTATGGTTTTAACACCCAACAATAATTTAGGAGGACATCCATTGATTTTAGGAAGACCTTGGTTAGCTAAAGATGATGCTTTCATCAGTTGTAGACCAGGAGACATGTTTATCTCAGATGGTAGTTCAACAAAGAAATTTACATTATATCCTCCTACAAAAACAACAATAGATATGGAAATTTGTAATATTCCAAAAATTTAGCCTACATCTAAATGGAATATTATAGTTTGTTTTATCACTAGGTAGGTGAATAAGTGGGTAGGGAGGTCCATAAACCTCTCTAGAAGGAATAATAACACTCCTAATGTGAAAGTAGGAAGAATAAGCAGCTGGATTAAGCACCTTTGGGTGTGAACAGGGATTGGATCATGTTGATTCAGTCAACATTCACCAAGTCAACCACGCTATCATGGAGGAGTGGCCTTTATGATGAGACAATGAAATTTTAGTGGAGGACAACTTGCATGAGCTTGGTGGCACGTATGAATGGGACCCAATGTGAGAAGGCTCACATGCTATATATGGAGGGGATGGCAGCCATTGTTATTCATGTTTTATATTATTATTGATATTGGTCTATTTAGACTTTGCTTCCTTTTGCTGTTTAGCAGGGTTGCTATGCTGTTTAGTACAAGGGTGTTCCTGATCTGGAATCCCTACCTCATCCTCAGGGAAGGAGGGGTTTTTTGAGTTGCATTTCCTCATTCCGATATTCTGGTAAGCTACCTCATTTAGCTATAGCATAGTTTCTGTTTAGAGCTGGGTTGTGTTTTAGGGTGCAGTAAAGGAGGATCACATAAAGCTATTTCTGGGCTTATTTTTCAGTGGAGAGGTAGCCTATCCATTGGAGGACCAGAAAGGAGGGCTCCTGGGCATATTTTCACATCTTTGGCATTAGGCCAACCATCTACCATCCCTCACAGTGCAGTCACAATTTTGAACTGCGTTAGAGCATAACCTTGGCTCAGCCTGTGCATTCAAGACATTATGCCATTAGGAGGAGAATCTTCTCACAGAAAAGAGAATTTGTATAGAAGAAACAAATGCATGACTCCGTTATTTGGAGAAATGAAGGAAGAGAGGATCTCCTAGATTCTTTTCCAAACTATGAAAAATACCAAGGAAGATCTCAAGGAGATGAAAGGGGAGAAGTGTAGAAAATTTCCAAGAGGGTTTGAAAGTGGAGCAAGCCCTAGACATTCAAATGATGGGTGTGAGCATTTAGCCACACATGTATATCCACAACACAATTTATTTCCCACATTCACTGCAAGAAGGATGGAGAAAGAAGATGCACTAAAGGAGAAGACCTTGAGTGACTATCTTCAGGAGTATGAGTCTCAATCATGGAGATTCAAAAAGAACTTGGACTTCCAAGGGTTTTTCCAACTCAAGGAAGACAGAAGATCCAACAACCATAATAAAAGCAAGAGAGGTAGAATCTTTCTATCTAACTTTGATGGATCAACAAAGTGCACACCCAAATCTTGGGTGGAGGAGATAGATTCCTATTTCCAGCTACACCAAGTTTCAGAAAAGGAGGCCATTAGAGTAGTAGCACTGCACCTCAAAGGTATGGCCCATGATTGGTGGTTTTGTAGTCCTGCTTCAGTTTATCATGAAAATGTAAACACTTATGCAGGTTTCACTAAGAAATTAGTGAGAATATTTGATATTAAACATTATGAAACATCATTTGTTGAACCCAAAGACTCAAAACCTTTGCATGAGTAGGAGAGATCTATTTTTCCAACTCCATTCCATATTTCTGTTGAATGGAATAAAAACATGTATGATTCCTTGCCAAGGGAAAGATCCCCACTTCTTTAAGAACCCTCTTCTATAGATGAAGGTATGGAGGTTCCTCCTTCAAGGGAAGACCAAGATCCAGGGTCTCTCATTGATGATGAGGCATTCTCAAATATTGATGAAGAGGATGAGCAGAGAAGAGATAACATTGTTGTACCATTAGGAGGAGATCCATGACCACATGAAGATGGGAAGGAAGCCATTTATTCCATTATAGGAGCCATTGTGTCTTTGCAAGGAGTTCCAAATGATCCAACATGTGGGAACCAAAACATAATTCTGGGGCAACATGCATCAGTTATTGTGGGTTGTGAATCTTGGCAAATGGAAGGAGAAGAAAGGAAAGATTAGCATCAAGGGATGATGAGCATTCACCCTTATCTATTTTGGGAGGTTTCTACACAAAAGAAGGATACTGTATTTCACAGTAAAGAGAGGGACAAATCAGTCCACTCATATATACAGTCCACTTCAGATTTTGATGTCTCACTACATGGGGGCATTCCACCTGGGAGGCCACCACATTTAGAGTTGGTGAGAGACATATTTCCATTTGGTTCACCACTTTTAGATTTCAGAGAGGTGAATACTTTGGAGGGGTCTAGTACAGTGCAAAGAGTCTGGGGTAGACTCAAGGAGGAGGGAGACATTCTCCCATTTTCAACATTACCCATTATTACTACCTATTCTGTGCTGACAAAAGTTGCTGCAATGATGGAGGAAGGCACCACTATGGTGCAAGGGAGCTGTTCCATGGATTTGGAGAAATAGAGGGTACTTAATTTGAGGAAGGGATCCTCCATGCATTGGAGTAGATGGAGGCCACTCATGCTTACATTGGCCAAGATTAGGAGATTATTTTTGGATGGTAGCTTCTCAAGAGAGGCCAACTTCCAAAGAAAACCACTTCTAATTGAGCATGATAAGTTGCATGATGGGCATGGAAACACTTTGGAGGATGACTTTGGCATGTGGGATGTCAAAGGAGAAGACAAAAAGTGTGGGGAGCTTCACATTTCAGATCTACAACATTGTCTCTTAGGAGGATTGATCCATACTGGAGGTCAAACTTTTGGTAGAGTACTCCAAGGATCTTGGTGCTTGCATGATTCTTGATGACTCAGAGGGAGATGATAGACACATGGTGGTTGATGGGGTCATCTATTTTTATGGCTGAGTCTTCTTGACTAGAGTTTTTGAGCTCAAGAGGAAGCTACTACATGCAGCACATGTGGACTTTCTTTCCATGCACTTTGATGAATTTGATTATTTGATGGAGGAGTTCACTTGGGAGGGCATCCAACAGGATATATATCAACATATGGAGAGATTCATAGCTCAGATGGTGATGGAGAGGTTGGCACAACCATTTCCCTACTCATTGAGAGTGACGGAGGACTTTCAAATGAACCATTTCAGCTCAATGACCAAAGTACATAGTAGGGAAGGTACATTCTTGCATTATGGCTTGTACTCCCTTTATATGAGAAGCATGTTGTACTAAGGCGGTTAATTCCTTCTTATACATTATATTATGATGTACTTGAGGCCAAATGTAGCATTAATATTGGCTATTCTATTGATGGTTTTTGGGGGAAGCCACATGATTCTTGGTGTGCACCATTGACACAACATTTTACCTTCATGATCCTATCTTGTAGGATGATTGTGGCAGCAAAAAAGTGGCTGGGAGAGAACTTGTTATTATTTTATTTGAGGCAGGTAGGGGATGCACTGCGCTGGTTCCATATGTGGAACTATGATCCACCTCCCAGTTGTCATATTGCAACTTGTTTTCATTGGTTTTTGCTTCCATATGTTGGTAATGTTTTTATGTTTATGAGAAGGTTTGTTGGGAGAGTGGCACAAGATTTGGGGGTGCCCATTGGGAGTATGATTCTCCCTAATTTACATGTTGTATGTTTCAGGAGAAACAATGGGAAAACCATGATTGCCACACTACATCTCTTTTCTTCATGTGGGAGAAGCCATTTGGAAAACTTGATTTCTTGGAGGAGGCACTTCATGGATGATTTGTTTGGTGGGGAAACTTGCGCCATTATTGGAGGCCATGAAATTTCAGCCCAAGATCAGAAACAACCCCATACTTACCATAAATGGAGGGAGAAACAATTTGGATGGGAAAATCTAATCTCTACATGCAGCCCCAATACATTGCATAAACCAGGGGTTGAGGATTTCTTTGATGAGCTACCTAGGATGACTCATTTTATTTGGATGATAGCATGGGTATGGGAGTTTCTCATTGGGAATGAGATCCCCTATGTTATTCATCACTCATACCTTGAAGAGGCCATGGGACAGCAAGTAGGTTTCCACTTACACCTTCCACTTTTTCATGGTGTGAGCCATTTGAGTTTGCATACTTGGGAGGAACCATTGGAGGGTAGATTTATTGCAGATTATGTTGAGTTGTAGTGGGAACTATTGATGAGGAGGCCACAAGAATAGGAAGGGAGGAATTTTTCTCCACCTTTATAGTTTCTTGAGAACAAGCAACATTTTGGAGGGGAGGACTGTAATATTCCAAAAATTTAGCCTACATCTAAATGGAATATTATAGTTTGTTTTATCACTAGGTAGGTGAATAAGTGGGTAGGGAGGCCCATAAACCTCTTTATGAGGAATAATAACACTCCTAATGTGAAAGGAGGAAGAATAAGCAACTGGATTAAGCACCTTTGGGTGTGAACAGGGATTGGATCATGTTGATTTAGTCAACTTTGACCAAGTCAACAACATTGTCATGGAGGAGTGGCCTTTATGATGAGACGACGTAATTTTAGTGGAGGAAAACTTGCATGAGCTTGGTGGCAAGTATGAATGGGACCCAAAATGAGAAGGCTCACATGCTATATATGGAGGGGATGGCAGCAATTGTTATTCATGTTTTAGATTATTATTGATATTGGTCTCTTTAGACTTTGCTTCCTTTTGTTGTTTAGCAGGGTTACTGTGCTGTTTAGCACAAGGGTGTTCCTGATCGAGAATCTCTACCTCATCCTCAGGGAAGGAGAGGTTATTTGAGCTGAATTTCCTCATTTAGGCATTCTGGAAAGCTATCTCCTTCAGCTACAATGCAGTTTCTTTTTAGAGCTGGGTTGTGTTGCAGGGTGAAACAAAGGAGGATCACATAGATCTATTTATGGGCTTGTTTTTAAGTGGAGAGGTAGCCTATACATTGGAGGATCAGCAAGGAGGGATCCTGGGCATATTTTCACATATTTGGCATCAAGACAACCATCTACCATCCCTCGGAGCACAATCACAATTCTGACTTTCATTATTTTTGGAGGCAATTGCTGGGAGGGTTCATTGAGCTCATCAGGAGGGTCTATTTCTAAGTAGAGGGATCAACCTTCTATTTAGAAATACTATTGGAGGAGGAAATCATCATTTCAAATATTTCATAGCCTCATTTTATTCAGATCTAGTTTGCAGTGACATCTCAACCCCGGGGTTATTTGTCACATTGTATATTTCTTGGTATTTCTAGCAATCTTTTCCAGGTTGGCTAAAAATCATGTATTAGAGCCCACATCTTATTTTCTGGGAATTTCTTTGTTTCTACCAACCATATTTAATTTATGTATGTTTATAGCAGCAACTACACTGATATAGATAGTGCTGTCACTGCTTTCTAACATTCTATACAATTGCAACAACTCTTGTGATGATTATTCCTATCATTGGAGGCTTGTTCTTATTTCTTGAGTGGCTTGTCCCTCGTAATATTTCTGTATATTGTTGCTGATATCTGAATAAAATGATGGCTGCACATTGATCCCTCTCATGACATGTTCAAATTTGCTGTGTTTTACATTATTATGTCTTGTATTGCTGCTATTTCCAATTTGGAATATTATAAAATTGAGGAATGGATAGAATGATAATGATATACAACCCATTTTTACTATTGCACAAACAAGTGAGGAGGATCAAATTTTAAATTCAATAGAAAATAATGAATCATCCTTATACTGTGATAATAGTAAAACATTTCAAGAACAATGTAATATTGAATATTTATCATCTAGACAAATGTCTTTACATTCTATGGAAAAATTTGGAAATTCTTCAATAGAAATTTTTCCAGGGAAAATATTGAATATTAATGAAAATATGGAAGAATTACAAAAAAATCAATTGGTAGAGACCTTACGGAAACACTCTTCTGCTTATCCATGGGAGTATACAGATACGAAAGGAATTAATCCCAAAAATTGTATGCATCATATCTATATTGAAGAAAGTGCTAGACCAGTTTGACAACCTCAAAGAAGAATGAACCCAAATTTAAAAGAAATTGTTAAAGAAGAGCTACATAAGCTATTGAATTTAAATTTTATCTACCCAATATCAGGCAGTCAATGGTTTTCTCCGCTAGTGATTGTTCCTAAAAAAAATGGAAAATGGAGGGTATGCATCAATTACAGGGAATTGAATAAAGCAACATTAAAATATCACTTTCCACTTCCTTTCATAGATCAAGTCTTAGACACATTAGCAGGGAAAAAGTACTTTTCATTTTTGTACGGATTCAGTGGGTATAATCAAATTCAGGTAGCACCTGAAGATCAAGACAAAACCACATTTACCTGTCCATGGGGAACTTATGCTTACCGGGTACTTCCTTTTGGATTATGGAATGCTCCAGCTACATTCCAAAGGGCAGTTCTCGGAATTTTATCTGATCTTATTCATGACTATGTGGAGGTGTATATGGATGATTTCACGGTTTATGGCAATTCTTTTGAAGAAGCACTAGAAAATTTTGGAAAAGTTCTAATAAGATGCAAGTAATAAAATATTTCATTAAGTCATGAAAAATGTTTATGATGTTTAATGAGGGAATTTTTTTAGGTCACCATATTTTAGGAAATGGGATAAAGGTAGACTCATATAAAGTAGAATTTATTTCAAAAGTGTCAGTTTCAAATTGTCAACTAGAGTTAGGAGTTTTCCTGGTTTTACTGGGTATTATAGAAGATTTATGGAAAACTTCAAAAAAATAGCATCTCCACTCTTCAAATTACTTACCAAATATTGTGAATTCATTTGGGACTCTAATTGCCAAAATGCCTTTGAAACTTTGAAAAAGAAAGTCTCTGAAGCACTTATTCTAAAGGACCTAATTGGAGCTTTCCTTTCCACATATCTAATGATGCTTCAGATACAGCCTTAGGGGTTGTATTGGGACAAAAAAATCTTGCTCCCTATGCCATTTATTACACCAGTAAAATTTTAACTCCAGCTGAGCTAAATTAGACTGTAATTGAAAAAGAGTTTTTAGCTATAGTGCATGCCATTAATAAATTCAGACATTACATCACTGTTTATGAAAATTTCATTCACATAGACCATTTTTCCATCAGATATTTAATGAACAAACCAATCACTAATGGCAAGATAACTAGGTGGCTATTAATATTACAAGAGTTTAACATCATCATTCTAGATCGACTAGGAAAACAAAATACAATTGCTGAATTTTTATCTAGGATTCAAAATGATAATAATGATATGCCTATAGAGGATAAATTTCCAGATGAATATCTTTTTGCAATATCTACTAAATCACCTTGGTATGTAGATATTGCTAATTATTTGGCTACAAGAAAATTATCATCTCATTTGTTTCCCAGAGAAAAAAAGAAAAAAAATCCAAACAAGTGCTTCTTATTCATGGATCAATGAAGAATTATACAAAACATGACCTGATCTCATCATCAGAATATGTATATGAGAAGATGAGATACCAAAGATATTTAAAGCATGCCATGATGAACAATGTGGAGGCCACTTTTCTGACAAAAGAACTACATATAAAATCCTTCTCTTAGGATATTGTTGGCCTTCCCTTTTTAAGGATGCCAAAGAATATGTTAAGGGATGTGACAATTTCCAAAGGATGAGGAAACCTGTTATCTCAAGTGAAATTCCACTGCAACCTCAGGTACTCATTGAACCCTTTGAGAAATGGGCCTTGGATTTTGTTGGTCCAGTTAATCCACCTTCTAAATAAAAGAAGTATATTTTGGTATGTACTGATTATGTTACTAAATGGGTAGAAGCTAAAGCAATTTCTTTTGCTACTGAAAATTTTGTATAAGTTTCATTTATTTTTTAGGATATCTTCACTCATTTTGGTGTCCCAAGGGAAATTGTTACAGATCAAGGAACATAGTTTACAGCTAGAGTAGTATAGAATATGGTGGAAGAATATAAAATAAAGCACCGAAAGTCCACTCCATACCATCCCCAAGAAAATGGACAGGTTGAGTCTACAAACAAAGTGATTGAAGCCATTCTCACCAAGATTGTACATTTTCATAGAAGGGATTGGGCAGAAAATCTTCCAGAAGCTTTATGGGCTTACATAAATACATGGAGAAGCACTACAGGACATACTCCCTATGAACTTGTTTATGGAAATCAAGTCTTATTTCCAATAAAGTTTCAGATCCAGACTTATAAAGCATCAGTCGAGCTGGGACTTGACTTGTCAGAAGCACAAAAGAAAAGGATGGGACAACTCAATGAGATTAATGAAATAAGACAAGATGTTATCCAGAAGACTAGTTTGGTTCAGCAACAAAGAGATATATGGCATGATAAATACATCAAGGAAAAGAAATTTCATCTAGGAGACTGGGAATTACTCTTCGACTCAAAATTGAAGAATTTCCAACGGAAGTTCCAAACTCACTAGCTTGGACCTTATGAGATTGAAGAAGTTTTTGACAATAGAGCAGTAATAATCAAGACTATTGATGAAGAGAAAATTCCTATATTAGTAAATGGACACCGACTTAAGATCTATCATAGGCCAATGGCAAGAGAGGAATTTGTCAATATTTTCCAAGACAATTATGCTTTAAAGTTGGTTGAGAAGAATTTTTCTTCTCAACCTTGAAAATTTATTTTTCTCTTTTACATTAAAAATAAAGAATAAATAAAAATAAATAAAAGAATCAATAAAATTTTGTATAAACATGAAAACTAATAAATTGTTGGCATGTTTTATATAGAAAATTCAAGGTGAAAACCTAAATTCTTTGGCACCTTAAATTTTCTTTTCCTCTATTTTCTAGAAAATTTTCCCATTTTCTAAGCATCATTTTCTTAAAATAAGTAAGCTACAAAATTGATGACGTTCTGTAGCTTTGACAATTTTCTATAGCCTTGACAGTTTCTGCAACTAATTGACAGGAACATTTGATGATCAGAAGAAGTGATTGACTCCTCATGAAATAGAACACCCGCAAAGTGACAATCAGATGTTATCAAGATAATAAATCAATGGTATGTAGTACTTTAATTTAACAATAGGGGTCAATATATTAATATATGAATTATATGGACATGACATTACCGAGCACATCAAAATCATTATGAATGGTGACAGTGTTATAGCAAATCCATCATAATTTGCCATACCCGTTTCATCATTATAACACAATTTTGAAGTCTCGATTCATTGATTTGATTGCCGCCTCAATCATAATAGAAGATGGCTAATGGATAGTTCACTCACTTATAACTCCATCTCATACCTACCTGCCCTCTCATTTTTCCATCACCATCCACCATTTCGAAATAAAAACTTACCAAGTTCGTTACCCTGTCAACAAAACAATTTCTGTAGGCAAATTTTTTTTCCAATCATGGGTGTAATTGTTCGAACAAATCCAACAGGAAAGAAATTTTTGGAAGGATATCCAAAGGCAAGAGAATTACTACATAAATCACAATGGCTGGAATTTATGGAAAAATTTGCTGGTTTTCACAAAGAATCCACCAAGGCTTTTGCAAGGGCTTTTGATGGCATAGAAGCATAGATAGGAGACATCAAATTCAGTGTGACAGAGTCCTTGATTGCAGAAGCTGCCTGATTGCCACATATAGGATAAAAGTGGTTCAAGAACAGAGTAATCAAAGGAGATGACTAGAGGGTTTTCTTGAAGAAACCAAGCATGGACATCACTGTCTTCAAGAAAGGCATTCCCTGTTCTGCATTAAAAATTAAGTGGAGGAATTTGATCTTAAACATCTAGAAGTTTTTTACTTATGAAGGATGATTTGGTTGTGTGTTTTTCTACCATATAAGACTGTTGATGAATTTTATTGATCGGAACATGAAATGAACCTTCCATATTTCTTATAAAATGGCCTTAAGAAGATGTCAAGGAATGTCCAAAAGAAAATTTTGTTCATAGAAAACACAATGTACCATCATGGGTTGGTAAAAATACTTGTTGAATTCCATATTCAAAGTATAGGGGATACATGGGAAGTCTTTTTAGTTAGAAATAATTTTGAGGAGGAAACAAATAAACAACCAAGTAGTAGCAGAACTTAGAAGAAAAGAAAAACATAAACACCACTGGAAAAAAAGCCACAACAGCAAGAAGATTCGTCAAAGGATGACATTCCAATTGCAGAAATTTTAAAGAAAATGGATACAAAGGATGTTAGAAGAAAGAAAGATAACAACAAAACATAAGTTTTGTCTCAAAAAGAGAAGCCTAAAACCCCCAAAACCCCTGTCACGAGACTAAGAAGAAGTACCACGCTTAATACAATGCAATAAGTGTCCTCAAAAGATGTAGAAAACATTGATTTAGAGGCATATGAAACCATGGAAAATTCTCCTAGAGAATCACTACCTACCCACATTTCATTGCCTTGAAGTCCAGAACAAAGCATAGGTATTGCTCTAACATAATAGGAGATTTATGACTACATAGAATCACTGGAGAAAAGAGAAGCAAGCAATAAATTAGTTCAAAATATAAGTGAAGAGAAAGACCAGTTTAATGAACCACAAGAACCTCCAGTTCTCAATATCCTCATAAATGAAATATTCGAGCTGGATACATTAAATAGGTATATTATGTAATATTGCCAAATGGGAAAAGTAGGAATATAGTGCATGAATATAAAAATAGCAACAAGTATCAATACATTACATGTGAGCCAAGTGATAGATCCATGGTATTAAGTATAACATCAATAAGTAAGTACAAGATCTTGGGGATCAAGCCCCTCGAGATAGGAAAAATAATCCTCCAATGCCAAAATGCACCCAAAACATGTAATACATTGCTACACAAAATAATGAAGCAAGTATAGTGTAGTTTTAGTGACTAATACTATAGCTAGAACATATAAATAAATGGATCTGAAGATATCATGATCATATAAGGCCAAAAATGGAGATCTATGCTCCCATACACTTTTCCAAGACAACCTAGGAAGGGTTTCCAGAAATACACAAAATATAAATGGTGGATCTAGAGCCCTAGGGATGAAGATGCACTAAAAATAAAGCACATAAAAGGAGGTGGTTGAATTTGATGTAGATTTGAAAGAACTATTCTGAAAGACTCTCTCAATGAAGGGCTGATCCATTCAATGGAAAGAAAACACTCCAAATGGAGCATTGAACTTGCCCCTGCAACATCTCACCAAAGTTAAGTAGATATGGATTGGAACTGCACTATAGGGGATAAAATCAACTTGGCCTGATACCAAAGATGTCAAATAAGCCCAAGAGGATCCTTTACTAGCCTCCCAATGGAAGGAAACCTTCCTCCACTGCAAAAATAGCTCAGAAAACACCCAAAAAGATCTTCCACTGCTGCACCCTGCAACTCAAAACATCTCTCAACAGAAACTGCATTGTACCACAAGACTAAAGCTTGGTCTGAAACCTAAATGTGGAAATGTAGGGAAAATCTCTTCTAAGAGGCCTCTCAATGATAGAGGTGGGATTCCCGATCAGGAACACTCAGTGCTAAACAACACTGCAATCTTAGCTAAACAACTGAAGAAAGTTTATATGTCTAAACAGACCACATAATAAAAAATATATCATATCATAACATGAATAATATGGATGCCATCCTCTTCCTTTTATAAGAAATGAGCTTCCAAACCCTAAGCCCCATCCATTAATGACACTACATCCATGAAATGTGTCTCCATCTAAAACTATGTTGTCCCTCATTGAATGCCACTCTTCCATGACAACGCTGTTGATTTGGTCAAAGTTGACCTAGTCCACATGCTCTAGCCCCTGTTCACACCTTAGGGTGCTTTATTAAGCTGAAGAGATGATCCAATTTCACATGAGAAGTGGTTTTATTCCTAATAAAGATATTTATGGGTCTCCCTACCCACTTATTCATCAAACAAGAAGGAAAAAATTATATTTTAATATTCCAATTAGCTGCATGCTAATTTAGGAATATTACAATCCTCCCCTCCCAAATTTTTCTTGTCCTCAAGCAACTGCAAGGATAGATCTGCAAAATATAGGGAACCTTCATCCCCATGTGAAGTTCCATCCTCCAAGCTATCATACATATAAAATGAATCACCCTCTAGAATGGTAATTCATAGAAAAACTCCTCCCATGTGAGAGGCTCCTCCCAAAGACATAAGTCAATCATATGGCTCCATTTATAAGGAAACAAGTGATATAATGTAGCAGCCATACAATGTCCCATGCTCCCCTTGAAGCATGAAGAAATGTGGGAAGTTTCATTAACAATGGACACATCCAACCATTGTGTCATCCCTCCAATTATGTCCCTAATAAGAATAAGAATATCATCAACATATGGGATCATAATCAAATTCATGCTAGATGCTATGTGTAGTAATGGAGAAGGAAAATGGTCCCTTAAGTGCAACCAGCGTAGTTTTACTCCTAATTGCATTAGAATATGGCATGGTGAGTGGTTTCCCAGCCACTTGTTTGCTGCCCCAATCTCTTCACAAGTTTGGAGAAGGTGTATGGTGTATGGTGCAAATTGAGCATACCCTGCATAAGATATCATTTCCCCAAGATCCCCTAGGGAGTGGCCATCATCAATGCTGCTTATGGCCTCAAGTAGACCATGAAGTCTAGAATGAAAAGTCCCCCCCTCGGAGAAATGCCTTGCACATGTATGATAGGGAAATAAAAATACATAGTAAATGAATCATGATGTACAGAAATACAATCTTTACCATGTACTTGGTTCAAGCTAGTAAGGTGGCTCATAGATAGGCCTCCTCTTATTTCCAATGAGGAAGGAAGTGGTTGTGATAACTCTATCAAAGAGTCATGTCTCTCCTCATCCTCCAAATAATCCATGCATCCTCATATGATGGTGCATATCCTCTTTGAAGCCTTCCCAAATGAATCCCTCCAGGAATATAGTACAGTATGCTCTTATAAAACCAGTGGGTTTGGAGAGAAACCCTTCATATGCTACATATAGTAGCTTCTCCTTGAGCTTAGAGGCTCTAGTCAAGAAGACTCTACTCTGAAAATAGATGACCCCATCTACCACTGTATATCTCACATCAGATAGTTGGTCATCAAGAACTCTGCATGAAAAGATATCCTTAGAGTATTCCACTAATAGCTGGGATCTCCAATAAGGGTCAATACTCAATAGTGACAGTGTTGCTGATCTATCATGTGAAGCTTCTATCATGTTGCTGCTTTATTCTTTGACATCTCCTATGCCAAAGTCACACATTGGAATGTTGCAATGTTTCCCTTGCTGCTCCTTTCTCAGCGCAATATCTAAAGTGAGAGTGGGTAATGATGATGTTGGGAGAATGTCTCCCTCCTCCTTGAGTCTACCCAAGACTCTCAGCACTGTGTCAAGTCCTCACCCCTCTGGGATCAATGAGTGGTGCAACCAAATGTGAAGAATCCCTCATCATCTCCTGATCTGGTGGTCTCCCAGGTGGAATGCCTCCATGCAATGAGACATCAATATCAAGAGTAGACTGCATATATGAATGGACAACTTTGTCCTTTCCCTCACTGCACAAATCAGTCTTCCTCTTCTGTGAATCAAACTTTTGAAATAGATAGGGGTGTGTGCTCCTAATCATATGATGTTGGCCATCCTCCCTACCTTCTCCTTTCTTTTGCAAGGTCTCACAATCTATAAATAATGGCACATGTTGTTCATGGATTGTGCCTTGATCTCCACATATGAGATCCTTTGGAACTTCTTGCAATGATACAAGAACTCCTCTCATTGGAGCAATTGCTCCATCTACCTCTCCATGAGGTACTAGATCTACTCCTGATGTGACAGTGCTGTTACCTCTAGCCTTCTCTTTCCCTTCATCATGAATGGAGGTTACCTCATCATCATTAAAAGGCTCTTTGTTTTGATCCTCTTTTGAAAAAGAGATCTCTGTCTCTTCCTTTTGAGAAGAGAACTCTTTCTGAAGTGGGATCTTGCCTCTAGCAAGGTATTCTGCAAGTTTTTAACCCCCTTAATAGTATTCTGAAATGGAGTTGGGTTTATAGATCCTTTCAACTCATGCAAAGGTTTTTTTTGTTTAGGCTTGGCTAGCTCAACCAAGGATGTTTCAGAATGTTTTGCATCAAATATTTTCACTAACCTCCTAGTGAACTTTGCATCAGTAGATAAATTTACATGATTCATGGAAGAATTTTTATAAAACCACCAGGCATAAGCCTTACCTTCAAGATACAACATTGTTACTCTAATGGCTTCATCTTCTGAAACTTGGTGTTGCTGCAAATAGATGTCTAGCTCCTTCACCCAAGCCCTAACTGTACATTTATGTGACCCATCAAAAGTAGATAGAAATAATCTACCCAAATCATGCTGCTTGCACCTCTTTATTCTATTGTGAATGTTAGGTATTCTATTCTCCTTTATCTTGCAAAACACTTGGAATTTTCTTTGATCTCTAAACCTCTGTGATTGAGATTCATACTCTTGAAGATAGTCACCAAGAGTCTCCTCCTTTGGTACATATCATTCCTCCATCTCTCTTGCTATGAACATAGGCATGGTAGAGCATTGTAGATCTGATTGTGTTGCTGAATGCTCACACACATAATATGAAGAACTGGAGCTTTCTTCATGTGCAAATCTTCTTGAGGGATCTTCATGTCTTTCCCTCCTCATTCCCTTGATTTCTCTCTTAAGCTCATGCATAGTTTGGAGAAGAAGTTTTCAAAACTTCTTTCCCTCCATTAATCTAAATAATGGAGACTTACCTTTTTCTCTTCTGTAATTATTCTCTTTTCTTTGAGAATCTTCTTCTTCTTCTGATAACATTGATGCAATGTCTTCACAAGTTGAGCCAAGATTATGCTCTGATACCACTGTAATATTCCCAAATGGGAAAAGTAGGAATATAGTACATGAATATAAAAATAGAAACAAGTATCAATACATTACATTCAAGCCAAATGATAGATCCATGTTATTATGTATAACAACAATAAGTAAGTACAAGATCTTGGGGATCAAGCCCCTCAAGATAGGCAAAAGAAGCCTCCAATGCAAAAATGCACCCAAAACATGTAATACACTACTACAAAAAATACTGAAGCAAGTAAAATAAAATTTTAGTGACTAATATTGCAGCTAGAACATATAAACAAATGGATCTAAAGAGATCATGCTCATACAAGGCCAAAAATGGAGATCTATGCTCCCATACACTTTTCGAAGACAACCTAGGAAGGGTTTTCCGAAATACACAAACTATAAATGGTGGATCTAAAGCCCTAGCGATGAAGATGAACTACAACTAAGGCACATAGAAGGAGGTGGCTGAATCTGATGTAGATATGAAATAACTCCTCCAAAAGACTCTCTCAATAAAGGGTTGATCCCTTCAATGGAAAGCAAACACTCCAAATGGAGGACTAAAATTTCCCCTGCAAAAACTCACCAAAATAACAAAAATATGGACTGGAACTGTGATGTAGGGGATAAAATCAACCTGGCCTAATGCCAAAGATGTCAAATAATTCCAAGGGGCTCCTTTACTGGCCTCCCAATGGAATGAAACCTTCTTCTACTGCAAAACTAGCTCATAAAACACCCAACAAGATCTTCCACTACTGCACCCTGCAACTCAGCACATCTCTCAATAGAAACTGTGTTGTACCACAAGATTGAAGCTTGGTATGAAACGTGAATGTGGAAATGTAGTGAAAAGATCTTCCAAGAGGCCTCTCAAGGATAGAGGTGGGATTCCCGATCAGGAACACCCGGTGCTAAACAACACTGTAATATTAGCTAAATAGCTGAAGAAAGCTTATATGTCTAAACAAACCATATAATAAAAAATATAACATATCATAACATGAATAATATGGTTGCCATCCTCTTCCTTTTATAAGAAATGAGCTTCCAAACCCTCAGCCCCATCCATTAATGACACTACTTCCATTGAATGTGTCTCCATCTAAAATTGCGTTGTCCCTCATTGAATGCCACTCCTCCATGACAATGTTGTTGATTTGGTCAAAGTTGACCCAGTCCACATGCTCTAGCCCCTATTCACACCTTAGGGTGATTTATTAAGCTGAAAATATGGTCCACTTTCACATGAGAAGTGGTTTTATTCCTAATAAAGATATTTATGGGTCTCCCTACCCACTTATTCATCAAACAAGAAGGAAAAATTAGATTTTAATATTCCAATTAGATGCATGCTAATTTAGAAATATTACATATTAAAGGTGAAAACCAATATTTTAAAGCTCATAATGAAGTTCAAATTTCCAAGAGTGATAACCTCCTCTTACATTTGAGTTTGTGGTACAAAAAGAACAAGAAATTAAAGGAAGCAAACAAATCCAGGAAGGGGAAAATCATTAACCTGAAATACAAAATCCTCATGAAGAAACAAGGGATGGAAGTAATAGGAAAAGGGTGAAAAGGATTAAATTGGATGTGATGGAAGAATTAATAAAGGATATGCGGTGACTAAATAGAAATGACAAAATTTTGTGGTTGTATGAGGACATAGAAAGCCTTCAGTATGGGGGAATGTAGAGTCCCGACATTGTTTTGTTTTGACACCATTTTTGCATCATATTTTCCTTCTTTTCCTGTTAGTGTCAACCTCATAAGGCAAAAAACACATGATTTTGGAAAGGTAAAGTATATGTGTGTCCTATTCTTCATATTTATTAATATAAATTATTGTTTCATTAAATATTACATCTAGCTACAAGATTGATACAATTCTGCAGCCACTCCACATATCTGCAGTTGCCTTCATTGTTAGTAGGGTTTTGGTGCATCAAATCAGCAAAGGAGTACATGGATGGATAGAGGATGATACCCTCATGGATTTACTCCTACTTACCTGAGCCTATTCATCAAGAAGATCATGCATTCCTTCAATCAAAGATAGCAGTCAACACATTGTAGCATCCAGGAATAGAGTCTAGAAATAATATGACTGTGTCGATTTTCTTTTTCAATAGAAAATCGATACATAAGCGATATTTCATTTTTTATTTTAAGTTGTATAAGGAATCCAATAGAAGGTACATAGGTTAGAATTCACATATGGTTGAACGCATTCTATAAAAACATAAGAACTCTGTATAATCGGGGCGCACCAAACTTTCATTTCTTGGACATTTTGTTTGAATATTTTTATGTTAATTTCAAGTTCCTGTTCATGCAATTTAATGCGTTGATAGTGTTAATAACCTACTGCATTGCGGAGGGCCCCTGCAAGCAGACCAAGTCATTTTATTTTCAATTTTTATGCATCTCATCCGCATTGATATTTTGTAATTCGGTAAATGCTTTTGATTCTTGCTTTATTTTCAAATATCAGTTTCAATAGTTCAAAGTTTTGGTTGTGTTATTCTATAGAAAAATTACTTGAATTCATTCTGTTATGGTTTATGTAGTTTAGTTCAATTCTTTTTCATTTCTATTTTAGACTAGAATTTGCAATAGAATTTAGTTTAATTTTGTCTCCATAATATTTAGACTTTTGTGTTTTCATAAGATCAGAACTGTATCATATTCCGTGATTTTGTAATTCAGAATTAGTTTATTATTGTTGCAACATAAAATTCTAAAATCAACTTGATAAAAATAAAATTGATTATTTCTTTTGAAAAGAGTCACCTAACAAACTATTTTTAAAACTCAATTCAATGGAAAGTAATCATAGAAATGACATTTAACTTAGATGGTAGAATTTCTTTAACAACATTACTAATCCATAGGAATTTAACACTTATCCATAGGTTTAAAAGTTATATCAAAAACCCTAAAAATTCAAATGTCACTTTAAACGACAAATACTTCTAGCACATATGGTGCACTTGCACTTCATCTGTTTACTGACTCTGGTCGATGATTTATGCTTGAAATTTAATAACATTAAATTGACTAAATGAAGATCCATACCAACTAGAATTCTGGCCATGCCCATATAACCTAAATCCCTATAAGAATTGTCTATATCATACAATAAACCCAAGGCATTTCCAATTCCCTTGAAAACTTCATCAAAACATAGTATTAGTGAGAGGCTTGGAGGAAATCGATTTGTGTCTTATTAGCATCAAATTCCAGGTGCCACTTCTTCAAAAAGAGAACTTGTCAGCTCTAAGTACAATTATATTTGATAATTTTATTTACATCATCCCCTAAATAAGGAATATAGACCAACCAACCTTTTACCAAGACCATCATGTGCAAAGAGTAACCTAATAATCCTGCAAAATTATTGTTCATCAAAGTTTTATGGGTTTCATCATTTATTTGTTTGCTCGAGAAGCGACCCAAAATGGTCAAATCCTATATATCCATGATTTCATGGAGTTTTACTTTATCCCCTATCACCAAATTTACCAACTGCACTTTCCTCTTCACACACAATTTTTTTTGGTATGAGGCCAAAAGGGCACAAGGGAGATATTTTTTCATTGGGTCACAAAAAATATACTTCTAATAAAATTTGAGGCTTCTAAACCTTTCTCTACATCTATCCAATCGAGGGTCGGAGAGCTTATCTTTCCTAGTAATAGGTCTATGGGCACTTCATCAGAGGTGACTAATGAAGGTGATAAAATCCCATGAGGTGGGTGTACTTGGTGATCCATGTATAATATCAGGGAGTACAAGTCCAAATCCTTCAAATCCTCCAACCCATACTTTCTTGACTTTATCTTCAATTCAGATTAATGGCATATCGATTTAAATGCCATAGGTTCTGAAGTCAACTC
The DNA here is from genome assembly GCA_034641835.2 of Pinus albicaulis. Taxonomy (NCBI): domain Eukaryota; kingdom Viridiplantae; phylum Streptophyta; class Pinopsida; order Pinales; family Pinaceae; genus Pinus; species Pinus albicaulis. Next base: position 777,759,109 of record CM076573.1, on the reverse strand, counting down.
ATGCGACATTTCCACCTTATAATTTTGGTTGCACGAGAAACCCCATAGAAAATCACCCAAAAAGGCCATGGTATCTTATTCTAATGTGTTGATTTTGGCCTATGATGACCACCTTGGAGTGAGGTCGAAGCAATAATGTGACTCTAGTGGAACAAACTAGATTTAATGTCCTTCAAGTCAATTGTTTGTGTAATCCTCAACCATCTTATCGATTCAAATTTCTAAAAATATGTAGATAGACGTGTAATTTTTTTTATTCAAGGTAGAAATATTGGTTCAGATGCTTTATCAAAAATCTATAGCTAATTTTAAATTTGGGGAAATCATGCCTACTTCCATTGTTTACTCTGCCTTCGACCCTCTTTGTGAGTTTTTTCCATCTATTTGTGTGCCCCAATATCACTCATACTATATCTATATGTCCACGACTATTGATTTTATCAGTTCTATCTATCCATACTCTTTCTACACAATATTTTTCACCTATTATCAAGACTCTTTTCATCCTCATATAATTCTCATTACGCGCTACTACAACCTAATCACAACAGAAACTCTAATCATAATATTGGAAAAAAATCACGTTATTCAGTTCCCATTTTTTCATGACGCAATGCCAACTTGTAGGATGTGATCATCTGGACAAAAAGAAAAAAACCATACAAAAACCTGCAACATGTGATCATCCTCCTTAGCACCCGAAAATTACTACAAAAATTATAAATTTTATTCGATTGTTTTGTGGTAGTAGATTTAGGCTTTCAAAAGGACTCAAGTAGAGTGGCTTTACTACCATAAAAAAGCATTGAAACCTATAGATAAAATGGAATCATGCAACCCCCAATCAAGGTGGTTAACATGACTATGTAGGAGTTTTGGGGGCGATCCTGCCATCCCACTACCTCACAAAAAATTTAAGAGGGGGGTGGTGTGGCTAGCTCCCCACATGCACAGGCATGCAAATATTCCCTCCATTAGTTATGAACATGGAAAGTATTCACTCAAACCTCAAATCTAATTACAGAGCTTTCCCTCTTGTTTTATGGTGTAATTTGGTCCGTCCCCTACTGTAGGTGAGATTTATTCTAGGTTCTTATGACGTCGAGAGACATGTGCATGGCGAATTACTCGTTATCTCTTGGACTTCATTTCTGTTTTTTCCATAATCATGTATGTTTGTCTCAAATAGTGGTGCCACGGTTCTTTGGTTCTATTTATGCCCTGGAAAGGTTTATGGCTTCTGGACAACTGGGTTCTAGAAGAGAGAGTGTGATGGTGATCTAATGGGAAATGTTTTTTGGGTTGACGAGTTTTCATATTGGATGTTGCGGTTTTACTTAAAACTAGTTGTTTATATTGTAGTGACCACTTCACCGTCTTTAATCATGCAAATTTCGAAGACTTGGACATTGTGGTAAACTTACATTGGTGTACTTTCTGAGACTCCTATCTCTATTCTCAGCTTTTTTGGTCTTGAATTTATTGGTTTTAGTCCAGGTTGGTGTTCATTTCTTTGCTATTTTTTGGATTCATGGCCTGTGGTGTGTTGGAAACTATTTGTACTCTTGTTCTTCTCAAGGATCTCTCTTTACCCAACCCCCACCACCCCCCCCCCCCCCCCCCAAACTCTGTTTCTTCTCTCTCTATGTTGGTATCCTTGGTTTAGGCCTCCCTTCAATTCTTATTTCTTTCATACTTCCGGTAACCCTTGTCTTTGTCACTCATTGTAATGAACCACATACAATTACAAAAAAAATGTGAATATTAGTATGCATACGAGGCATCCATATGATAGCTACATATGCATGATATGCATGTATTGTAATAGTATGCATATCGACTAATATTGGAAAATATCTAAGCTTAAGTTAATAAATCGATTATTGAAGTAAATTTCTAACTCACCATAAATATAATATATATATCGAATGGGGCCTTTGATATATACCACCAGTATATATCTATATATATAACAAAAAAAATTAAAAAATTTTAATTGATTTATAATTGAATTAAAGTAAATAAAATAATATAATTAGATGTTAAAATAAAATGATTTATTAAATCTAGAAATAAAACAATTTAAATTAATTAAAAATTAACATAGTCATAAAAATGTTATATTAAATAAATAAAAGTAAATAAGGTACAAAAGTGAATTATATATCATTTTTATTATATAAAATGTAATCAAACAACCTATAAAGTTGCATTGTCAACAGGAGGCTGACATACAGACATAAAATTATAATAGACATTGCAGGTGGCAAGTAATGAGAAGGGTCGAGAAGACTATATGCATAGGCGGTGGAGGGATGGAGATGACATAATTGAGTATATAAGGGAGTCAAGGGGACTAGTTTTCAGAGAGATAGAGAAGGAATTTATAACAGATAGCCACGGACAAAGAGTGAAGCCTTGATTGTTATTGAAGCTTTTGGGCACAGGGGCTAAAGTGCTTCAATTTTGAAGTATTTTGGAGTTAGGCACCAAGATTGTGCCCAGTTTGGCAGGGAGGTTTTGGTATTTTGGTAATGGGAGAAAATTGGGTACTACACCAACGCAAGATCAACTTCAAACTTGGAAGCCATGTATGTATCTGTGTATTAAATTGGTAAATTTTGTTCTAAAATTTCACTGCATGTATTATTTGCGTCGGTTTCGTTAATTTTATGAAATAAGTTCCTCAAAAATTGGTATCAAAGAAGGTTTGAACCTTCAGGACCTTAGGGCATTAAAATTTTAATTATAAAGGGTCTTACAATCATGAAGGTTTGACAGGTCAAGCTTGGTCAAGCACTTTAATCCTGATATCATATCAAAGTCTATTTTAGAATATCATATCAAAGCCTATTTTAGAATATCATATGTGGAAATTTAATGGTTAGTGGGTTAATTTATTCATACCCATGTATCCCTAACCTACTGGGTCATAGCCAAAGATCCTAGGCTCAATTTCACCATGTTACCACTGCACTACCTTTCCATTCAATAAAGTGAAGTCGTGGAGGAGACATGTTAGAATGTTAAAATGTTGTAGGCAAAATGTGATACTTCTAGAAAATTCTATCTTTCTAGAATGTGTACGAAGATTTCGGTGATGATATACCCTTTCTAGCCATCCATGAAACAATCTGGGAACTTAAGCATCAAACATGTAATGAGACTTTAAACAAAGGGCACTGAACCCTGTGACTAATGCCCTGCGTGTCTCCAAGTTAGCAGGTAATAACAAGCATTCGATGGAACATATCACACTGCAAGTGGGCAACAATTATGTCATGCTTCCATTTCTCTTCTTATCATACCACTAATCGAACTCAGGACTTTTGGTTTAAGACCATTTCTGCCAACCAATAAATCAATGAAGACTGTGGAATGACTTAACATCGTGATAAGATGGTGACGTAATGGGATTTCCAACTCCATTTTCGTTACTGAATATATTTATTTCAGGTCTACGTGGATTTGTAGAGGATGGGTGGACAATATTACTGCTCTACGTTATCATGACATCTCTCAGGCTTAGCCAAATAAGTAAATGGGTTTCCCCACGAAAGTTCAAATCTCTCAGTTGACGCCAAATAATAATAAGTTTCTTTTAGAATTTTTTTTAATATATTGATGCATATATGTTGTACTGTATGTACAAGTGTTTACATTACAGATAGCATCGTTACCAAAATGACCATGTGATGACAAAAGCTCCAAGAAAAATTGAGGCTCAATGAGATTTCATGATAGGGTGTTGACCCTGGTCCCACTAGGAGGGGTGAAGGTATTACCCACTATTTATCCTCCAAAACCTGCACTCATGGGATGATTGTGCGAGTCACGCTCCTATAGACATGTGATGATGACTGCATGGCTTGACTATTAAAATTGTAACCAATAAAAGTTCAAAATAAAAAATTTAAGTGTCCTCACAATTATAAATGAAAATTCAATTAGAGAACACAATACTTAAATACCATATATTAATTATCTATACACTATATAAACCCTTAACTTTATGTCATTTTTTTATGAAGGAGGGGTGTATGTAATAACCCATCTCGAATCATGAGTAGCATGGCAATATTAGCATGCATGCGAGGCATGCATATGATATCTACACATGCATGGACCACATACATTGCGCTAGTATATATATTAATTACTCATGAAGAATGTCTAAAAATAATATAAATGAATTAATTATTGAAGGTGCTAATTAAATACCTAACTCTCGTAAATAGAATGAATATATATTAAGAGATATAGTGAATATACTTAGTTTATCCATGGGTTTACAACCCTGTATATATAACTATACTACAATACACAAATACAATTATAACCCAAAATATATTTTAAATGATTTCATAAGTTAAATCCAAAATTTTATTATTAAATCTTATATGTTTTACAGACTTCCTAATGATGAACTACAATTAGTAGTTCGAAAAGTGTTGATTCTCTAAATTATAATGTGATTTTCTAGAAGAGTTTTCTTGAACAATTTTCTATGAATGAGAAAATTTTACATTGTCAAAATAAATATTATTTAAATTATTGTAATACTTTATGATTATATACTATTTTATCAAATCAAAACACCAATCGTCTAAATTTTTTTAAAAAAAAAGTGATTTCACCTTATGTTATAATGTTATCCAATTCAATTGAATGCAAGAAACATGACAAGGCAATCATTGTTTGATAGAAATTAATATCCTTTTATAATATGGTGAATGAATGCGTAGAGGTGAAGGAACCTCTGCTATTTAAGAGAGGAAGGGAGGGGGTCGTGAGAATGTCAACAACTGTTGTTAGTATTCTCTCTGGACTTGAAGGAAGGTAATAACATTCTCTCTGTAGTTGAAGGAATATTTTTCCTTAGTTCTGAGGGGTTCTTGACCTTTGAAGAAATTTTATAGCACAGTAGGAATTTCAAAGAGAGTCACTGTATAGAAGGAAATTGAGCCTTGGTTTTTCTTGAAGATTTTGGGCACGGGGACCAGAGTGCTGCAAATTTGAAGTATTTTGGAGTTGGGTACTGAGGTTGTTCCTAGTTTGGCAGGGAGTATTTGGTAATTTTAGTAACGAGAGAGAATTTGGAGCTACAACATCTCAGGTTCGACTTCATACACAAAAACCTGCCATTACTACCATGGGTTCAAGTAACCCCCTGCAACCCCTAAAATTATAATGCACATTCCACTGGTGCTCCAGACGACGAAAACTATAATGAAGAAATAATGAGTTGACTTCTTATATCAATTACTTGGTTACCAAACAAATATTTAAAGACCGGAGTTTTGTGAAAAAATTAGATTCATGCATAAAAATAAATTCCAATCTCCAAACCTTATGATTCATAAATTTTTCAAAAGGAAAATCTCATTTTATGATTCGATATTTAGGAGGGATTAAGTTGACGATGCACTTTTATATTTACAGGGATTCAACTACCGAGACATTAACCTGTCATCCTTAGAGGCATGTTATGGGAGGTAGTGCGAGTCACACTCCCCTAAACATGTGATGATGATCATTAGATGCCTACTAGGAAATCAGTTTTATATAGTCAACGTTGTCATCCTTAGGGTCTATGAAAGGTTAGGTCAGTATAGTTGACGCCATGGAATACTCCAGTAGAGGATGGATAGGATGGGAGTAGAAGAGATAAAATATGATAAGATGATTATAGAATAGCTTGGGAACCCGACTGGGGCAGGACATGACTATTATAGTTGTAAAATTTTAAAATGTTCAAAACACAAATTTTAAAGTTCCCTCATGTTAAACGAGAATTCAATTTTGAAATACAATTCTTAAGTGATTAGCTAATCACTAAATAATTATTGATAAACCCTAAATTCGGTACGAATTTTTCAGAAGGAGGGATGTATGTAATGACCCACCTACAATTACAAATAGAATGTGGATACTAGCATGCATACAGGGAATCCATATGATAGCTACATATTCATGACCCACATGTATTGCAATAGTATACATACCAGTTAATATTGGAAAATATCTAAGCTTAAGTTTATAATACGATTATCAAAGTAAATTTCTAACTCACCATAATATAATATACATATATTGAATGGGGCCTTTGATATATACCACCAGTGTATATATATATAAATAGATGATTTTGATGTTTTAACCTGTAGTGAGCATAATTGTGTAATTACACCTTGTTGTTATTTCTTCAGAAGATTTTTCATGAAATTAGAGTTGATTCTCTTTCCTGACTTCCCTATTATACCCCGTAATTCAACTTCCTTTCCTTCCGAAAAAAAAATTCAAGAAAATTTCTTGAAAATTAAAAGCTATCATCCCCAAAGATTGTAACCATTGTAATCGTAGTACAACATCAACACCACCCATTGGGATAGAGAGCATTGTACTATTCAATACATATTCTCCCATGGTTAGTTTGATATTATGACACTTTCTAGAGCAATTTATAGTTTCTCCATTTGCAACCATCACTTTACACTCTAGTGTTGGGTATAAAAAGTAATTCAATTACTTGGCTACCTTACAATGAATGAAATTATGAGTACTACCCGAATCAATCAACACTATTACTTTTTTCTTCTTGATATGTCCTTCTATATTGAGAGTTTGAGGAGTGGTAATTCCTTCCAATGCATTACAGGATATGTTCGAATTCATTTCTTCTTCCTCTAGGGTTAGTTCCAGGTGTATATCCTCTTCTTTTGAAGTTTCTTGTTCCTTTTCTTCCTCCTCTTCACAATCTATGTTAGTGTATTTGCAATCAAAATTGTAACAAAGCCCTTTTTCTCTTTTTTCTTCCAATTGTTGTGGTGTCAACCTTGTAGGTTGGAATTCTGGGAGTAGCAACACTTCCATCTTTATGGTTGTGAGTGGTAGGTTTCCTTGTCGCCATAATTTTTCTTTCCAACCTGAATGCCTTCTCTAATGAATCAGGTTTCCAAAGGTGAACCTCATGTTGGATGTTATCCTTTAAAGTCCCTATGAAGAAACCAATCCTATGTTCCTTTGGAATATATACTCTTATATTCAATTTTTGTAAGTCCTCAATGTGCTCCACCATCGAACTCTTTTGTTTGAGATTTATCAATTGGCTAAAGTGTTTAACCCTTAGTTAAACTGAGTGGGGGGGGGGGTGAATTAGTTTAACACATACATGGAATTTAAATATTTTCCCTTAAAACTTATTTACACCTTCATTTCATGATCAACTTAATATGTGAGCAATCTTAATTTGTGAGCAGCAAGTATCAAGCAGATTTGTTAATGTAAAAATAGTCTTAATATGTGAGCAGAAGTATTAAGCAGATTAGATAAACCACATCAACACATAGACATCATGCACAGAGACACCAGATATAAGTGGAAACCCATAAAGGGAGAAAACCACATCTTATTATTGTTGTGATGCAAAGGCAAGCTCCAACTCCCTCTCACCACTGATTTTATGTAGGCACCAACCTACAGGAGGCTCCAACCTCAATTCTGCAAGATACAACTTGCAAGGAAGCTTCAACTCCCATCAATTTTCTGCAGGCACCAACCTACAGGAGGCTCAAACCTTAGTCAACTACAACTGACATTTTATCATGCTACAACTTGATGTGGAAGCACCAACTCCCATCTAACACCACCCTGAACTGCAACCACAGAGGAGGCTCTACCTTGACTACAGCACGACATCTTCTCTTGGCTTCTAACTTGGTGAAGGGAAGCTCCACTCCTTACTCTTTCAAACGGAAAACACTTGCTGATTTACCTTGGATATCAGCTCTGTTCTGTATCATCTTCACTGCTGTGCATCAGTATTCATATCTGCCTTATATCATTTCTGCATCTTCTTGGATTCTATATCAGCTCCATCTTCTTCTCTGCTCCGCTCCTTCTTCTCCGCTTCACTGCTTTATTTCTGCATTCTCTAACTTCTCTGCATCTCGGTCTGCTCCTCCTTCTTCTTATCTTTTCTGCCTCAATTCCGCATTCTCCAACCTCACTCTCTCTAACCTCTTGCAGCTTTCTTATTTTCTTCAACTTTCTTCAATTCTGCTGCACACTCTCTTTTTCTCTCACTCTATTTTTGTCAACCTTCTCCTCTTGGATATTATCCTATTTTATACAAAAAAGCTTCATGGTTGTTTGTATTCTACTGGGAATTCGAAATGGATAGCCATGTCTCTTTGCCTTCTGCCTTCTCATCTCTTTTTTTCGCTCATTCAGAAAATATGACTGTAGGTATCAATTTAACATTACAAATGGAATTTGTTCTCTTTCAGAGACTTGCCAATGCATCACAACAACATAAATCAATTAAAACATTTACATTCAAATTACAAATGAGAACTCCAGCTCACTCATACAGCCTTTTGGAGCGCTGCGCATTTGTCTTTTCTTTGACTGTGTCTGTCTTTTCTGTGACTGTGTTTTGTCTCTTTTCAGCTTTTTTTTCTCTTCTTTCCTCTGCTGTGGTGTAACTGTTGCATACGTGTAACTGTGCCTTTTATATCAGAGCATTTTATATAAATATGTAACAGCTGGCGTTAAGTCTGGGCAAATTCCAGCCCTTTACACACAGCAAGTGTCTTGTTGATGTGGCGAGTTCCGCAAGCGGAACATACATACATTACAATTGTTTTATATTAATAATCGCCCTCCACCTTAAGCCGAGGCCCGTGGGTCCACAAACCTCGTGGCACTTTTCAATACAATCGCAACATTCGTTTTATATTACCAATCGCCCTCCACCTTAAGCCAAGGCCCGTGGGTCCACAAACCACACGACACTTTTCAATACAATCGCAGCAACTTTATATATATATATATATATATATATATATATATATATCTATATCTATATCTATATCTATATCTATATCTATATCTATATCTATATATATATATCTATATCTATATCTATATCTATATCTATATCTATATCTATATCTATATATCTATATATATATATATATATATATATATAACAGCGCCTTCACAAATTTCCGATTGCGATTGATATGTGGACCCGACCATGTTTTATATGGCGGAGTTTATATGACTATCGCGTCCGGCTTTGCTAATCGCAATCGCAAGCTGCCTTGCTCTGATGCGATTGATCACTGTTCACTGTTCTTTGCCGATGCGATTGGAACTCAAATACTTATTAATCATAGTTTATAAGCCCATCGGGTCCGGGCTTCAATTTCAATCGCAAGTCTTTTAATATATGTTCCGACGGTCTGTTTCTTTCCGATGCGATTGACCACTGTTCACTGCATTTTTCCGATGCGATTGGAACTGTAACTCAAAAATTTGTTAATCATGGTTTATAAGCCCATCGGTTCCAGGCTTCCAATAGAAATCGCAACTCTTTGTTGCATGTTCCAATATTCTTATAATCTCCGATGCGATTAGACTGATCCGATGCGATTATGCCGGACTTCAAATACGTTTGAATCATGATTCATACACCCATCGGGTCCAGAGCTCAAACGCAATCGTAACTTTCTGTTGTTTACATATTCCACTTCACAGTTTTTCTCTGATGCGATTGGGAAAGGGTCCCACCATATAAGGTACTTTGGTTCTAATAATAAAGCGCTCCATATCATTTAATATTATGCTTTGACCCTTTTTGCATAAGGCGCAATATATGTAATGCGCTGTATGTATACTCCTGCGTGGGTAACGATTCCCGGAATGAGATTTGTATATATATATACTTTTCTTCTTTGGGTTATATGATTCCCAGAATTTGTTTGAGTATCCTTCTGCCTGGGGTAATGATTCTCGGAATTGAAAAATGGCTCTGCCTCTGCTTGTGATAACGCCTCTGCATCTATATTCGCTGCCTCGGCCTCTGTTCTTCGCTGTGCCTTTTCTCATTATTAGTTTCTTCGACCACTTCATCTCTGCCCTATAGGACCCATGTCCTTATGTCATCAGACCGCATTGCATATTCATTACTCTGCCTCTCTGTTTCTTTCACCGATTGCGATATGCGATCGCATGCATCTTACCGCAAGCCTATCGCATCGCATCGCATCTTCATTACATTGTCTCTGCTTTGTCTGCTGCCTCAATTCCTTATCTGCCTTGCTTCCTTTGTTTGCTTCTTTGCTACCTCTGCTACTTCTTTGTCTCTCCCTTTCTGCTATATCTCCTGCCTTAGTTTCTTTTTGCTCCTCTTTTTCCATCTCCTTTGCAATATTCTTTGCTGCCTCTGCTACTTATTTGTCTCTTCAATCAAAGTCTATGCCATACAAAATCAATTAATGAATAATTTCTCAATAATTCATCTAGAAACTGTATTAAACTCCTAATTCATAAATAAACCTCTGTATTACACTCCTTCAGGCCCTTTCAACTCTACTTCTCTGTCTCTAATTCCTCTGTTGCTTCTGCTTCAATTCCTCTGTTTCATCTACTGCCTCTACTACCTCTATGTCTCTTTTTCCTTATGGATAGTTTAGGTGCTGCTCCTATGTTTACCTTTGCCATCAATGACAAGATTTCCAACAGTCTCCCCCTTTGGCATTGATGGCAACACATCCACCAATAATCCAATGCTTCCTCCAAGTCTTTCTCTGGCTGGCTTATTTTAGAAGACCCTTTATTCTATTACCTGCTTTTCCTCCCCCTTTGACATCAATGGCAAAGGGTTGCACATTTCTCAGTGTAAATTCTATCTTTGAATTTCTTCTCTCTGAGATGTGTTTAGGCCTTCTCCTTTTGACTGTGTACCTTGCTGCTCCAAACTGGTGTATAAGAGTTGTTGAGAGAACACTTTTGAGAATATTTGAACTTGTATATACACATTAAGTCGATATCATTCCAAAGCATAGACTCTTTGCACTTGTATAGAGAGTAAGTGATGACAGCTATATATAATCAGACTTGTATAATAAGAGATGCATTATTGGATCAAGACTTAAAGATTTTGAATGCTCCAAGTGACATATCAGGCTTTCTTCACCTATACTTCAGTCTATATCTGATGTAGTGTGCCAATATATTTCTATTGAGAAAGATTGTAGATGGGATAAGTCTTCTTCTGCAATACACATCTGTAGACAACATCTGTTTAGTTGTTATGATGCCAATATATATTTTGTTGCTGTGGTTCACCTATACTTCCTATTGTTTGTAATCTGTGCTAGACTGCTGACAGGGATAATACACTTAAAGACCGAAAGGTCCTTGTTGCTGTTGTGAACACTGAATCAAACCAGAGCTTATAGCTTATTGTAAGAATAGGCAATATCTTTCAACATTAGAGGCCAACTGACTTTCCTTCTTGTACAATGTGTTTTCAAAACAAACCCTTGAGGCTAGATACATTCAGTGTATTGGTTAGTCTCACTTATCAACCAAGCACTTTTCTTTATGACATAAGGGGGTATGTATGTCAGTGATCAACCTCTTTTCAATGGTGAGATGTCAGCAAATTCTTTCTGCTGAAGTATGTTCTTGATGATTCAAAGACAGTGTTTTGAGCTTCAACTGACCCAATTAGTCCTTCATACTTTTGATACTTTAAATTTCTATAAAAAAATATATTCAAGATGTTTTAATAGCAAACAGATTTCACACGGTGTTATGAATGATCTTGAGAGAAGAGGCCTGATATGTATATGTACTGACTTCAGGAAGGCATCCAAAAAAATATTGTTTCAATGCTCAATATCATGTTTCAAGAGTAAACAAAATACTGATCCTTTAGCCTTTTCATTGACCCTTTTATGCTGGATGTACTCTTGCCATAACCTTTGATCCTGAGGACCTGTACCTTATTGCTACTCCATGATAACACTTGAAATTCTGTTGATAGGCATGCTGCTTGTACCAAGTACCAAATGATATTACCTTAATAAAATATGCAGAGATTTCACGTTAGCTTGCACATTAACCCATATATAAGACACCCTTCATAACTTATACTATTGAGCTTTCCACTGTTCACACCCACAGTCATCAATATACTGAATCTGATCTTGTCATCATTAACCTTTTTCTTAGTCTGTCATTCTGATTTAAAAGAATGTCACTGTATTTCCTTTTCTTGGACTGCTCCAAAATCATTGCTGCTTTATATACACTTTCAACTGTTCTAGCATTCGAATCTTCAGGAAGACATCTTCAATTTATTTTCTATGTATCTTCATGGGCTGATTACTCAAAGATTTATTACTCACTTAACTGCATTTCTCCAAGTGGACCTTTTGAAAGATGTAATGAACTAATGATAGGCACTTTTCTTACTCATCCTTCGTAATGTGATACATTGTTAATTATAACAGTATGAAGCAGAGTGTGATCATCACTTTAATGTGCTGAAGTCTTCTTCTATCATCATGGCTGCTTGCTGCTTTCTCTCCTTCCATCAATCTATTGGCTATTGTGAGCTTCAGATGATCTTCTTCCTCAATAATTCTTTGTTATAGAACTTTTATTTTTCCTTCCTGATCTCATAGCCATTCTCATTTCATGGAGCTCTTCTTAGATTGCTTTCATGGGGTCTATTTATGAACTGCTCTCCCCCTAGGATGTTGCTTCATATTTGTCACTGTTTGGATATTTGTTTTGTTTTCTAGAGCAGCTCCCCCTGAGACTATGCTAGATTCATTATGTTATTGAGATGATAGGCTCCCCCTTTCTCTTATCCTTCCATACTTTATTGGGGTTCTTCATAATGTTTGCACTTCTTTTAGATTCATAGTTTTGTTTGATTTGCTTTATTTCTATCATCTGTCTAGAGTTCTTTAATATATAAGGCAGTTTACATTCCTTTGCTTTGTGGCCAAGCTTGAGGCATACATAACATTTTATTTTATCAAAGCACATTTGAGCTGATGTATAATACTTTGTTCCTCTTCTTGAATACATTTTACAATCAACAATTTTGTGTCCAAAATTATTGCATGCATAACAATAGCCATGGAAATGATTTGTGTACTTGGTGAAATATTGTCTTGTCCATTTGCTTGCTTGAGGGGTTCCTCTCTTTTGCTACATCCTTTGCTGGTTGGATTGGATTGGATTTGTCTTACAGTATGCTGCATTATGTCTTGGTTTATGACAAGAGAAACATGTGCTATTTTTCATAGGAGGGAGGAACCTCCTTTGACATCTTCCGAATTTGTTCAATTCATCCTTAGGAGCATATGAGCCTTTAGCAGTTGATTGTTTCATCTTCTCATTCTCTGTTCTTTCATGTTGTTGCTTGATTCTATTTGTTTCTCTGCAACTCATGTTCTTGTTGGCTTCTGCTTCTGTAGGAATTTGCTGAGCTGTTTCACTGTTCTTTATAGCTTTTACAAAAATGATTTTCTTGTTATCTTCTGCCTTGGACGTACTGGTTTCTCCTTCATATCCTATCCCAGCCTTTATGAGAGGAGACCTTTGAGCATTTAGAATTTGGTCCAGTTGTTCAGAGCTTTTCATTTGAGGAGTATTCATTAATAAGTCTCTTTGGGCCTTTTCTAATTTCTTTCTCAGGCTCACTACTTCTTCTTCCAATTTTTCACATTCCAGGTTTTTCTCTCTCATTTGTTGCAGCAGAGTATCTTCTAATTTTCGTGCTTCTTCAAGTAGAGTCTTCAGGCTAACAATCTCTTTCTTATCTTCATACTCTTTCTCATCACAAATTTGCACCAATGTCTTCAGGTCTTTGTTTTCATTTTTCAATTTTTCTATTTCAGTCAAAGCAGTGTCAAGCTTGGCTTTTTCTTCAACTATAATTTCTTCATGGTTCTTATCTCCATTCACACTAGCAGGTACTTCATTTGATTGAATATTTTCCTGTTGAAATGAATTTTTCTTCTTCTTAATTCTCTTATCCTTATTTTCAGTGCAGTCCTTAGTGTTTACTCCATGCATGAGGTGCAATCTATCCCAGATTTCTTTTGCAGAGGTTAAATCCATTATCAGCTCAAGGTCCTTGTTATGAAGACTGCTATATATCACACATTTTGACTTGGCATTCCTCTGTTGTTCTTTCACTGTGGGGGAGTCTATGCAGTAACCATCACATACAAGCTTCCATACTTCAGGTTCATAAGCCAATATTCCTATTTTAACCTTATCTCTCCATTCAGGAAAGTTTATCGTACTTAACACATGTACATTTTGATAGTCCACGACTCAACTAGATCTCCTTCAAGCTATTAAGCTTATACCAAAGGAACCTGCTCTGATACCAATTGTTGAAGGGGGGGGGGGGTGAATCAGTTTAACACATACATGGACTTTAAATATTTTACCTTGAAACTTATTTACACCTTCATTTCATGATCAACTTAATATGTGAGCAATCTTAATTTGTGAGCAGCAAGTATCAAGAAGATTTGTTAATGTAACAATAGTCTTAATATGTGAGTAACAAGTATTAAGCAGATTAGATAAACCACATCAACACATAGACATCATGCACAGAGACACCAGATATAAGTGGAAACCCATAAAGGGAGGAAACCACATCTTATTATTGTTGTGATGCAAAGGCAAGCTCCAACTCCCTCTCACCACTGATTTTCTGTAGGCACCAACCTACGGAGGCTCCTACCTCAATTCTGCAAGCTACAACTTGCAAGGAAGCTCCAACTCCCTTCAATTTTCTGCAGGCACCAACCTACAAGAGGCTTCAACCTCGGTCGGCCACAGCGACATTTATCAAGCTACAACTTGATGTGGAAACACCAACTCATACGTTTTCTACGAAGTACAACCTACAGGAGGCTCCTACCTCAGTCAACTACAACTGACATCTATCAAGCTACAACTTTATAGGGAAGCTCCAACTTCCTTACTCTTTCAAAGAAAAAACACTTGCTGATTTACCTTGGATATCAACTCTGTTCTGTACCATCTTCACTACTATGCATCAGTCTTCATATCTGCCTTATATCATTTCTGCATCTTCTCAGATTCACTATCAGCTCCTCCTTCTTCTTTGCTCAGCTCCTCCTTCTTCTCTGCCTCACTGCTTTATTTCTGCATTCTCTAACTTCTCTGCATCTCGTTTTGCTCCTCCTTCTTCTTATCTTTTCTGCCTTAATCTTCTGTACTCTGCATTCTCTAACCTCTCTCTCTTCAACCTCTTGCAGCTTTCTTATTTTCTTCAAATTTCTTCAATTCTGCTGCACACTCTCTTCTCTCACTCTATTTTCGTCAACCTTCTCCTCTTGGATATTATCCTATTTTATAAAAAAAAGATTCATGGCTGTTTTTATTCTACTGGGAATTCGAAATGGACAACCATGTCTCTTTGCCTTCTGCCTTCTCATCTCTTTTTTTCGCTCATTCAGAAAATATGACTGTAGGTATCAATTTAACATTACAATGGGAATTTGTTATCTTTTGGAGACTTGCCAATGCATCACAACAATATAAATCAATTAAAACATTCACATTCAAATTACAAATGAGAACTCCAGCTCACTCATACAACCTTTTTTATCGCTGCACATTTGTCTTTTCTTTGACTGTGTCTGTCTTTTCTATGACTGTGTTTTGTCTCTTTTCAGCTCTGTTTACTCTTCTGTACTCTGCTGTGGTGTAACTGTTGCATACGTGTAACTGTGCCTTTTATATCAGATCATTTTATATAAATATGTAATAGCTGGCATTAAGTCTGGGCAAATTCCATCCCTTTACACACAGCAAGTGTCTTGTTGATGTGGCGAGTTCCGCAAGCGGAACATACATACATTACAATTGTTTTATATTAATAATCGCCATCCACCTTAAGCCGAGGCCCATGGGTCCACAGACCTCGCGGCACTTTTCAATACAATCGAAACATTCGTTTTATATTACCAATCGCCCTCCACCTTAAGCTGAGGCCCGTGGGTCCACAGACCACGCGGCACTTTTCAATACAATCGCAGCAACTTTATATCTATGTATATATATATATATATATATATATATATATATATATATATATATAACAGCCTTCACAAATTTCGATTGTGATTGATATGGAACGATACCTTGATGTTTATTTATACGTGAGGTTATATGTGTATGGCGTCCGACTTCCCTTGTCGAAATGCAAAGTTTTGCTCCGATGCGATTGATCACTTTTCATTGTTCTTTGCCGATGCGATTGGAACTCAAATACTTATTAATCATAGTTTATAAGCCCATTAGGTCCGGGCTTCAATCGCAATCGCAAGTCTTTTAATATATGTTCTGACGGTCTGTTTCTTTCCGATGCAATTGACCATTGTTCACTGCATTTTGCCGATGCGATTGGAACTGTAATTCAAACATTTGTTAATCATGGTTTATAAGCCCATCAGGTCCAGGCTTCCAATCGCAATCGCAACTCTTTGTTGCATGTTCCGATATTCTTATAATCTCCGATGCGATTAGACCAATTCGATGAGATTATGCCGGACTTCAAATACGTTTGAATCATGATTCATACACCCATTGGGTCTGGAGCTCAAACACAATCGCAACTTTCTATTTTTTACATATTCCGCTTCACAGTTTTTCTCCGATGCGATTGGGAAAGGGTCCCACCATATAAGGTACTTTGGTTCTGATAATAAAGCGCTCCATATCATTTAATATTATGCTTTGACCCTTTTTGCATAAGGCACAATATATGTAATGCGCTATATGTATACTCCTGCGTGGGTAACGATTCCTGGAATGAGATTTGTATATATATATACTTTTCTGCTTTGGGTTATACGATTCCCAGAATTTTTTTGAGTATCCTTCTACCTGGGGTAATGATTCTCGGAATTGAAAAATGGCTCTGCCTCTGCTTGTGATAACGCCTCTGCATCTATATTCACTGCTTCGGCCTCTATTCTTTGCTGTGCCTTTTCTCATTGTTAGTTTCTTCGACCACTTCATATCTTCCCTATAGGACCCATGTTAGTTTAGGTGCTGCTCCTATCTTTACCTTTGCCATCAATGACAACATTTCCAACATAAAGAAGGTGTTTGTCTTTGTATCCTCATAATGTCCTATCCTTTCCTCCGTAAAATGGACAAAGTGACAATTTTTTATGAGAGAAAAGCCATCAATACCATAAAAATGTATTTTTTTATAAATATATATTTGCAATGCCTACCTTTTGTGTGTTTTTCACATTATGGAGATCAAAATGTTTCTCCATTTGTAGTATCCATGTTACTGGAACCTTGCCATCAAAGTTGCTCATATTGATCTTTGGAATATGGTGGATCTTAAATCCAACATTAGAGTCTATGAAATCATGATTAAAATTTCCTTTTTTCTCATAATGAGTTTCATCTACTACCATTCAGCCATTAGGAACCATTTATTATAGCATCTTTGTCAAACCTTCCTTCAAACTTTCCATGTCATTCTTCCTGTCTTCCATGTTTCCTTTCATTTTTTCTTCTATACCATTTATCTTAGCTTCCACACCATTCTTCAAACCATCCATCTTAGCTTCCATGCCTTTATTAAATCCATACATGTCTTTCTTAAAACCATCCATCTTAGCTTCCATTTCATTTTTTGTTGCTCGCGAAATTTGTTGCACTTGGTCTCATAATTTTGATATATCATGTTGTACTTATTCCTGTTCATGAGTAATAGTAGAGCCTTATGAGGGTTTAATGGGTGTAGAATTATTTTTGGGGTGAAATTTAGAACCCAATACTGATATCTATGCTTCAATATTCCCTTGTAATCACTTCAAACTGATTTTTCAAACAAGACTTATTCAATTTTTAAAAAATAAACACATTTTTCTTGCTTTTGAGGAGCTCAATATTGAAACTGATGTATCTCTATAATTTCATATCCCCAAGAATTTATCTTCGGTCCTGTAGTAGCCCTTTTCATCTTCTTTCCAATGCCATAGGTCGTACCTAATTTTGATTCTTCAAGGTAAAGTTATGCTCAATCTCCAACAATGACCTAACTATGGAATAGTTCAGTAGAACAAACTTGTACAACGTGCCACATGTCACTATTTCGATCTTCGGCTTTGAAATTGATAAAAAATAATAAAAATTATGTGCCATTTAGGCCACTTTTTACAAAATTCCCATCTGATGTTTGAAATGAAAGTTATGATGATTTTCCCTCGGACACTTGTTTGAGATTACATTCTGGAGCATGTACAAACCCTGACTTCCTCAAACTAGATCTCCAAAAATGTAGTGAAAAAAGATTTAAAATTTTTACATGAAGTTCCTCAGGATTTCGTCTCAAATTGGCTTTTTTTCCAACTTCTTAACCTTTGTAGAAAAAAAGTTATAGAAATTTTTTTGTTAGTGTCTCGTGATTTGGAAGATTGGTATACCAAATGACAGGGTAACATGGAACCAAGCTTTGGAGTCCTAGGACCTAGCCTTCGTGGACTCAGAGAGGGATCTCTCTATTGGGTGCAAAGGATATGTTCTTTTTTCTCTAGGGTTTAGATTTTAGGGTAGTTTTTAAGGGTAGGGTTTTTTATTATTTTGGATGGGTAAGATGGTCAAGTGTAATAGGAGGAGTGAGATGATGTCAAAGCCATTGGGCTATGGAGTGAAATAAAGTCAAGGGTGTCTAAATGATGAAACAAAGTGTATTGGAGGGCCAATTTAGCAAGGTCAATGGATCCTTAAGGTGATGTATGAGGTGTAATGAACATTAAGTTTGGGAAAAAACTAAGAGGTCTTAAACATATATAGTTTAAAGCTACTACTCATGTGGTAGGGAAAACCATTAAGCTCTATGAACAATACTCAAACTGATAAACATATAAGATAAACATTCCAATGAAACATAGAGAGCATAAGAGCTTCTAACTTTAGAAATTCACCTTCAGATTTTGGGAAAAACATATAAGATAAAACAAATAACTCAATTGATGAAGATGGAATTCCTAACCATCCTAGTTCAAGCTATTGGGAACTCTAAAACAAGTTGACAAGCATGGACAAAGGGCAAGATCAAACGAGACCTCTTTGACTTAACCTAGCAATCAATATTCCACAGAAAGGCTTCAAGATACGGTTTTGAAAACTTCAACTAAGCAGGGCATACCATGAATGATACTTGTAAGCTAGCATACTAACCATACATGAAACAAAAAAAAGTTTTGGTGGACCTAAGGAGAAATTAATAATTCCTTAAGATGGCCAAAAGAAGAAAACATCAAAGCTATAACAAACAGGAGGATTGAGGTGCCTCAAAGAACATGTCTCAACCTATACTTTTCTATTTTATAGCAGCCAAGAAGAATGAAACAAAATGAGAACAAGAAAACATTAAAAAGTTAATAAAACATCACCATTCACCAAGCTATGGAATCCTGCAAACAAGCTTCTCCATCATCAAGCCAAACAAGCCATTCATCCACTTCACAAAACCAATTTCTTCTCCAAGCTCATAAAACCATGTATATTTCTCTTCAAGCTCATCAAATGCCAAAACAATATATAGGGGCCTCATGCTCTATTTATGGAGAAAATGAGGACTAAAACCCTAAATGTGGTAGAAAAATGTCAAATATAGTCATAAATATCATTTATGGCCAAGAGACCATGCAAGGCCCAAGGCACATAATATCCTAAGAAATAAATGCAAAAATAACTATTTGCACCTATTCTTGCTTAATTTCCCTCAAAAAACTCAAAAATATCTATTTGCAATAAATGAGTGTGTTTTGTTGACTTTTGGTCCAAAACACACTAGGTAGCCTCTCTGCGCAGCGCCACTTCAACAGAAAATAGGGTCTCTTGTAGCTGAGTTTTGGACCCCTTCCCGACAGCAGATTCAGCTCCGTGATGGCTCGTTGGAAATCCTAATGAGTCTACTTTCTAGAAATGCTTGAGTTGTGCTGAGTGGATGCCATTTACCTATTCAAAAATAAATTTCCCCAACACTGCTCTGTGCACAGCGCCTGGTCTGAAAATGAGGTAGAAAAGTCAAAGTTTTGATGTTTTTTGACCTTTTGGGGAGGCAAAAATGCTCCAAATGATCTGAAACTTGGTGAGAATACTGCTGGTAATGTGAGAAATCAAAAAATACAAACTTTGAGAGCTGATTATGCACCAATTTTGTGCATAGCGCCTAGGGTGCTGCGCACAGAGGGGTCAAAAATTCAAAAAGACAAAAAATGCTTCAATTTGGCCCAAACTTGGTGGAGAGGTCCCTTAAGAGGTCTTGGACACCTATTGAGAAGCCTCAGCCAAAACGACAAGGCCATCATGTACTTTTTCTCTTTTTAGGTTTTCTAGCTCTATGAGGGCTTCTTTTAGTTTGGCACAAGCAAGCATGTTTTTCCTTGCATACTGCTTGGTCATTTTCTTTTGTAGAGCAAGGTCCCTTTTCACCTTCTTGAAATTCTTGTGATCCTCCTTGTAATATTGAATGACACCTTGTTCCATGTCAAAGTCTCTTTCCCACTCCTGAAGCTGTGCATCTTTCTCCAAGAGAAGCAATCTAGTGGTCATCTCCTTGTCCTCATTGTCACTGTCTAGATCAATGTATTGAGGTTCCTGAGGAGTCTTCTTGATCCTTTTGCTTCTCCTTACCTTTACTTGTTGCTCACCTTTTTCCATCTTTTCCTTGCCTTTGTATTTGTGCTTGATAGTTGGAGGAGAGATGGCCCTTTGCCTTTTTGAGGCAGCAAACACATCTCTTTTGCCTCTGTGGTAGGTGCATGTGAGAGGAGTGATGAGGGTGCCTTGATCCTTGGTGATGTCGCAAGCCTTTTCATCTTTGTCATAGCTTTCATGAGCCACTTCATGCTTCATTGGGTCACTTATTTGTTGAAATTTAGCCTCATCATCATTGTTTTCCTCATTGTTTTCTTCATTTCCATCTTGGCCTTCAAACTGATCACTACCCTCCTCACTTGCCTCATTTTGGCTTTGTCCTTCAATATGTATTCTTCTTGGTTATTTCATGCTCTGTCACTTTTGAGTTTCTTTGTCATTAGATGCTGATTAGTGTCATGATAGTCATGACTATTTCCTTGCTCATCACTGACTGTTTCATTTATGCTATTGCCTTGGTCACTGTCTGCTTCTTCAAAATTAGTTTCAGCCTCACCATCTGCCTATTCTTGGTCTCATATTTCTTCATCACCTCCCTTTGTTCCCTTAGGTTCATCAATAATCTCTTTTTCTTCACTTGGGAGTGATTTATTTGTTTTATCACTATCACTGCCTAGCCCCAATTCATCATTGCATTTGTTTTCAAGACTGCCATTTTCGTCACTTTCATTTTCTTGATTAAGCTCTGTATTTGCCTCAATTTTTTCTGTCTTTGCCTCATTTTCATCACTCTCTTCCATGCCATCATCATTCTCTTGGTCTTCCTTATTAGACTCTGCCTTTTCCTTACTATCTTCTTTATCTTCATTGTTGTTTGTTTTTTCTTCATGGCTAATGCTATCATCTTCTTCCTTAGTACCGTTGTCATTTTCTTCTTCTTCATTTAATGCATCAGGAGAAAGAGGAAATAGGCAGGTTTCTTTGTGGAGAAGGAAAAGGTGAAGGATATGAAGGAGTGGAGGTAAGTGAGTGTGAGGTGGAAAGCGAATTTTGGTGAATGGAGGCTTGAGATTTTGCATGAACAAATGGATTTTTGGCTTGATGAGAACTTTTAAGTCTAGGGAGGACAAAAAGAGGGACAGTGAGGACAAAAACTTTAGCAATGGAGGGAAAAATGAAGTAGGTCTAGGAAGGGTTTAGAGTTTTTTATTTTTTTTAGGAGGGGGCTCAGCTTGCATTGGGTGTCATTTAAGAAAATGTCAACTCTCCAAATTGAAAACCCTACCTTAGAAGGTCAAGAATTTATTTCCATGAAGATTTAGGGTTTGAACTATTTCTAGGGTTTTTAAATTCTCCTTTGACTATGAAGGGAAAAAATTAATTGGGGATCAAAGAAGAAGGGACCACCAACCTTGTTTAACCTTGTGGAGGAATCTGGAGGCAAAAAACTTGAATTTGACCATTTTTTGAGCAAGTTGGGCCAAGCTCTGTCTGTGCACAGTGCCACCCAACTGCCCGTTCAAGTCGAGTTGGGCTGGCAGGCCTGTGCGCAGCGCCAAAAGTCTTCAATGGGTGAGTCGAGTGATTGAACGGCTTGTCGGGCCCGTCAGAGCGCAACGCCAGCTGAAAGGTGGGCGGTCGGGCTGTTTCTGTGCCTGTGCGTAGCGCCGGCCTCCTGGTGCATAGCACAGTGTTAATTTACACTGCTGCTGCATTCTCTATGTGCAGCGCTGATGGTTAGGTGCGTAGCGCCTGTGCCGATGTGCAACGCCCGAAAATTTCCACAGTTTTGCCAAAAACCCTTAAAAAAATTCTTTCAACGATCTTATTCTTCTTTGCAGAGATGAATATGAAGTGGGAGAGATGGAAAAGGGACTTTTATAGTCTTTTGAAAAATAAGTTTATGAGCCCAAACATACTTTCTAAAGTTGATTTCTCTTTGCCCTTTCACTGTTTGTTTGGCCTTTTTCAGTCCTGTAGGTGGCAGTTTGACATAAGAAAAGTGGCTTTTTCATTTGCTAGAGTGTCTTGATGTCCTCCTTGTACTCACAAAACTTTCATCAAGTTCAAACATGTGCCCTCAACCTACACTTGAAGCCATGAGGCCTTTCAAAGAAGTTTATTTGGACCAAGTTTGATGAAAATAGATGCTTCTATTTTGAAGGTTTTTTCTTCAATTTATCCTCTTTATGAACTTCAACACTTGTAAACAGTAATCTTTTGATCATGTTGGTACCTTTCCTGGGTTCTTTAGTCCTGCAATTTTATGCATTTAATTTCTTGGTGGAGATACTGAAAAGACGAGTTTTAACCTTCTTGAACTGGCCTTCTGTCATTTATCTCTTTGAGACAGTGAAACAAACCTTTTGGTGTCAAAAAATTTATCAGTTGACATCAATAACCTTTTTAGTCTTATGTGTGCCATCTTGGTGAGAAACATTTAGTTTGATTTCCCTTACCAACCTTCTTGTAGGTAAACTTTTGTGATAGTACTGCAGAAGTGCCACTCAGGGTTAATTTATCTCTTGCAGAATACACCTTTGATAAGGAAAATATTTTGGAGGTTCTACTGATCTTAGACCAGCTACATGTCTGTTTCTTTGATCATGTTGACATTGACATATATCTGGTTGGAAAGACAAGCAGTTTTTGAAATCATTTTGTGTTTTTACTGGCCACTTCTGTTCTTGCAGGTGCCTACACACTTATGCCTTGTGATCACTATCCATTTGGATTTTAACACCTCTTTTTATCAACAGTGAACTTATGCTTATCATAATCACCTCCTAGGGTAATTTTAACTCATGCTTGTCTTCTTTGGCCCTTTGAAAATGTCTTTGACGGTTCGTTTGAGAAATTAGACCCTTGAACTAATATTCCTGGCCCTTTTGCTGATACTCTTCATCATATTTCTTCCTTTGGTGTAGTGGAGTATTGGTGTTTATGTCTTCCTCCTTTGATACCTTAAGTTCTCTAATTTTACCTCTTTAAAACCTCATACTTTTGCATCAATACTCTTTGTCCTTTTATACCTTTGGTGAGGTGGAACCAATGCCTTTTTTCCAAACCCTAGAGGGTAGCTTGAAACCCTTGACATGCCATCTGTTGTTATGAAGGAGGCTCTTTATCATCATTTGACCTGTTCGGACAACTTTGCCAAACTCCTAGGCTTTAAGGTAGTTAGAAAAAGGTAAATAGTGTTGTCTTCTAAGTTCTCAAAAACTTATCAAAACATATTAATCATTTCTAAAAAGTCTTCAATGTGCACTTGAGGGAGTTGAGGTGGCCTTTGCCTTGGTAACATTAATACTGATTCCTTGTTTGGTCAAAGCTGTCACAAACCCTGATTCTTTTCAAACATATGCTTGCTTCTTTCTTCTTGCTGTGAATGGTCTTCTTATGATGATTTTTATTTTACCTTACCTCTTGCTAGGTTGATGGCCATTTGACTCTTCTGCAAAAATGTAAGCAAAGGGCAACTATCCCCTTGCAAAAATTTATGCTTTAGGCCAAAGAGCCTTCCTTGAATGATATTTTTGACGAGTTTAGGACAAAATGAATTTTTCCTTTCTTCTTTGAATGCATTCATCCTTGTAGATATAAAACATAGATTTGTAGGATACCAAATCCACCCTATGAATCATGAAACCCTAAGTGACCTAGTGGAAGGTTTCTTGGATTTGGCTTTTGGAATGAGACCTAGAATTTGGGATCATCAAGTGTGAAATAGAGTTTATGATAAAATAATGTATTGAAGATCCAAAATCCAATGTACTTGATTTATCTAAAGAGTCTACAGAGATAGTTTGAGACTATCAGTGTTTAGGAGTAGTTTGGGGGACACAATAAGTTGTTTGATTGGTGGGCTTAGGTAGCAGTGGGGTTTTTAAGCAAAGCAAAAATAGGGGATTTGGGTCAAAGGTGACAAGAGATAGAAAAAAATGGGTGACATGGGCTCCTAATGGGTCTTCTGATACTGGTAGGCAAAGCTAGACAGGATGAAATGATGAAATAGTGAAAAATGATCTTAAGGATAATGAAGGCAGTGAGATTTATAGAACTCACAATGTCTATGAAATTTGTTTCTAGAAATCTTGGGATAATCATTTAGTCATCAACAAGGCAAAAATTACTGATGACTAACAAATTCCAAGATGAATTGTTTGCAGCAGCGAAACCCTAGAATCCAAAGCTCTAATTCCAAATGTTATGAAACCAACTCACAAAATAGAATAAGAGATAGATCAACGACTTAGAAATCAAACTCTTTGAGGGGGGAACCTACTTTACATTACATAAATGAACAATTCTTGGATGATACAAATGAAAAAACCTCCTTTCTATGTATAGGATTCCAAGGGGTCACAATATAATCCTAGTCGACATAACAATAACAATGTAAGGGAACAAAAATAAAAATAGTGGGCTTCTATGGGGCATTATAATAACAATTTGGGGACTTAATGGGCACAACAATAACGATAAGGGTTCTACATTCACAATAGAAATAAGGGGATACACTAGTATTATAGGGACCTAACATATTTGTAGCAAGATTTTTAGTTTTCATGTGACCAAAATAGGGATGAAGACAATTTTTTGATTTTCCTTCATGTCCTTTCTCAGCTGAATTTTTGTCTCATGAAAAATTCTACGAAAATCAGATCTCTGAAATTGTTTGCATGGAAAATTTAGGCACTAAACTAGTCTGTGTTGGTATCTTGTTACATATGTAGGAGGATCATGTTCAAGAACTTGTTTCTCTTCACTCCTTTGAAAGTCAAAATGAACCGTCTGTTGATATATTTGAGAGTGATTTTGAAACTGAAAACATAGGAAAACCAACAATAATATATGAAGCTTCTCTTATTGTCTGTGTTCATCAAGAAGAGATGACTTTTCATATTCTTAAAGATTCTTTTGCCAACCTATTTGAATCATCAATGAAGTCATATTTTGTGTTGTTTATAGAGCATGGGTTTCAGTTTCATCTGGAATTTTTGTTTCCATTATGTATCATTTTTTGTTTTCTTACTAAGGGTGTGATTATAATTCCAGTGAGTGGCCATCTCCTTGCTTTGATTCGCTGGAAATTTGGTATCATTTGAGTGAGCAGGTTATTCAACAGTTTAGTGTAGATAACAGTGTGAACAAGCTTAATGGTTTTAGTATCTTCTTTAGTACTTTTCAGATTTTCATTTTAGCAGTGTGCCAGTTTCCAATAGTTTATTTTTGTAGATTGGTATTACTTTTAAGCATTCATTTTCAGTTTGCAGTTTTGTGTTGAAGATTTGGAAGACACCAAGTTATAGGCTATAGTTGGAAAATTGAGTTTGGGATCATCCCAATGGTTAGGTTACTAGTCTATGGTGTTATTGGCACCTCACAGCTAGAATTCCATCCCCACTGGAGCCAATGTTAGTATCCTATAGTCACAGTATTCATAAAACCAAATTTTTCTTTCAAGTTTGCTTGACAAATGTATAAAGGTTTCGCTATGATCTTGTAGAGAATCAAGATATGTGTCTTAGTTTATAATAAAATTTTCATTATTCAATGTAAATATGTCAAAGTATGACAAGAGTCATGAAAATAGTCATTTATGTCTTGAGAGGTTGAGTTAAGTGGGTCTAGGGTCATGTTTCATCAAAATATCATGAGTGAGGTCATGTTGTAATGTCTTGTAATCATGTGCAAAATTTGTAGGGACTCTTAGGTAATTTAGAGTGTCAAATCATAATAAATCATGACATCACTCCAATACAACAATATGAAATGTTTGTTGAGAAAAGTCTGCAGGGAGTGTTGTGCTTATACCAAGACATCAAATTTTGATGAGGAATTACAGTTTTTTAGCACTTTTTTCCATGTAGGAGGTTTTTGTGAATATTTGGATCAGCTCCAAATCATTTTTCTCAGTCAGAAGATCAATGTTTGGTAAATTCATGAAGATGGCTGTGCATTGCACAACTGCGTTGCGCTTCTGCTGCAAGAAGAAGGTTTTGGGGTTGAAGGTTTGCATTTGGCCTAAGAGCATTCTCACAGGTTTAAAATTTTGAATAAGTCATTCCACGTCAACCCAGTACCCTCAAAGTGTCAGATGATGGTAAGAGGTAGTGTAATCTTAGAGTGTATCACTTATGCATTGCACTTTCACACAGTCACCATATTTTAACCATATATATTAAACCCTATACTTGTTTTCCTTGTTTTTTTATAAGAAATGTATGGAGGTAAAAAGAATAATCCCACTTAATTTCAAGTTAAAACTATTCACAGTTTTTGAGAAATGGGCCATAATCATCTAAAACCATTTTGGATTTTCTCAAAATACGCGAGTCAGATTTTGCTCAATTTTTTGTGGAGAAGGGTTATGCTGATATTAAATTGTTATAAAAAAATCAGCTCAATCTGGTTCACCATTTAGGATATATTTGAAAAATACAGTTGTTGCGCTTTTACGTTGTGCTTTTGGACAATTTTACTTCAAGATTAATTCCTGACCAATTCGAGATGAATTTTGCAAAAGTAAAAGATTTTTTTGTTAATCACAAGCCAAATAACAAAAAAATCATTTAGTTTCTTTAGGGTGCCATAGTTTTGAAGATTCGAATGAATCTTGGTAGCCTATTTTTTCAGATTTTGTTATTTATTGTTTTAGCCATCATTTTTGCACATAGATTCTGAGGTTCTAGAGAGGAATTTGTGAAAATTGAGAGACATTTTTCCTAATAACAAGATAATCTACATAAACCTCTCTTTTTTTGTAACAAATATCATGGTTAAAGAGATACAAGTTAATTTTTGACCCCTATTTTCATAAATTCAGTCCCTATTCCTAGTAGGAAGTTCCAAATTTAATGTAATTGACTCTATATTTGGGGAAATGGTTGATATCGACCCCCTAAGTCTAGGGATGAGCTAATTGTATATATTTTCATTAGTTTTAGTGTGCAAAAGGCTGGTTGGTTGGTCATGTTCAGAAGAAGAGACATTGTTTTCTTCACTTTTTTCTGGACATATTTCCAATTAATGAAAGACATAGGTTGGTTTTTGCAGGGATTCCTTTGTTATTTGATTTTGATATGTGTTTCTTGGTTTTGTAATTTCCTTATGTTATAAATCATGATTTGAAATGTGTCTTCTTGTTTAGTTAAAACAAAGATATTGACTCATAATTCACTTCATATAGTGTTGTCTTTCAATTTTCTAGACATCTATGTTATCTGCTAAAACGATAGTTAGAATTCATCTTGGTGTTTAATGCTCTGTTGTAATTTTCCATTTGTCTTCCACTCACCCTCCTACAACGAATTTAAATTGAAAAAATTCCAAAAAGACTACCTACCTTGCCCCTGTAAAATATCCTCTTTCTCTTCATCCTATATCACTGGAAACATAATCAACTTGACATGAATCCATGCCTAATGGATATGTATTCTTTCCTACTAGAAAACCTTTATAACTTATACCCCACTAAGAACCATACCTATCCTAATATCTAAGTGATTGAAAATTTAAAATAGAGAGAGTCCTATTTGAAGTTGGAAGGGCTAGATTCCAACTTTCAAGTGGTTTGTGGTTACCTCTAAATTTCTCTGTTTAGTTTAGGGAAATTATAGAGTGATAACACCACAAACTAAGAGTGAAACCTTGATTTTTCTTGAAGCTTTTGGGCACGAGGGCCAGAGTGCTTCAATTTTGAAGTATTTTGGAGCTGGGTACCAAGATTGTGCCCAGTTTGGCAAGGAGATTTTGGTTACTTGGTAACGAGAGAAAATTGGGTGTTACAACAATGCGGGATCAGCTTCAAACATGGAAACTAAGTATGTATATGTGTATTAAACTAGTAAATTTTGTTCTAAAATTTCACTACTTGTATTATTAGCATCAATTTTCTTAATTTTCATAAATAAGTTCCTTACACTCATCCCTGGATGAACTGAGTCTTGACCCCTGTAATTAGTTTTACCTTATCTCGAGCATCATGCCTCAACAAAAAATGCGCAGTTTCTGAAGGGGAGGTGGCTAGGGACCCCAAGGTAGAAATTGTGCCTACGCCCATGCATAGGAGGTTATAAACATCTACCATTCTACTATCACTTTTGATATGTGTGATGAGATTCACCATCTTGAGACCCTCTTCATTGAAGACTGTCAAGTTTTCTCAAATTCTCAAATACTTGAGGAGGTTTCCCACTATGGTCCTAACCTTAGTCATACCTAGGAATATGGAAATAATACCTTAACTCCATTACCCTTAATTGGGAATTGAAAACCATCTTGGGCATATTTATGAAGGAGAAACAAGAGTAATATGACATTTTCTCCGCCTTGAATGACATCAAACATGCTTTTAACAGTACCAATGTTCATATTTGGAGAGCTTAGATGCTAGTATAGACCACTTGGAAAGTCATCTCTAATTCGATGTAAATCCTCCTCCTCCAGGGTCCAGCGCTAAGGATCCCGCTCCGATGACTTCCTCAGATTCCTAATTTGTTTTAATGTACTACAATAACACTTCTATTTGTTGTTCAAAACCTAATAGGCTTGTTTATTTCTAGTAGTTATTTTTATTTTGGACATAATTTCTTCTCCATGGGAGGTCAATATAGTTTCTATTGTGGCAGATTGAGATGACATACAATGAAAATCAGTAAAACCATGTCCATCTAGCAGATGTATCTTGATGTTTTGATATTTTGAATTAATACCAATACAAATCCATAAAAAAATGGAATCATCTAGCGAGCAATTCTAACATGAGAGCGATAGGGAAATGGGAGTAGATGAGCATGATAAAAAATAGAGTACCCCACAATATTTTTGCATAGTGATTCATTTCTATGATCAATGGTGAAGCTCTAGTTCAATCATTTATGTAAAAGAAAATAATTTTACAAAGGTGAATACCAATCAAGAATTAGAATTAGAAATCAAATGTCTTCTTAACTAGCATAGCTATATAAATTAAAATGGTGATCAATTTGGTAGCCATCAAAATACTTATATGTCATTTGTAAAATAGATAATTTGTAATGCACCCATAAATAAAGGTAGGAAATTGGAAAACAAATAATTTAAAACCCTTGACTTGATCCATTGAATTGTGTATACAACAAAGAATAATCTCACATTATTACATCTAAATTATTCATATTTTTTTCATTGAGGCACTTTCCAGCCCAGTATGGAAGGGTTGTTGTAATTTCATGTCATGTTATATAAAAATTTTGACTCAGTAAAATTACATAAAAATTAAAATAGAAATTAAATTAAATTAATAAAAAAAAAGTCCATGGATTCTTGGATAGATGGCGATCGAGTTCTTTGTTAAGGAGCTCCTTGATGTGAAGTCATAAGTTAAATTCCCCTCCCTGATTGGGGTTATATATTTGACATTATGAAGATGTAGTCCTAACAATATTACCAAAAAAAAATGAATAATTAAAATAAAATTGAGGTAAAATTATCAATTTACAATTGGTGGTTTTTGGGCTCCAGGTTTTGACAACTCGTAGTTTTTTCGATGGTATTATTATGTAAGAAGATATATATATATATATATGAAACCAGCCTAGATCCATATTAACTTAGTATCTACCAAGTGCCAAGAGGGATCAAATCTCTTGAGGTGCAAACCTATTTTAGAGTGAAAAGAGATTTGATCCCTCTCGGTGTTTGGTAGATCCGAAGTTAGGATGGATCTAGGTTGGTTTATTTTTTGAAGAATAAAAATAGTATTCCAAAATATGAGACACCTATTAGTGTAATTATAGATTTATAAAGTGTAAAAGAATTAAAAAGACGTATCCCCGAGGGCTAGCTCAATTGGTTGAGTCCCCATTGTTAAAACACATTTTCCATTGAGAGGTCATGTGTTCAATTCTCCTGAAACTATTAGGGTTAGGCTCTGTGGTCGGGTCGACATGAAGTGATCCCTTACGGTGGATCTTATTAGTATAAATATTTCATGGATGTAATGGTCCCTGATATTCGGGGTCTGTGAACCACATAGAAAAAAATAATAATAAATAAAAAAGGGGGGGAATACCATTTTTTTATTCGTTTTAATGGGTAATAATTCATAAGTAATATAAATTTATGTTAGTTTATTTTTATATTTTTTAAAATTTAAAATATTGATTCTCGAAAGAGATAAGATGTGTTCATATATATATATATATATATATATATATATATATCTATATATATATATATATATATATATATCGTAGAAAAGACCCGTAAGTGTATTCAAATTTAAATGATGAAGTTACATTAGGATGGATCTACGCTGGTTTAGTTTTTGAAGAATAAAAACCCTATTCCAAAATAGTCCACATCTATTAGTGTAATTATAGATTTATAGTGTGTTAAAGTATTAAAAGGGGTAGCCCCAAGGGTTAGCTCAATTGTTTGAGTCCTCATTTTTAAAGCACCTTTGCTATTTTTCTGGATGCGGATGGTTATTAAGGGCGATGGGACGTCAGTCCCTTGGCGACTCCTGATGGAGTTCAGGTGGGGTGGCCATATGGCCACCTGCAACTCCATTAACGTGGCATTTAATCAGCCAACCTGCATGCCATTAAATTTTCTTGCCCGGATTTTTCTCCACCCTGCTCTGCTCGTCTGGTTTGCGATGGCGTTTGTGCATGATTGCTCGGCTTGCTCCTGTGCCGCTTGAATCTCTCCTCCTCCACTGTGTGGTGCCTTCCCTCCTACCTGTGCTAAGATGAGCGCTCACACTCAAATAGGGCGCCACTTCATGCTTCTTTGTTTTCTGGAGACGCTGCCGGGCCATCACTTCTCCCAGAGTGTTTTTTGCTATTCGAATTCCCATTACTGTGCTCAGTCTGTCGAATCTTGTTGTTCGCCTTTGCATTCTACCTGCTCTCCTTGTCTTCGGCCTTACCATCTTGCCTCTGCGTCCATGCCATGGGTCTTCCACAGGATGAGGTGTCGTCGCGGTGCTAGCAGGGGTCGTGCGACCCGCTCTCGGCCTTCTACCAGCTCCGACTCTGACTCCTCCTCTGAGGACGTCTCTTGGGGTCATTACCCAAAAACTCGCAGTCTGAGAGGCCAAGCCCATCAAGCTGGGCATGTGCACTTTTCCCAGTCCACCCCACCTCCCATTGTTGAACCTCCCATGCCTGTCATTTCCCCTACCTCCCGTGCGTCTGCCAGCCTTCCCCTTCGTCAATCCTCCTAGAGAGCAGAATTCTACTTCGAATGCTCTCTTGATAGGCCCGTCATCACCGCTTTTGTCACTGTTACCCTCAGAGAAAATTCGGTTAACCATATCCCCTCCCCTGCCCCCTGCCCTCATCCCACTTTGGTTAAGGACGAAGCTTTGAACTCTGAGGCATCGGCAGGGACAGTGCGTTCCGACAAGTACAAGGAACACATGCAGGTGGATGTCGTCAACAAGGATAGCGCGCCCACTGAAGAAAATGATGACAGAAGGGACGAGTACTGGTGCAGAATTGTGGAGGAGCCTCCATCCCCAACTCATGACTAGTGAACCTCGCGACCCTCGGCCTACATTGGTACTGTTGCTCAATCATCTTGGGAGATTTTTTGTTTCTTTGTATTACTCTTTAGCTGAAAGAGCTGAATGCTATTATCGTATGTTTATTTCTAATTTGTTAAATTGAATGGACAATAGGCCGGTTTCCCTTACAAGGGCGGCTAGACTTCTTCCTAAAGGATTGGTTTCCCACTCAGGGCAGTCCAGAATTTTTGTTAATCATGGCTATCAAGCCTAGCTTTCAAGCTCACATAGCTGAAGCTGAGGTAGTTTTGTACCAGTATGTCATATAAATAGAATTAGCATTATTCAGAAAAAAAAGAACCTTTGCTATTGAAAGGCCATGGGTTCAATTCTCTTGATATTGTCAGGGTCAAGTTTTGTGGTCGAGCTAGTAGGAAGTGATACCTTAGGGTGGATCTTTTTAGTACAAATATTTCATGGATGTTGTTATCACCAAATTTACCCTGATAGGCTACTCATCAATCAACTTAATGTAACTCTTTCAAACCACTTTTAACTGAAGATTAGCCTCTTTAGTTTGATAGGGCTCTCTCAAAGGGGACTTATGATTTTCAATGTAAATACTATTAGATGACTCACTCTATGAAATGTGACTTGATTTTTATTGATTGCAGGTTGAAAAATGAAAGGCTTGCTACCATTGGGCTATGGGGTCAACATCAGTAAACTCAATGACAGTAATTCATCTAATGGAAGCTGCGGCAAATAGAGGTTTCAATAACAGATGGTACATACACGCAACATAGGAAAAACACAACAATTTAACCTCTAAATGAAGTTAGAGCATGTCACCATGAGTTCTGAGTAATTAGAGATAAAATTTACTGCAGATGATTAAACATGAAAGATATAGAGAAAAAAAAACATTGAACACCCCATTCGAATCCTAGGTCTGGAAGTAAAATGTCACTATATATTACTGAAACTAAAAAAACATTACAGAGTAGAAATTTGGTGCAACACTCTCCAATCCTTTGATATTCGATGTTATGTCTATAAATAGACCTTTTTTCTTTGAAATGATCTAACCAACTGGCTAGATATTTGATCTATATCTTTGAAACCTAACATAACTGAAAACTACTTTCTTGGAACAGAAAAAGAAAGCTAACCTTTAAAGACTCACATTCCTAATAGGACTCTACTTCATATTTATTACATTTAGTTTTTCAACAGTGAGACAGTTACATGATTAGGATCACATGCTTGAGAAACATTCACCATCACTAAAAAATTTAAAGTACCCTCTATATTTAGGAAACATAGTCCCAATTTTCAGAAAAAAGATAAACTCCACATTAAATCTTGGTCTTCATGCTAAGCTGGATGAGTGATACTCATGTCGAGTATTGAGACTATGTTGTTGGACCACTGATAATTTTGATGTCTCCAGGTGTCTGACTGATCTTCCATGTGCTGTTTGAACCCCCAAAAAATCCTTTAAAAACCTTTCACTACAAAACATAGCAGTTTAGGCAGTTTCATAGCGTTGTTTCGTAGCAAACTAATTTTTGTCTTTTCCCTCATTCTTTTGCCACCTCTGTTGTTCAAAAAATGTTTTTTAGGTCAAAATGAACAAATACCATCAACCTACCTCCTTAGACCTTCAAAAAACTATTTTTAGAGGCAAAAGAGCATCTTTAGAAATTTTGTAGCGTTTTTCTGCTTTCAAGCCTGAACCATGCTACAAAACTGCCTAAAAAGGTAGAATTTGCAGATTTTATGATTTTCTCCAAAATTTGATCTTCTGAGCCAAAATTTAGGTTCTTTGCATGCTATGAACCTCATAAAAAATGTTTCAACTTAACTCTTCCGCCTTTAAGAGTTTCATCTTCATTCACAATAGGTTGACCTATAGGTTCTTCAATCACTTTCATTCTCAGCCCTTTCTTCTCCAGCTCCTCTTAAATCAAGTCCAATTGTTCCTGAAGGTCTTCCACTTGATATTTTAATGATCTATTTTCAGCTTGCAAGCGTAAGTTCATCTTCCTAGTATGTTTGACTACAAGTCTTAAAGGATTAGTCATTTTCAACAGTCTTTTGGCATTATTCATATATTTTGAAACACTTGAGAGTTGATTGTCCCATTTTTTCATCATCTAATAAAATTCAGCCTTTTCAGACCTATGCTTCTCTCTCTCTAACTTCAACTCAAGTACTTCTTCACCTGCTTCTTTCAGTTGTTCTTTGAGGAGTTATATTTTTTATTTTTCATTTATCTTCTCTTTTCCCTTTCTCTGCCCGATGACAACTTCTTCTTCTGCTTCTGGAGATAAATCTATGATGCTCACTAGCTACATAGCTTCACTGAATTTATCTTTCCTTTTGCTCTCCATGGCCTTCTTTGCAAACTTGGTCATTGGCTTCCTCGGTTGAAATATAAAACCAACATCATCTCCTGCAAAATCCAATTCCTTAATAGTCTTAAATTTCTTCAGTTTCCTTCCATCATCTTCAATGTCTTCTGCTTGCACTACTGGGGACTCCTCAATATCTATTGCATGAAGGATATCTTCTAGATTTCCTTTGGCCAAAGTCTGAATTCTAGTAATCCTCTTACTGCATTGTTTGCTAAACTTTTGTTTATGTTTTGCAGGTGCTAGCTAAGGGATATAAGTTTCTTGCAAAGGTTCTGCTCCTATGTCCATTGGTTTTGCAGGGGATTGTCTTCTTTCTTCCTCAACCTCTTCTATTGCAGTTGTTGATGTAGTAGTTCTAGGTTTTAAGATTTTATTTGGAGTCACTACATCTATTTTATACCCACTCATAAATAGAAATGAAGTCCAATATATGTTTAACCTCTTCAGCTCTTCCAACACTAACAATTTTATCGTACAATGGTGAAATGATGATGTCTCATTACCTTCTGATTTAAATTGAACTCTATCTGACATATTTCCGAAACTCTTGTACAAAGAGAAAGGTAAATCAAGTGATTTCTTACCTACAAAGTGTAGAAAGAGTCTGACATGGTAAGAGTAAACCGTGTGGAATCTTCCCTCGCAGGTGAAATATTTTTTGGTTCACTAGCAGTAAATTTGCATAATTTTCCTTCATATAACTCCTGGGGATGCCATTGGTCAAATCACATCCTATGTGATCCTACTTGGGAAACTCCTCACAACCCTGCATTGTAAAATTTGTGCCTTTAAACCATTCTTCACCACCTGTAGGGATTTATGTAGCTTGTGATATGCTCTCTGGTGATACTGTGAGATTCAGAATCCCAACTTTTGATGTTGTCCCTGTAAAATTGGTGGAAAATTATTTTGAAACCTATGCATGGAAACCCTGCAACTTCTAGAAGAAATGTAGGCAGCCTGTCCTCCTAAAAACTTCCATAGCAATAGGGTTTTCATTAAGAAGTTTCAAATCCATGGGTTCATACCTGAGACAATGACCACCCTTTTTTGTTTTCTTTTTCAAATCTGTGGATGCTTTATAGTCTTCGTTGCCTCGCTTGTTGGTGATACCTGCAGAATTGAACTCGACAACAACCTGCTTGGTGTGATGAAGCAACTCTCCAAGAATCGATTCTCATGCAAGGATTACACAGTAATATGCCAAATGGCAGGCTTGGGGTAACGTTTAAAAGGTTAATTGACAACGAGGATCTTGGTAATAGCACATGTAACCATAAAAGCTAATAATTACATCAAATACGGCTATGCATGTTTTAAAATCATCATAACGAACCTAAAAAACATTACCCTTTACTTTCCTTATCATAAACTGACACCTCACACCGCTCTAACACCTTTTGCTGAAAAACCCAATATCGTACTGAAGGTAGTTTTGCTGCTGATAGATTCACTACGGAACTATTAGGAAGTTTCGTATCAAAATCCGTTGATTTTGTTTGTAATTCACTACGAAATTCTGAAAAACTGACAGGTGTAAACTTTTGTGATTAACTGCATGGGAATGAAAACTTAAATGATGTGAGTTTGATTTGATTGAAGTGACATGGCTAGAGGTGAGCTTCAAACTTAAGGTAAAGATCATCAAATGAAAAAAAAAAAATTTAGATATATGATAAAAATAACTTATGAGCCCACATTAGTTTTGGTAAATGATATGCATGACCATATCAATGAGAGTGTTAAAAACTAATGAGTGATAAAAGATTTAATGGTCCATGATCTTTGGGGTTTGTGAACCACATAGAAAAAAATAATAATAAATAACAAGGGGGGGAATTGTTAGTTTTTGTAGCATCAGAGAGGTGTTCTAGTCTCGACTCTTGTCAAATAGACATTTTCCTCACAAATATTTCGGCTATATATTTGTTGATGATTTCCAATTTGGAATCTAGATTTGTACTCATATTTCACTACTACATAATAATAATAAAACCCTCATCTATTGCACCGGTTTTCCCACATTGGGTTTTTGTGGAGACATTTGTCCAAAAATAATTGTGGTTTGTTTGTGCTCTATTTTTCTTAGTTCCAATTTATTTATTTTCCGCAGCGTTTTTATTGTTAAGAAATTGTGATGTGATTTATTCATTATTTTTCCATAACAAAATAAACCACATAATAATTATTCAGTTATAAGTATAAATTCCAGTTGTTGCATTTCAAGGAAATATTCATATGCCAATTGCCATGTTACATGCCTCTTCCCATAAGAACTTGGGTTCCTCATAGGGAATTGGGGAGAAAAACACCATAATAATTCTTCTCAGGGACAAAGCCAAGATTTAGTCACTTCAGGATCTTTGGAAGCATATCTTATTGTCATGTACCAGATGAGAAACACACCAAATTGGCTTGATTACACACTGAAGAAAAACCCCATCTGGGCTCATCCAACCAAACCCCTCTTAATTAAAGAAATATTTTACAACTTTCAGCTCGAGAGATCTTCTCTTGTGATCAACTAATCCTAGATGGGTATTCAAGTTACACAAATAGTAGATAATATTAGAATACCATTCATCATTTTCAATTTCGTTGGCATCAACACATGCTCATTTTCCCCTTCTTGGATGACATCATTGTTGTTTTCAGTTAGCATTTCATCCAAACCTTGCCCCTTGGTAATATTTTTGGGACGAATCTCTGAGTCATATTCCTATATATTTGTTACCCACTTGCCTCTTGACCCAAGTCAATCCCTTTGTGACAACACATCATTTATGGCAGGATAGAGGACAAAGGAATGTATATTAATATATCCCAAATATGCTCAAAACTATTTAAGTGATTTCACAAAAACATAAGCTTGTTTTTTAGTGCGAGTATACCTTGTATTATCATCTGTCAATGGTTTACTCATAAATGCTATAGGTCGCTCATTACCTTCATCAAATTTCTACATGAGTATACCAACAATTGTGCCCTTTGAGGTAAAATAATAAATAATAAAATATTTAGAGTAAACAAGGCTACTAATAACAAGAGAAAAATAAATCCTTTCCTTAATTTCTTCAAAATATATTTCCTTAGTTCTATCCCATACATAAGGCACATCCTTATTCAATAAGTCATTCATAAATTTAACAATTTTAGCAAAATGTGGTATGAGTCTTCTTAAAATTTTAATTTTACCAAAGAACGATCGTAGGGTTCTTATGTCCTTTGGGGTAGGGATCTTATTAATTACTTCAGTCCTATTATGGTCAATGCTAATTCCATTTTTAGATATGGCATGGCCTAACAATTTATCTTGATCAACCCTAAAGACAAACTTCTTAGGATTAAGGGTTATGTTATACTACCTACATTTTTCAAACACCTTTCGTAGAATTTTACGATGAGATTTTCTTTCCTTAGATAACACAATAAGGTTGTCTTGATATATTTTCATGATTTTTATTGTAAGGTATCTAAAGGAAAATTATGTGGCTCTTTGGAAAGTGGAACCAACATTTTCAAATGGCATCCTGAGGTACATGTAAGCCCCCCAAGGGGTGGTAAATGCAGTCTTTAATCAATCTTCTCCCTTTACCACAACTTGATTATATCTGGAAAATCCATCAAGGAATGACATCATTTGGGAGACGATTATTCTTTGAAAAAGGTTTTCCATATTGGAAATGGGTAATTATATTTTAATCACACTTGGTTAAGGTCCCTAAAGTCCATGCACATTGAAATATTTCCATTATTATTTCGAGTAACCACAAGATTTGAAATCCATAAAGAGTTCCAAATAAGGGAAATGATACCAACATCCACCATATTTTGAAGCTCTTGCTTTACCAAAGGGGCAAGCTTATGATTCATTATTCTTAATTTTTTTCTAACAGGCTTCGCCCCTTCTTGGAAAGGGATGATGTGTTGTAGAATTTTAGGGCTATGGGTGTGAATTGTATATCGTCTTCACATTTTAGTTTTGTTTCTTCTATTTTTTCTTTAATTTCGACAAGAAAGAGGAATGAAATATTCCACATAATGGTGATAACTAAGCATGTTAAAGTAGATACTTTGTTTGATATTGGTTCTCAATCTAACCTGATGTTGAGGAAGTTGTTAAGTATTTTAATTTTATAACAACACCACATCCTAAACCTTATCTGCTTTGATGGGTATGTAACGACACTAACTTAGCTACAGGTAAGTGAGAAGTGTAAGCTTAGGTTTGCTATTACATCTAGATTTTTGGATGAAATTGAACTAGATTTGTTTCCATTGGATATTTGTGGAATTGTGGTTGGAAGTCCTTATTTATTTGAAAATAAGGCTATCTACTATAGGAAGGAAAACAGGTATCGGTTTTTCAAGGATGACATCAAGTATATCATTTGATATCATCAAATAAAACAGGTATCAATTTTTCAAGGATGACATTGAGTATATCATTTGATATCATTTGATATGATTCTTCATTGGTAACCATAAGACAGTTAAATATGCTCGTCAACATGAGCAAGACCTTTTCGCTCATATCTGCAAATGTGGTTAAAGCAGATGTTGTGGAGCATGTTAATTTGTCGTGGGAACATGTCAAGAGCATCAGACATGTTAGCTAGTTGTTAGTAGAATATTTGTATTTGTTAATGCTACTAATGCAGTGTACATGGAAAGTGGTTGAAGTAACACATGTAGAAGGATGTGGGAAATTACAAATGGCTAACAGTGTGGTTTCATTTGTCATTATTATTGTACAATTTTTTCGGATGCGTTAGATATATAGAACATGGTGGACAAACACTAGAAAAATAAGGAGGAATATCCCCCACTTAGTTTTTGATTAATAACATTTTGGAGATCCAAAATCCTCTCAGTGGGGAGGATTGATCCCAGAGGATCCTAAAAAGGCCTAAAATTTGAAGCCTCCAAAAATCTGACTCTATATGAGGAAGTTATTGTAGTTTGAAGTTTTTCGATGGTTGGAAAAAAATAATCAAAGTCAAATTCAAAGTCAAAGTGACATGTGGCACATCAAGAAGTTGACAAGTAGTACATCTGGAAGCTGACACATGACACAATGAGAACCTGGCACTTAGTAGAATGAAGGCTCAACATGTGGCCCAATGGATGGGTGACACATGACCCTATGGTAAAGCACCATGTGGCTCTATTTTGTTTGTCAAAACTTTGTAACAGTTTGAGCACTAGCAGAATTCAAAAACATGACCATTGGGTTGCAAGTTGAATGAAAAACATGCTCATATAAATGGCACCCACCATTATTTATGTCAATGGTATATTACTAAAAATTTCCCCTAAGGTGCAAAGGTACACCGAAGGATAAAAGAGTTGGGAAGATCATCTTGAAAATTACATCACTAAATATAACAAACTCTTATTTCTAGTGATGTATTTTTTCAAAACGATCTTCCCAAATCTTATATCCTTATGTGTATCTTAGTTTTGCACAATTTTTTTTTTAAAGGTGATGAGATCAGTTTCAAATTGTGATACGAAGAATTGAAAGCTTCTAAACTCTATGGAGATTCTAAGTACACCACTGTGGATGAATTCTTGGATACTTGTCTCATTTTGGCACCAGAGTCGAAACTCACGTGATTTTGACGTTAAAGTTTGAGGGAATGGCAAG
This sequence comes from Pinus albicaulis, assembly GCA_034641835.2. Taxonomy (NCBI): domain Eukaryota; kingdom Viridiplantae; phylum Streptophyta; class Pinopsida; order Pinales; family Pinaceae; genus Pinus; species Pinus albicaulis. The sequence continues at coordinate 777,719,052 of CM076573.1, read as the reverse complement.
TTTAGGAGTTGAGTTAAATAATGCGAGGGTCTTGCAATGTAGAGTAACTATAGATTTTTCATGATTGATTCATTCTATAGAAATTATGATTGTTTATAAATAATTTACTCAGAGTTCAAGGACATTAGAAATTATGTTCAAGGCATGCGTTTTCAAGTAAGTGATATTATTAAAGGTAGTATTTTATGGTGTATACATTCTGCTCGTATCTAAAATTTGTATGTATTAAAATTACAAAGCCACAATAATATCATAGATGAATTTTAATATGAATTTATGAATTTAATTATTAAATATTATAATATTATATTAAAAATATATGGTAAAGCTATATATTAGCTTAAATGAATGTATTATAAATATTTTATGCTTTTGGATTTAGTTAATCTAAATTATTAGTTTTCCATAAATTAAATTTGATAAAAAATATCATATTTTAAATTTGATGTGTACACTTTAATTATATTCAAATTTGCACATATACATCAAAATAAAAATTATATAAATTTGAATTTAACATTTACATGTAAAAAAAATAAAATTTATATTTCTTTTGCAGAATTGGGTGCTCATTTGAATGATACGAATCCAACAGCCGGCTTCCACAATTCCCACAATTCCCCTCAATGTGAGGCTCATGTTTGATCTTCAAAATGGGACAATTAACTGATTCTTGAAATAAAAATGAAATCCAACATGTTCGTTATGTCTAGTAGTTCACGCAAATTACAAACCTATTTTTTAACAAATTTCATTTCACCGATAAAATCGTAATGCTCCACAGCCTGCCCGCACAGTTTGATGGAAAAATAATTGTTTGGGAAGCAGAGATATAAAATGGACAAAGTTGTAGATAACGACTTGATTTCCTTGTTCTTGAATTCACGTAAATCAAATCTTGTCCTGTGAATACGAAAACCATTTAAGAATTATCTTTAAAAGATTATTCCATTGATCTTTATTTATCTCATTTTGCATTCATTGCAGAGTCAGCTTGTCAAATGTCACTTTCGTGCATTACATAAGCATTCAATAGGTTGTTATACCGAACCTTTACCTACCTACATTAGCACCACTAATTAAAGGGAAGTAGATACAGGGACACAACTGAATGCAAAATTCTCTATCCCCCTCGACCTAACCTATCAGTTGAGCAAGGATTATACCCTGATGATTTTGTCTCCAATCATTAACGGTTGATCAAGAGCTCGAACGAGGGCGAACAAATGTCTATAACAACATGCATATTGAACTGATATTGAATAATATGCTCTCCCTCTTATCTCATTGTGAATTTCCCCTCACATCTCTCTTATCTCTCTTATATCGAGTTATAGGCTCAATCTCCTAATCGATAATTCTTTGGAATGAGCTGCAGATACATATGAGAATATTGGCATTGTAGGTTTTCCTTTTGGATCCCATGTTTCAAGGTATGATAATTTGTTTCCCTTTTCCAAGTCCATATATATTATGGGAGTGGTTTTTTCCTATGTCCTTTACATATTTCATATCTAATGTTGAAAAAATTTGCAAGGAGATTCAAGTGGCGGCGCTGGACAAGGATGTTAAAAACATGACAGGTAATGTAATGTCGTAAACCAGAGTACTCACAAGAGCTTCTACTTCATTTTATGTGGCTTGGCTTACATGAAATCCAATGTAGTAAACCAAAGTACTCACATGAATTTCTTTAGATATTCAAACGTGAATATATATGTAGTGTAAACCACATAAAATAACATTTTGACTGACTGTCGTACTAATAGTTGAGATGGTTTTTGTAATTTGTATAATGTTTAAAATTTCAAATACTAAAAGGTTTTCTATAGAATTAATGGAAAAATATTTTCATTAACTAAGTTTCCACAAAATTATAAAAGCATATGAGCACTACCATGGATAAGAGAAATCAGTTTGAATAGTTAATTCCTATAGATAACAAAATGGATTTGTGCCTAACGTAAAACAAAATAGTAATTTAAAAAGTGAGGAATGCATTAATGGTTTCATCCTTGAAAATTCCATGGTATCTAATTAGGAATTCTATTTTTCCAAAAATATATTATTATTTTGTTCTCGATACACCTCACATTAACTCATGAGTAATTCCCATTAATCTTGATTGGTATAGAGAGCTTATTTTTTAATATTAATAAAACATGACCCAAAACAATCACAAAACACCAATTTTATTTGTAGATTAAGGATTTAATGTTATAGGAGAACTATGGAGAGGAAATTTGAACCCAAATTATGTGCATGTGAGGATCATGGTAGCACTAGTTATTTAGTGTCTTTATTGTAATGTATTTTGAAGCAACATGGTCAATCCATGGTTATGTTTTGAGGCCAATGGAAATGTGAAAGTAAAGTGTGTTGGATTCATTCTTACTCATTTTTATAGTTGGGAAAGCATTGATAACATTAAATTATTTTTAATTAGATGTTATTTATTCATTAGTATTATGCTTATTTCTATTTTTAATAAATATTTTTACTTTTTTCATGAGAAATATTATCGCATTTTATATAAAAAAGTATGTCTATCCACGATAAATTCAATATATCATATGTGAGAATTGACGATATTGGTTAAATTTAGTATATCGCATGCAATAATTGATAATGTTGGTTATGGGTCTTCTGAAGATATAGAGGGAGTTGGTGAGGGTAAAGGACAATTTCCATACTAACTATAGCAATTCCATGGTGGTTGATTGGCATTATCTTTTTGAAATTATTGTTATTTTTTATTTGTTAATATATATATATATATATATATATATATATATATATATATATATATATATATATATATATATATATATATTTATTTATTTATTGTAATTAAAAAATTTATATAAAATAAAATTATGTGGTTGGATTATAGAATTGAATTACATTGAAAATAATTTTCTTGTCTAAAGTTTGAAAATAAATTAGTTTTTCAAGATGTTCTTCTCAAATCTTCTATTCCTTCAGTGTATTTTTGTACCTTTAGATACAATTGCTAATTAAAATAAAAATGATTATTATCTATCAAACAAGTATAGATCATACACTGGGGATGGTCTTTGGTGTTCCTTCTACCCTAATTCAAATCTCATGATATAACATATATGTCTAGTAAAACTCATCTACATTGTTTCCTCGAAAGATATTGCACTAAACACATATAAAAAAAATGATAGTTAATGATAATTATTTATCATTGCATTTTATTCAATTAAAAACGAATGATAATAATGATCTTCCTCATCATAATGAGGACAGTTACAACCTAACAACAAAGTATTAAAGGGACTTAACATAGCTGGTGAAATAAAATGATAAATACTTTGGTAGAGGCTTGCTAAACCCGTTTGCGAAATTTCAACAGTGTCAGGTTAATGCCACAAGGAAAATATAAGATTTAAATGTAAAGGTACGGGTTTTTCATCAAATGAAATTGTATTATCGTTGACTTATCAAGAATGAGAAATTAAAAACACATCAAATATTCCTGATACTTCACTCCCTCCCACTAATGGTCAAATCATAACGACCTGCTTGGGTTAACGTTTGTTAGGTGAGTGTGGTTGGTTACAATTTCAGATCGATAATTTTTAAGATCTGAGAAGAAATGAGATACGCAGGAGGGTTGATGTAAAGATTGGTTCATGAATCCAAATTAGTAGCGGCAGAATGAAATCTCAAAATTACCATCCACTTGTTGGCAATCGCCATGAAATCTGTTGAATGTCCAAAAATACAATGTCTGTAAGAGTTGCACCCGTTGTCTTACAATAGAGGTGGAAGGCCTTGCATAAATGGTGGAATTTAGTAACAGATATTGTTGCGCTAAAACCAACGGTGGAGAATAATGAAAAATGTTTGTTTGAATCAATGACGCAAAACAAAATGGTAGACAAAATTCAGCGCTGAAGGGTTTTAAAAGGAAACACCTTCGGTGTAAATATGTTGGATATGGCTTTAACATATGCTACGGTTAGCATAACCAATGAAGCTATATATATAATGGTTGTTAAATGGACTATATATTACATATGCCTACCTTGGAGTGGTTATTATGGGAATTACCATATATAATATGGTCATTAAATTCCATATGTTGGGTATACCATGTATATGGAATATAGTTATGGAATTTTCACCATAAATGTGCCCATATGGATATGGTTGATTAGTATGGTTATATTAATTTCCTTGGTTTGGATATATATGCAAAATTGTGTGCCGCAACGTGGTCTGAGATATATGTGGTAGGAGTTTTAATATAGCATATCGGTATTATGGTTATAGCGCCATACCATATGGTTTCAACAAATAACAACGACCAACACATAGGTCGACGCGAAATTTATAATATGGTTAGTTGACATCCGGGTCTACACATATGATATATACATTTGTTCAAATGTTATTCGACCACTACCATAGATCTTATCATATAGCTACAACATATCTACCATATATAAGGTAAAATAATATATACCATATGTAACAAAATACTAATGCGCTTTATTTTGTAATGAGCTCAATGTTATATAAGCTATCGTAGATTCATCTTAATTCTAGATCTATCAAGTGTCGAGAGGGATCAAATCTCTCGAGGTACAAACTTCTTTTTTGAGTGAAAAACTTAAGGAAGGGTTTGTACCTCCAGAGATTTGATCTCTTTCGGCATTTGATAGATCTAGATTTAAGATGGATCTAAGTTGGTTTCACTCATGTGCAACCAATGAAAATCTATCAAACATATGATTAATTTTATCAATAATATGTAAATACATCTAATATTAATATAACCATTTTAAATATGCTAAATATGTCTGAGATTTATCTGGTCATTTTAATTCTAAATTTTCTTTGTTACTTTAGTTTTTTGAGATGATAAATATTGTAAAATAACTTTAATGATGAAAAATGATGAAATAAGAGTTTTGAGTGCAAAGTGACAATTTAATGGTGTTGAATAATTAAAAAATGTGAATAATAAGAATGTATTCAATTACAAATAGTCTTCATTGTGATCAATCTCAAACTATTTTATTCTACTATTCTTATTTTCACCCTTGTTAGTTTTGTCACCTTTTCATATCGATTATATGAAAAGGACAGTTGAAATTGTAAACCATTTAAATATTTAGCTCGACCTATTGTATTAAACGTCATACCTTGTCTCTCTTTCTCTCCAATATTAATAGGTTTTATTACTATAACACAAAAATAAATGTACATTGTAAATAATTTTTTGTGCTTACACTGAAATCAATGCACACTATTAATCCAATGACTTTAAAATTAATGTACCAGCATACATCCAATTACATCAAATCTGAAATTGACATATACACTAAAATCGATGCATCTAATTCAAGAAATCAAATAAGATTTTAAAACAACATCTACACTAAAATCAATGCATCTAATGAAAGTAATCAAATAGGATTACAAATCAACATCTACACTCAAATAAATGCATCTAGTACAAGTAGGAAAATAGGATTAGAAACCGACATCCACTGAAATCAATTTGTCCAGTGCAAGCAATCAAATAGGTTAGAAATCACCATCTACACTGAAATCAATGCATTTAGTTCAAATAATCAAATAGGATTAGAAATCATCTACATTGAAATCAATGCATCCAATGCAAGTAATCAATATAATTAGAAACCAACATCTACACTAAAATCAATGCATCTAGTGAAAGCAATCAAATAGGATTATAAATCACCATCTACATTGAAATCAATTAATTTAGTGCAAACAATCAAATAGGATTAGAAATAATCTACATTGAAATCAATGCATCTAATGCAAGCAATCAAATATAATTATAAATCAACATCTACATTGAAATTAATGCATCTAGTGCAAGCAATCAAATAAGATTAGAAATCACCATTTCCACTAAAATAAATGCATCTAGTGCAATAAATCTTATTCCTCCCCCCCCCTCTCCATATATGTCGATATATCCCACCATCTCTCCTTCTTTGTCTCTTTATCTAACCCCCACAAACACACATGCTCTCTCACTCCATATCTATCAATCTCTTTGTCCCTCCCTCCATGTCTCCATCTC